>FN649736.1:2691695-2723263 GCA_000310025.1 Ectocarpus siliculosus
ACAAATAGTGCGGGTATCCGCACTATTTAGGCGCTTATTTATATAGTGCGGGTGCCCGCTATAGTGCGGGTAGAATCGCCTGGCACATACCCGCACTATAGAGGGACCTCGACTGTATTGTTGTTTTTATGACACAACGATGTCATTTATCTCTAGAATGATAGGTTAGCAATGAATTCATAGCGTCAGCGGAAATAAATTAACTATATTTCGACGGTTTCCCGACGAGCAGAACACAGCAATAATATCTCCCCCTGTTGTGTGGGTAGGGTGACCCTATTTGCAGGATGGTCCTGCAACCGAAATGCTGCAGGATGGAAAACGCCTCCAGAACCAACCAACCACAACCCCAGAACCAAGCACCGAACCAAGACACACAGAAACACAGTGAAACACAGACACCTGCTCCACAGACCACCACCACAGACAGACCACATACATCATGGATATTATCGGGAGGAAGCTGCCCTTGGGTGGAGATGACGACCTGCTTTCGGACAGCAGCAGCGTCGTCGAAGTAGAGGGCGGCGCGGACGATTCCAGGAGGCTTCATGCCAACGTGTTCATTGCATTGGTGAACACTGAGGACACTGGCTATTGTCGGAGACAGATGCCGGTGCCGTGGCAGTATTATCCCACTGCCAGGGGAAGGCTATTTCCTCTCGTGATGTGTAAACGAGGAGAAGAGGGTAGAAAGAGAGAGTGGCCATAGCGGCAGAGGGAGAGGAGAGTCGAAGACTCTCCGCTTCCACTTTCGGCAAGTGGCCAGGGACTTCGGAAGATATCCATCTCCGACGGTGCATTTCCTGTCACTCTCCTTGTGACAAGATACCCCGAGGGAGCCATATCTTCCTACACTTTGTATGTGCACACATGGTTGGTTATACTCCTGACAGGTGTCCTCCACATCACCCCCCCCCTCTATGCGCCACAAGTCCATCTGTGCTAAAGATGTGCTTTTGGCGGCCATAGACATGAGTGGCTCATGGAGACACATGTATTGGAGTTAACCTACCTGGTACAACATCATCAACTCGGCCTGATTATCATACAACGCGTGTTAAAAAACACGGAGTCTTCAGACAGAGTAGTGATAGATGTGGTCCATACTAGTATATATAGTCTAGAAAAAAAAATTGTGGGTACAGGGCTATCAAGATGACAGCTAGTGTACTAAAATATTTCGCATGATAATGCTGTGGGGTTGATGAGAGATAGACTCGTAATGAGGTGACCCTCCGGCGAGTCTGTCTTTTCATCATAAAATAATATCGTGATGAGGAATAAACTTGTAATGAGGTGACCCTCTAGCAAGTTTTCTCTATTCAACATCGAAAAATAAGATCTTGATGGGGGATGAACTTGTAATGAGGTGACCCTCTGGCAAGTTTATCTGTTCGCCAAAACATAAGATATTGATGGAGGATGAACTTGTAATGAGGTGACCCTCTGGCAAGTTTATCTATTCATCAAAAACAAGATCTTGATGGGATGAACTTGTAATGAGGTGGCCCTCTGTCAAGTTTATCTATTCATCATGTTAGTGCACTGCCGCCCTCAGCGGTCTGTGGTGTTGAAACTGGGGACTATGTTATCCCAGGAACAGCTGATAAAAAAGGACCATGTATTGTATATATTCGTCACGCAAGCCCCTCAGGCAAGCTGGTATTCGACACGCAAGCCCCTCAGGCAAGTGCCGGGAGCACACCGCTGTGTGCTCCCGGGGGCCCCGCACTTGGACCACAACCGCATACATACCCTCACACCCATACTTCCCATACGCGTATCCCCCACAGAGGATGCACAGATCGGACTCATATCCAAGTACCACAAACAGCCCCCCTACTTGATACGATGTACGATCTTGCAACCAATGCGAAAACGCAATCAGCAAACATAGAAAAACACCCCTTGGGAAAACCTATTCAACAAAACTGGCTACGCATCCAACACAAAGCGTCTCCATCAGTTTATTCACGAATCCAAAGCGTTCGTCTCTGGAAATAATCTCAAACCGTTGACACAAAAGAATCATCCTCAGAAAAGTATCCAACAATTATTTGTGCTACATCAGAAAGGCGTCGGAACGAAAACGGACATTTCTGGAAAAAACAACTTCCAAAAAGAGTTGGCACCAAATCCTCAAACAAAACAAAAACTCAACTTCTTGACCAATCAAAACGAGAATTCGGAAAGCACAATGGCCCCAACCATTAATCGTCAAAACATGTCAAACCCATTCCTCCAATACCAAATCCTAAACAGCGCGCACCCGCTAATCGGTACCGTCGCTGTTGTCCAAGAAACGATGGAAAATATAAGCAAGCATCCACGCAAACAGCCCCCCTGCTGTCAGCTCCCAAAATTCACCCCGAGCTAATATCTCAATGTCAACAGTCCCCCCTGCTTTGCCGTTCACCTAAAACACAAATAGACAAGGCCAGAAAACGAACCAATTCGATTGCTGCTCACGCCCTCTAGAATCATGGTCATACATGACATCCCCCCCCATGATTTTCGATGCAAGAGCAGCAAAACATGCGATACAAACCAAAAACATGAAAACACGTTACACTCATGACATCAAACTCCGGAAAAATTCGTACCGTATGAAAACTGTATTTGCAACTGGAACTCCAAAAGCTACCCTGCTCCCTGAGCCACATGCCTTCACGCACGTCAAGCAACGCGCTATCATCCCATTTCTTGCGCGCGGCCAAAAACACACCGCAGAGAGCGACCGCTTAACTCAGGACCTAACATAAAAAAATATATATATATCGAAACACCCTAAGCGCAAAACGCGACTGAACGTACTCCCGCCAAAGAATAGGGAAATAATATGAATCATTCAGCGGCAAGGTAAAACGTGACTGAAAACATACGAAGAAGCAAGGAAAAAAATAAATAAAAATAAGGTATTGATGGGGGATGAACTTGTAATGAGGTGACCCTCTGGCAAGTTTATCTATTCATAAAAAAAATAAGGTATTGATGGAGGATGAACTTGTAATGAGGTGTGACCCTCTGGCAAGTTTATCTATTCATCAAAAAATAAGATCTATTCATAAAAAAATAAGATCTTGGGACAGCGGTGGTATCATTCAATTCTCCTCGCGAGTGTTTCCCCAAACACTTCAAAAATAGGTTGTTTCCACTGGATACAACCAACCACCGTGGCTACTGGTCCTGTGCTAAATATATATATATAACACAGAATAATAGTAGTATAAATTTGTCTCAAGTCTCGGAAAAGATAGACATGGCAACTGTTAGGAACGATAGAATAAATCAATCGGTTAATTTCCGGGCCCTAGTTCGTTTTCGTTTGCTAGTACGGCAGGGCAATTGAGTATCACTCTGTGTCGTAGCAGAACGCGACTTGGGTAATGGACCCTCCTTTAGGAGCCTTCTTCGTCGCTTCTTGGTTTTGTTCGGTGGCTCAGAGCCACTTTGCGTTGCCAATTTCCGACTTAAAGGTTCTTGAGGAGTAGCTGCCTGTTTTCGTTTTCGTTTCCCTGTTTTACTGGGTGATTTTGGGTCTCCCTGTTCAACTGGGGCACGAGACGACGATTTATTAGGCTGCACGATTTCCAAACCACAACGGATTCGGTAGGCAGATATCATTTCTTGACATTGTGGAATTTCGTCTGCTCTATATTCAAGGTCTGACTCAGGGCCGTAGCCTCGAAGACGCAAACGATACTTGTAGTTGTACGGGGTTTTCGGCCCCTTACCACTCTTATGACTTACCACTTTGTCAACGACGTAGGATTCAATTTTCGGTTGAGCTTCGTCGGGATGGTCTAGCTCGGGCAACGGAATCTGGCGTCCTAAGAAAAACTCGGAAAGCTTATCAAAGTCTGGCGCAGGTGGCGTTTTCCTCGCGTAGTACTGTTTAATGTGGGCTAAATGGACCGAAACTTCTCGAGTTTCGTTCTGGCGTCTCACTCTATATACCACCGGTGATAATTTAGAGCAGATGACGTAAGGTCCTCTGCACGGTAACAATAATTTCGGATTTGGTCCATCCGAATCCTGGTATGGGCGGTACACAAGTACTAGATCACCAGGTTTAAACACAGGGATAGGGTGTTTGGGGTGCTCAGCAGGATACTGATCTACGGGGCCTCCGGGGGTTACGTGAATGATGTTTGTGTATGATGGACATGATACGTGCGGGGCCCCTCGTGCCTCCGCCGTGCATGCCACTCTCTAATCAACCAAGCTCTTGAGTCAACCTTCTTTCTCTTTCGGCCTCTGACGGGCTACCGCACCCAAACACAATATATTGGGCCTGGTGTTGGTAGTGGATATTGGCGTCTGAGCTGTGTGAGCCGGGTCAACGGAGCGGTCGACACTTTTCTTCTATATTTCTTCAAGCTGGGATCGCGGCCAACGGGGGCGAGGACAGCAGCATTGTGTAGCTGGTGCGGTGGCCATTGCGGGGACCGGGACAGCAGGTTTTATAGCTGGGACAGCACTTCGAGGCTGGGACAGCAGGTTTAGGGTTTTAGTTATATATGTCGGATGGTGGGGATACGGAGGATATTGCAGCTGTGCGCGCGAGGCTGGATGAGGCGCTGCGAGCTATAGAGGCTGCTAAGGCTGAGACGGCGGAGGTTCGGGCAGCACAGCAGCAGTCGGCGGGTGCACCTGCCGGCAGCCCAGGAGGCGACGGTCTAGTTGCTACTGGAGGGGCTCCATCTGCATCGGTGGGGCCGACGGGGCCAGGTGGGGTGAGTCATGGTGGTGGTACTGGTGTGCCGGGTTTGCCTTTGGGAGGTACCATTGTCAGAACTCCTGTGCCTAGACTCCCGTCAAATTGCACCGCCGACGCTTTTCTTAGTTGGCGGAGACGGTTCCGGGTCTACGCGGACAACCATGATCTCCTGCATACCATCGCCGGCAGTGCTGAGGTTCCCGTTGTGAGTTGTCAAGACGTCGGATACCTGACTCGCCAGTTCGGCCCAAAGCTTGTTGGTGAGCACAAGAGGATGTGGGGTTTTATCTTGGAGGCAGCGGTGGGGGCCCCATTTGAGAACACCCTGTACTCTTTGCCATTCCGTGGCCGATGGCGTGGAGGATGATGGAAGATTGGTTTTTGCCGAACCACCCAGCCGATTGTCAGCTTCTTGTCGCCGAGCTTGACAACATCACAATGAAGGATGATGAAGACCCAAAGGTATTCTTCTCGCGTGTTGCACAGCTTGAGACCAAGTTGCGGGCTGTGGGCATTGTCAAGAGTGAGCTGGAGGTTGTGCAGATTCTCATCCGTCAACTCCCTGCACGCTATGATGTCGAGAAGCGCAGTAGCCTTTCCAAGCGTGATCTAACCCGCGCTGAGCTGCAGGACGTCGTGCGTGGTCGGTATGCTACGCTCAAGGCTAGCGAGATGAGGTCGGCGGCTGTGACACCGGCGGTTTCCGCCAACCCGCATGCTCTTGTTGTTGGCCGTGGTTTTGGGCACGGCGGCAACGGGGGGGGCGGGGGGGGCGGAGGCCAACGGCGGAATGGTAACAGCGGCGACGGCCGCGGGCAATATTGGTCCTCTGGGGGAGCTGGTGCCCAACAGCAGCAGCAACCGCGGCAACAGCAACAGCCGCAGTCGCAGATGCAACAGTACCGACAGCCGCAGCAGCCGCAGCGGCAAATGCAACAACCGTACCAACAACCGCAGCAGCAGATGCGACAGCAACAGCCGTACCAACAGCAGTCGCAGATGCAGCCGTACCGGCAGCCGCAACAGCAGCAGCGGCAGCAGCAGCAGTCCGCTATGATCGGGGTTGGCGGGATCTACGATTGCGGTAGTAACGCCGTGTACTACCAGCCGGAGTCACCACCTCCGTCCGGCGCGCCGATGGGTACAGTGCACCGATGCATGCGGTGTGGGAGACACGGCCACCACGCCGGGCATTGCGCCGCCCCCCGCAGGTTCGAAGGTACGTGCGGCGCCTGCGGCCAGTACGGCCACATGTGGCGCAATTGTGCCAAAAGTAACCGGCACCCTCACCTCAACGTCGTCACTTCTGCTGGTGCTGTCGATCCGGAGTACGCGTACGCCACGACGGATGCATCGGCCGCCCCATATCGTGATATCCACGGCGGCCGATGGGATGTACTACAGTGACGCCATGATGGCCGGTGGCGGTGGTGGTGGCGGCAGCGGCGGTGACGGCAGCGGTAGTGGGGGCGGCGTTGGCAATGGGGCGATCGTACAGCAGCAGGTTGTGACACCGGCCGAGCCCTTCTTTGAGTTTGTCGACATTTTCCACGGCGGCGGTGGCGTGGACGGTGGCGATGACGGATTGCAGCCCAACAGTGCCATGGCGACAAGTGACTCGGCGGGAGCGGTTCCTGAGGCGCTCGGCGGGGACGGCGAGGTTACTTTTGGTGGCGGTCTCTTCGCGATGCACCTTGTCTGTTCCGTATCCTCATCCCCCCCTGCGCGCGAAATATCCAACCTTTTCCCGCATCGCCCGGGTTCCACAGTCTTCCTCGGAGACTCTGGCGCTGTGGTCCACGTGGTCCCTTCCGGGGAAAAGGTGTACAACAGGCGTCCACCGCGCCCGGAGGAGCGGCTACTCATGCCTGGCGACGGCAAGCTTATCCCGGTAGAGTTCTTCGGTGATTTGGATATGATTTTCCATTGCCATGAGGATGTGCGTGTTACGCTGAAGAATGTTGGCGTGGTACCGGACTTGGCGCTAGATGTTCTGTCGCTGAACCAGATCCAGGAACGTCATGAGATCAAGCTCAACCGGCATGGGGCATCGATTTGGGGGGGGCTAGTGCAATTCACCAAATTCCCGCACGGGAATTACATCCAGGGGACTCGCGTCGATCCCCTACCCCACCACGTCAAATCCCCCGCAATGGTCGCGGCGATGCTACGGCCTGGCCTGCAGTCTAGTATCAACTACAACGATCTTCACTGCTCCCTCGGCCATGCCAACTCCAAGACCGTGTACGAGACCGCTAAGCAGATGGGCATCAAGGTGACCGGCACTCCGGAGTACTGTGATGGATGTGCGGAGTCGAAGGCGATCCAGCGCTCGGTCCCCAAGGTCATCTCCCCTTCCCGCCGGACGACGCGGCCTCTTGAACGTGTCGCCATGGACCTAGCCGGTCCTTTCGGCTCATCCAGCGGTGGTGCCAAGTACTTGATGCAGATCTTGGACCACCACACCAACTCCGGGTGGACTTTCTTCTTGCGGGAGAAGAGTGGTGCAAACGTCGTGGGCGCGTTCCGTGCGTGGTACGCCTCCATCAAGGCTCTCTTGGCTACTCACGGGGAGCTGGGCTGTGTTTTGACCGACAACGGTACCGAGTGGGTCAACGAGGAGTTTCGGGGACTGCTGGCGGAACTGAACGTTACGCGGGAGCTTACGGCGGTCGACGGGCCCAAGAGCAACGGTCGTGTGGAGCGGAGGATCGCGCTAGTGATGGAGGGAGGCAAGGCTGGGTTTCTGGAATACCCGAAGCTTTTCCCCGGAGTTCTGTACCCGACCAAGGCGCTGTCCTTCCGGGCCATCTGGCCCGAGGCTTTCGCGTGGATGAACGATTCTTTGAACATCGCTGCTGAGGTGAGCAAGGAAGACAAGAGGTGCCCGGAGGTTAAGCTGTACGGCAAGAGGAGGATCAGGGTGGCGCTACCGTTCATGATGCCCGGCTTCCGCCACCGTCACCGCCCGTCAAAGATGCACAGCAAGGGGGAGCGGTGCTTCTACCTGAACTCAGGCCACGATCATTCCTCGGCGACGCACAAAATTCTCACTCAGGCTGGGGTGCCCACGTACTCCGAACACTGTACTTTTGGATTCAGCAGCGAGGGCTTTCGGGGGGATGGACGTTCTTGGGGGTCGGTAGGAGGGATGGTCGGGGTCCCCGCGGTGGCGGCAGGAGCGGCGGCATCGGCAGCAGCTCCGGCGGCGACGGCGGCGACCTCTGGCGGCAGTGTTTTCCCCGCGGCGGCGGCGGGGGGAACGGCCGGGGTCCCCGCGGTGGCGGCAGGAGCGGCGGCATCGGCAGCAGCTCCGGCGGCGACGGCGGCGACCTCTGGCGGCAGTGTTTTCCCCGCGGCGGCGGCGGGGGGGGCGGCCGGGGTCCCCGCGGTGGCGGCAGGAGCGGCGGCATCGGCAGCAGCTCCGGCGGCGGCGCCGCTGGCACCAGACGGGGCGTGGACGGAGGTGGAGCATGAGGGTGGTACCGGCGTGCGTCGGCAGGGGCAGCAGGGGTTTGTAGCGACGCCCGCCGTGACGAGGTCGCGCGCGAAGCGAGATGGGCGGGTGCCGGGGATTTTCGCGCTTCTAGCCATGGAGGACGAGATCAAACGGTCCATTGCCGAGCTTCCTTCGCCGGGCGTTTCTGAGCCAGACTTACCGACAGGGCCGGCGTACGACCAGGAGACGCCTGAGACATACGCGGCGGCGCACGCGGGGCCACACCACCACATCTGGACCCACGCCGAACACAAGGAGTTTTGCGGGCTGAACGCAGCGGGCACCTTTCAGGAGGTCGGGGCGGAATAGCAACGAGGAACGAACGTCATCTCCTCCAAGTGGGTGTATTCATGGAAGGTAGACGAGTTTGGGCAGCGTGTGCGTCCTAAAGCTAGGTTGGTGGCCCGTGGGTTTGCGCAGCGTGAGGGTGTTGACTTCTTTGAAACTTTCTCCCCTTGCCCTTCCATCACGAGCATTCGTTTGTTAGCCGCTATTGCCTGTGTGCTGGGTTGGGATACGTGCCATTTCGATGCCGAGCAAGCCTTTGTCCAATCGGAACTGGATGAGGTTGTGTACATTCGTCTACCCCCTGGGTGCGGCGCGCTTTCCGGTAAGGTCGTTCGGTTGAGACGGAGTCTTTACGGTCTGAAGCAGGCGTCCCGCACATGGCATCACCACTTGATGCGTGGCATGAAGCGTCTTGGTTTCGAGTCTTGTGCTGCCGATGCGTGTGTGATGCGTCTGATCGAGAGCGGTGTAGTCACTATGGTGGTTGTGATCCACGTGGACGACATCTTTTCTATCGGACGTAAGAGCAGGTGCGACCAGTTTGGTGTAGATCTCAACCGGTATGTGCCCATCTCCAACCTTGGGGAACTGCGCTGGTATGCGGGTTGCCGGTTTTCTCGTGACACGGCGTTGGGGACAGTGACTATTTCGCAGCAGGCTGTAGCGGAGAAGATCGTCGCCAAGTTCGGTGTGACGACGAACAAAGAGACACCCATGGTCGTTGGTTTGAAGCTTGAGCAGTATGACGCCGACGAGCCCGATGTTGACGCGCCTTTCCGGTCGCTGGTGGGACACTTGATGTGGCTGGCGAATCAGACTCGCCCGGATATTCTCAACGCGGTACGTGCCGTTGCGAGGTATTCGCACGCGCCGAAGCGATTACACTGGCAAGCGGCTTTGCATGTCTTGATGTATGTTAGATCCACGAGCGAGTACGGTATTACTTTTCAGAGGGGCATGGTAGGAGGAGACCACATGGAACTTTTTTGTCGATGCGGACTTCGCCAGCAAGGCAACCGGCCGGCGATCTGTTTCTGGGGCACTAGTGATGTTCGCTGGTGCGTGTGTGATGTATCTGTGTAGGACGCAGAAGAGCGTCACCTTGTCTTCGACGGAAGCGGAGTACGTGGCGATGTCTGAGGGGCTGAAGGAGGCTATTTTTCTGCGGTATCTCTGGAGTTTTATCTTTCCGGACCGTGATGTGGGGTGCACTCCGGTGTGGGAGGACAATGTAGGCGCTATTCACTTGGCAAGTAACCCGGCTACGACCCCTAACTCGAAGAACATCGACATTCGCCACCATTTCATCCGTGAGCGTGTCGCGCGGGGCGAGTTCAAGGTAGTCCACGTACGTTCGGACCTACAACACGCGGATTTCCTGACTAAACCGCTCCCCAAGGAGGCTTTTTGCGCTCATCGCGACTTTGTGATGAATATTCGTTGATTTTGTTCTTTGTGTTTTCAGCGGGGGGGCCTTTTCCTACGTGATGTGTTTTATTTGTGAATTTACACTGGCCGTTGATTTGCTGTTGTTATGTTTCTGCTCTCTGGTACGTACGATGGATGAGGTAGTTCTGCACAAGAATCATGGGGGGGGGATATTGGTATTGTTCCATGATAATAGTAGCAGGTGTTTTATTTGTTTTTGATTTGTTTGTTTGGTTCCTTCGTGTTTGGGATGGATGTTACAGCAGGGGGGCTGTTGGACTGGTATATTTGTCAAGGTATTGGGTATTGGAGGAAGGATTTGGCATGTTCTCGTAAGTCATGGTTGAAGCCTTTGTGCTTCCGAAGGTTATTTGAGCTGGTCAATGAGTTGAAACATGAATGCTTATCTGAGGAATTTGTTCTGAGTTAAGTCAGGACGTTGGACACGTTTTCCCAGAGTTACCCGTCCCCTTTCTGACGTGATTCTGATGTAATGTGTATCTTTGCTGGGTATTCTTCCAAGGGTGACTGTTTGTGTTTTGACTGCTTGAGAATTTGGTAAAGCATTTTTCTCAAGAGGGTGAATTGTTTATTGACAGACCTTTTAGGGGATAGTAATTTGATATCACAAGACTTTGAAAGCTTTGTACGGCATTGTTATGTTGACAGAGTTGTTTGAAGTGGAATGGTGGATGATTTATCTGCCGTTTTACCTGGCAGTTCGTGAGGTAGGTGTCGTAGATCGTATCTCGTACAGAGCAGGGGGGCTGTTTGGGGTGCTCAGCAGGATACTGATCTACGGGGCCTCCGGGGGTTACGTGAATGATGTTTGTGTATGATGGATATGATACGTGCGGGGCCCCTCGTGCCTCCGCCGTGCATGCCACTCTCTAATCAACCAAGGTCTTGAGTCAACCTTCTTTCTCTTTCGGCCTCTGACGGGCTACCGCACCCAAACATAGGGCGCAGTTTAGCGTTCTTAGCAGCTTGTTTTTTTGTGCGTTCCGATAGGTTACGGCGCGCTAGTTCAAAAGCAACCTGTAGATTTTCCTGTGTTGTTTTAGAGAATTCCTCGGTATTCGCTGTTGCTCCCACATGAGGGATGCCGAGGATAATGTCAACTGGTAGTCGTGGCTTCCGACCAAACATAAGAAAGAATGGTGTTTCATGCATGGTGGAGCTAAATGACGTGTTGTAAGCCAGTTGGACAAAAGGCAGCAATGATGCCCAGTTATCGCGGTTCATGGAACTATGCATGGCAAGCATTGCGTGCATGGTAGCATGTACTCGTTCTGAGACAGAATTACCCTGCGGACGGTATGGTGTCGTGCGGGTTTTCTTATAGTTCAGAATACGCTGTAATTGGTGGACTACACTGTTCTCAAATTCAGGTCCTTGGTCGGAATGCAACAGTTCAGGCGATCCAAAGATGCTGATGATGCGGTCGATAATGGCCTGAGCGACAGTGATTGCTGACTTGTTGGGAATCGGAGTCAACACGGTGAATCGGGTTAGGTGGTCCATCATGGATAGGACATGTTTGCACCGTACCCCGGCGGCTGAAACTGATTCTGCTTTATATTCAACTAGGTCAACCGAAATACGTTCAAACGGTCTTTGTACTGGTACATGTCCCGTTGGTAATTTGTTCCGGTTGTGGGCTGTTTTCCGACGTTGACAGGCTTGGCATTCTTGACACCAAGTACGGACGTCCCGATTCATGGTTGGCCACCAGTACTTTTGGCGAATCTTCTCATAAGTCGGTCTAGACGCTAAGTGGCCCCCAGATAATACGTGGTCATGATAGGCGTGTAGCACTAGTCCGGTAAGGGCGTAAGGCAACACCAATTGGTCACTAAACGTACTACGTTTCCGGAGGTAGCCTGGTAAATACGATTTAAACAGCAATCCATCACGCACGAAGTAGTACGACATGGAAGTGGTTGTCTCGTCATCAGGTAATTGAGCGTCAGGTTTTGTAAGATAGTCGATATATTTGCCATATTCAAGAGCTTGTTTTTCACGCAAGATATCGCGGTTAATAGTTTCAAATACGTTGGTCGCCCTAATATAAACTGATTTCTCAGCGAATAATTCGCGATCACTTTGAACCGGTCGCAAGTTTTCCAAACGATCTGCAGACACTTGGTACGGACGTGGTGGAACATTTGAATGCAGCGCAGGGTCATCAGGCACATTCCTACATATCGGTGCAAGTTGCGGTGCTTCCAACTGTTGTTGGTGATCGAACGCAAACAACCGAGATAGGGTGTCTGGGACTACATGTAACTTTCCCGGCTTGTGTCGCACTGTAAAGTCAAAGGACTGCAAAGCGATTGCCCATCTGGTCAGCATATTAGACGTGTTTTGCATTGTGTACAAAATATCTCAATGCCGCGTGATCCGTGACAACTTCGAAATGTCTGCCCCACAAGTAGGGTCGCCAGTGTTGTAAACTCAAAACCACACCGTAACATTCCTTCATCGTCGCAGAGTAATGACGTTGAGCCTTGTTAAATCGTTGGCTAAAATAAGCGATAATATTCACATCGTCGCCGTTCTTTTGGCCCAGGAATGCTCCTGCACCAACTTCACTAGCATCTACGTGAACCACGAAGTCTTTGGTAAAGTCAGGGAAACATAACACAGGTGCTTTGCTGAGTAACCGTTTGATCTCTGCAAAAGCCTTATCATGTTCCTGGTTCCAACGTTTTGCGATCGATTTTACATGCTCTTTTTGTGTGAGTTCGACTAGCGGTGCGATCACCGTAGAAAGGTCGGGTATAAATTTCCTCACATAGCTCACCATTCCCAATACTGAGCGAAGCGCTTTGATTGTTTTGGGTGCAGGCAAATCGACAATAGACTTTATACGATCTTCCCCAACACGAATCCCTTTTTCCGACAGTATATGCCCCAGGTATTTTACTTCCTGTGGTCCAAATTGTACTTTGGAGGGTTTCAAGGTAAGACCGGCCGCTTGGAGTGCTTGGAGCATGCTTTCTAATAAGGTTAGATGGCTCTCCCAATTTGAGTTGCAGCAAATAATGTCGTCCATATACACCAAAAGTCCACTGCGTGGTCCGAAGTGAGAGAATGCCAGAGACATCATACGGGCAAATAGAAAAGGAGCATTCGCAATTCCGAAGGGGAGGCGTTTGAAAACCCATTTCCCTTTGTGTGTCACAAACGCAGTCTTTTCTTGTTCTGCTTCGTCTACTTCGATTTGGTGGTAGGCTGACTGGATATCGCAGACAGTAATACATTTTGCACCTCCAACGGTATCAATATGGGATTCTATATCTGGCATGGGCCAAGATTTTCGAATAAAACTCTTGTTAATAGTAGAGCGGTAGTCAACGCAGAATCGAGGAGTGCCATCAGCTTTTGCTACGATGGTAACTGCAGATCCCCACGAACTGGGTCTCTGTTCAATAATCTCCTCGTCCTCCATTTGTTCCACACACTTGTCGATAACTTCTTGTGCTCTTCTAGGATTAGTACGATAGGGAGCACGGTCGACTGGTTTAGTGCCTGGTTCTAGCGGAAAATCTGCCTTGGCTATCTTGCATTTTCCGAGCTCCTTCGGAGATAATGAAAACACGTTACGATATTTCGCGCATAAATCCATCCTCTCATTTCCTATACCAAAGCCCCCCCCCCGTACTTTACACAACAGTGGCCTCAAAAAAATTGTTGTCACATAAAAAAACCGTTTCGATCTCTCTACCTAGCCCTCATAACTGTCCGTACTGATCCAATACTTGACGCGGTCGATTCCCGTGGTCGCAGGCTAACTTACGCTAAAAAGGTACACTCATATAAAATGGACTCGAGGGGTCCGCAAGCCAATTTATATCAACCGCAGGTACTACTACTTACTGCTGTAGTCTGGAGCCCTCAGCTGCTCCCTCTCTCTGTGCGCGTGTGTGTGATTTCGTCCTACTTTTTATTATGGCGACAGTCCTTCCATTTTTCGTGGTGAGACGTGTACTAGTCTACACTTTTCAGTGTGCAGAGCACTTTTCTGGACCTTTCGATCGCTCCGCATCATCGCATCATCATCAATCATCTTCGATGTCTCTTCCCGGGGCATTAAGAAGTCTCCGTCCGGCCGCACCTAACATCAAACATCAAACATCGTTCGTTGTGCTCTTGACATGACCTGCAGCAGCGTAGCGTGCACACGCCATTTTATTGCGTGGATGTTCCACTGAAGAATGTGGACTGATATCCTCGCAGAACGACGTCGTCCGCCGTCCGCAGCTCGCTCTCTGCATCCCACTCCCTCAGCACAGGAACCGGTACACGCCAAGAGGCCGTGAAACATGGCACGGCGGTGTGTACGTCGCAACAGCAGTCCCGCCTCTCCGGAAAAGAATTAAGGAAAAATAAATTAAGGGATAATATAAACACACACAGAAGGACTACCATTCGAGATATACCCACAGTCACAGAAAGAATTAAGGAATAATAAAAACACACCCAGAAAGACTACCCAGAAAGAATATTATTTGTAGAGTCGGCGCAACACGAATTATAAAGTAAAAAATGTATCTTCAAGTTTTTGGCAACAGGCAACAGGCAACAGGCAGCGCCGTGTAAGTGTACAACGACCGCACCAGAGGGGAGCACCAGCGCAGAGAGTGACCTCGGCAGCGATGTGCAGGAGAAACCAAGCGTTACACAAGGCTCAAGGACAAGGCACCGTCACCGACAACACCCCACATGAACAAGCCGGAGACACACCACCGACAACATCACCCCATGAACAAGCCAGCAGAGGGAAGACTTACATCAACTGGGGATGTTCCGTCCACGGAACGACGCGGCCATCACCAAACGATTGGGCTCAAGAAAAGCTGCGACTTTTGCTTCAAGCGTCGGAAGAGATGTGACGGACGTGCCCAGAGGCGATGTAGGTGAGCTGAGACCGTGCACCTCTTCTACATGAACATATGTCAGCAGTTCTTACTATAGTCCAATCGCCTCGGGCAAATCGGATAGATAAATGGGCCGAATGGGTGTAAAATGGTGCACGAGGCTTTGGCGCGTGCGCAAGTGTCGCGGCACACTTGAGTTCGTGGTTGCTGGTTGTCTCGAATCTGCGCTGTGCCGGTGGCATCAAACGATAGACGTCGACGCTCCTTTCCTCATTCGAGAGGGTACGGCTTGGTCGAAAGGGATGAATGGTTGACGGGAATCTTTGAGAACCTTCTATGCAAGACTACAGAATCCATACATACATTCAGCATATATAATTACCCCGATAAATATGCATACAACGCTTTCGAACTATGTACACGCGAGACCAGCGGTTTCCAAAGATTGGATTCCACAGCGGCAAGTGTGAAGGTGCCCGAAATGGCGGCGTTCGAAAACCGTCTCGTCAAGTGCTTCCGAACACGTATGTATCGTTTGGGTTAGAATGAGCCGCGGAGCGGCGAAGGCACTACATTATTTACGCTGTTCTTCTTTCTGCCTCCATCCCAGCTAAAACAGGGCCGAAATATCGGCCTCTTCCAACGCGATGGAGGGGATGAACGGGGTAAGTACCGTGCACACGAGCTTGTCTCGAACCGCTTAGATATCAATTATAAAAACACACACAGAAAGACTACCCATTCGAGATATACCCACAGTCGAACGGGATGATGTTGTTGCACAGAGCAAAGTAGTCTAATTACTCCCAGCTACAATTTTCAAAATCTTCTCGGACCTCGAGTTCCCTGAAATAATCACCTCAAAAGTTGACCTGGCACACTCTTTCGCGCCCTCGGGTTAACGGTCACACCTCGAGATCCGTGAATTTTTCACCTCAAAAGTTGACCTGGCACACTCACTCTTTCGCGCCCTGCACCAACGGATGGGGTTGACCTGACAAGCAGCTAGACTTTTGCTCTCTGCCTACTAGTCTATTTGATCGATTTTGTATTTCTAAATTTCATGTCTGCCAGGAAGAAATTCTGGGTTGGTTGTCGTTTATCGTCGTCTGTCTCGCCATCTCTACTCGGAGAGGACAGGTTTTGTGCTGACAGGCTCAACGGACTTCTGTGCCGACACGTATATATATACGATGGCAACAAACTGCTGTCACCCGTAGGTGTTTTTTTTTCACGCACTCCTTCCAAAATGTCCTTTGTGTTTTTTCCAGTTTTTCAAGAGGGAACGTTCATGTCACATATGCATAGACCCTTCCTGATTTGTTAGGTTATAGCGTCACGGGCGCACGCCGACGTGATTACCGGCCACACTTCGCAAGTCTCGGCGCCTCTTCCCCTCTCTCACGCTTTCGGCGGCAGTTTTTGCAACGAAAAAGGGCGGCCGGAATGTCACTACAGCATGAGGTCCCTCCCGAGCATGTCTTCCGAGACCCCGACCGTCGTTCCAGCCTCCGGTGAGGAGGACGCCGTTCGAGACGATTCGCCGCCCACGGGTGTAAGCTTCTGGGCCGGGGCGGAGGCAGACAACGACGCCAACGCCGATACTGGGACACAACCCACCGCGAAGAAGAAGGGGTCAGAGACGGCTGTTGGGGTCACGGGCTTGGTGCTTCCATTCAAGAGGTATAGAGTGAAGCACACGCGACATGTTGATGATGAGATCCAGCCGGCGTGCATAAATATTCTTGAAAGCAAGAGCGGTAACCACAACGATTTCCAAGCAGTATCCGCACAATGTGTTTGCACGTACTTGTTGAGTTCTGTCCACTTCAAGATGGCCGGACAGAAAAAAAGACTCCTCTGGATCACGCGGGGTGCCAGCCTTTCTTTTTCCCCGACATTCCCCCCCCCGCCCGGTGCCGCTCCCTTGCCTCGTGTTCGAACGCTCCTTCTCTCTCAGGGCCCGGATCAGCGCTTCCCCGGCGACTGGGCTGGCAGGACTGCTCGAGAACGAACTCTTGGGGGAATTTTTCGGTTGCTTGGGCTTCCTGTCCCTTGCCACCGAGAGGTTTGTGCAGTATGTATTGTAGACACGATTTTTTGTCGTAGAGGAAGGATCTCGTCGGCCAAACAGCTGCCGTCCTCGCTGAGGAACCTGAACCTTCCACCGGTCTCACGGCCGGCCTCGGAAGTCTCGCAGCCCGCTTACGGGGACCAGTGGCGACCGGGTTTTTCGAGTCGGCGGCGACAATATATTTGCCGCGTTGCTAATACGTGTAAGTAGTTCTGCGAATCGATGAGGAGTTTTTCGGCGTCATTTGTTCGATTCGCCGGAGCATGGGCAAGTTGTGGACATTTATTTTGCAGAACAAGGAAGCTTTGTGGTTTCGCAGCGACTCTTGGTAGCACCCCGCGGAAGCACTGTTCCACCTGCGATGACGGCAGCGATTCCACCTGGCCAGTACCCACCACCGTAGTTTGTGTTTTGATGACTGCCGCGAATATCGCGTATCGCAATAGCCTCGTTCCCCGAGACCGGGGTATTGTTTTTTTTTCTCTCTTCCCCTACATAGTAGTGAGCGTGGTTTCTCCGCACTCAACCCTCCCGGCGTGCGTTCGGTCCCTCTCGACAGCATCGTCCGCGGTGCGATGGTGAGTGTGATGCGGGCCAGCAACGGGCTGAATCAACGAGGGGCAACAACACCGGCTCGGCCCCGGCCTGCAACCGACGGGGCCTGGCTGGTCGAGGAGGACGATACCGAAGAGGCCCCCGCAAGCAGCGTCCGGACAGAGGAGGCGTGCTGGCGTAAGGCCGTGACGACCGAGGATGCGGCGCTGCCGCGAGATGCATCGACGTGTATCCTGTGGTGCGCGATCGCCCTCGGTGCTCTCGTGCGAGGGTACCCTTTGCCACATGTGGGTGGGAACTCGAACGCCGCTCTTTGGTGGCTAAAGCAGGGTGCAGAAGGCATGTCGCGCCAGTGCTGGACACCGTTCTCGATTGGCTATGTAGCTAGGAATCCGTCTAGATATCCTTTCGAGTCATGTTGTCGCAGAAGGAACAAGAGCGCTACACCTCTGCCGACACCCGTTTTTCTTGTCCTGTGCTCCAACGAACTGTACGCATGGCCCTCCTCAATCGCGGAACAACAGGTGCAACGGTACGTCCATCTGGCGACAGATACGCTAGCGTCCTGTTCAGCTAGTGCTGCACTCGACATAGCCAGGTAGGAGCTGTAGCGAAAGTTTTGTGTTGCCTGATTGAGCGCTACATCTGGCACGTCCATGTTCTCATCAACTCGGCGCCTACGAACACTGAGAGGTGGTTGGCCAACCTCGCTGTCGGTGTATGTGCATGGCACCTGTGCCCGTGCTGCCAGTACGTTTCAGTCGATATCCAACCGACTTCCATCCATCGTTTTTTTTCTTTCTGGGAACGCAGGGCCAACCTCGCCATGGCCTTCGTGCACAACTTCCTGGGCGATCAGGTGGGTTCCTGTTCGTTACACAGCGGTGGTGGACTACCGTCCATGACGGGCGCCGCCGTCTACCATAGTCGCTGTCGTCGTTTAAGTCACTCCTGCGTCCTTACGCCTTGAACACATACGTGTACCGCACGATATCCCGTTTGGATGCGAGATGGGCGCGCACGGGCCTCGAATGGTCTTGCCCTTGACGTTTGAACCCCTTGTTGCGTCGAAGCCGATATGATGGTGCGATTTCTTCTGAAGCCGCGGTGCAACGACCGTGCAATCGATATTTCCATTCTCGGTTTGACCGGCATTTCTGGTACTGAGCGCATCCACAGGGTCCCTCTTTGGATTTCTTTCGGTCGTGTGCGGCTGGTTGAGAACTTCCCCGATGGTTTTGAGCGTTTCATCCGCGATTTCTTGAGGCGGGACCAGCGGTTCGTCCGCTGCCGTGTTGGCACGTGGTGAGTATCATCGTTTGATGTAGGTCCCCCCCGCCCCCGCCCCACGCCGAACACGCCTAAATAATGTGAAACTCTCAGGTCAAAAACCACCGATACGTGGAGCTCGCGAACAGCATCGTGAGCGCCCTGCCCCCGGGACAAGTCTCGTTGGTGAGAACCGACCAGCTTTTTCTGTCATGCAAAACGGGCAAGCGCAGTGTTTCCTGGTTGTAGCGTTTCCACCCCTTTCTTGTCGCTCAACGTCCGAACGGGGCGGCGGTACGTTTAGCCTTGAGCTCAACCTTGCCTCCGAACCGCAAGCCGACTTTTGGAGGCAGGACAAAGTACCATTCGGGTACACGGCAGGGCGCATATCTCTTGTTGTCCATGTTCCGCGAGATTTATGAGCCAGGTATTCATGCATAGGTACAGTAGGCGTGTGTTGTCAGAGAGACCATATTCGGGGGCGGGTTCCGTGGGAGTATGAGCCCGTTGGTGGGGGGCGTCCGCCTTTGGCGTTGGCTTTCAGCTGGTTGTTGTCCTGCTCTTTCACACGACCCTAGAGGTCTCTGGGCCCGCGTGTTGCCTACGCGCGGCCCGGGGCGCGGTGTGGTGCGGTGTTGCCTTTCTCGGCGAGTTTTCTTGGCGTGACACATTCGCTGGACGTTGTGTCGCCAATGCCTCGCTGCACGATCGCGCCGCACGCCGCAGGGAGTGTACGACCTGCTGAAGTACGCCGGGAAGTCTTGGGTGTTCGAGGTAGGCCTCGCCTCGAGGAAGGACATAGATGCCTACTGGCAGAGCGTGTCCCCCATTTGGAAGGTGAGTTCGAAGGAGAAGGGGCTGTGATGTTGCCGACGAAACTCGTGCACGAGCACTCGGCCGCAAACATTCCCCAGTTTATTTCCTCTGTGAATGCTTGGCATCGTAGGCCAGAATGAATGAGTTTGGTATTTTTACGATTTTTGGGAGCAAGCGCTCCTCCTGTTGTTCCGGGTGGATCCTTCCCTCCCAAACGCCCCCGCCGGCGCTCCTCTATCCGCTGTTGCACCCGGTGACCGTGTAGCTGCCAGAGAAGGTCGTGGAACAGGACATCTGTGGCCTCGTCCTTGCTGTCGACACCCGCATCGATCAACTCGTGCTCGCGGACGCCCCGGGGACACCCGCTGCCGAGGGACTGCAAAGTTCGTCCGATGCCACCGCGGAGGTGTCCTCGAGGCCGTCGCCGCTCACGTATGGGGAGGATGACGATGCGGAGGGGATGATGGGAGGGTTCGTGGACGCGCCTCTGCCGACAAAAGAAGGGGGTCTCGCTTCGCCCCACCCCACGGATCCCTTTCTGGGGATGAAGGAGGCGATGCCGGAACTGCTGCGCGCGAATGGCCTTCTTTCGCGGTGAGGAAGAATGAAAATGCGGGCACGTGCTTTGTTGGTGCACGCGTTGTGGACGCACTTGGGTTGTTGTGCAGCAGCAGCCGGTAGACCTTCTAGGCCACTCCCTTCGATCGAAACGTGCGACCCGTCGACGCTGCGTGTAGCCCCCCCCCCCCTGCTTGGTTGCTTACTTTGCTCTCTGAAGGGCCGATCACGGCCGACGGCGACCCCTATACACCCTGAGCAGTTTGAGTGTTGCGCGTGGTAGAGTTGAAGCCAGAGCGTTCGTTGGGGCCACCTGGCGCTGGGGGAGCTCCGTGGGTGTAAGGAAGGCACCGATGATGCGATGGGGCCTCCACTGTATTCCCCTTCAAAGAGCCTCTCTCTCTCTTACCGCCCTTTCTCCCGCTTGTTTGTGCCTCTCGCCTTCTCGCTCGCCCGTCTGCCACATACCGGCCATATGATGGCGGCGGATAGTGCCAAGATGCAGTCGGGGCTCGGTAATCTGCTGTACTACGGGTGAGCTGTTTATTTCAGGCAACCATCGCCTAGAGTTAAAAAAGTGTATTTGTACGCATTGCAACGCGAGGATGTCACGAATGTGCTCGATGGCCAACGGGGATCGTCTTCCTGCAGTGCTGTTCGGTGTTTTTAATAAATTCCGGTTGTTTGTCCTTGCTTGACCCGTTTGAGTGTATGTGTGTGTGTGTTCATTCGCTACTTTTAGTATATGCTTCCGTCGCGCCCATCTCCTCCTTGTCAACAACCATTGAAGGTAATTTAGATTGAGTGGGAGGGGCACCGAGAACTTGCCTGTCCGCAGGGCACTCGAACGGATGTTACCCCCCCCCCGGGCACCTTTTCCTGACGCCGAACACGATCCGCCTTGCACCGCCGTGTGTGGTGTGGTCGAATGCGCCCCCGCGAGCAGGAATCTCTGCTTCCTCCAGGCCCTCAACAACGACATTGCCGCATCGGCGGGGTCATTCCACCGGAGCGTGAGCGCATTGCTGCGCTACCCGGGCCTGTGTCGCTACAACTCTCTGTGAGTCTGTCTGCTGCTTCCAGGACCAGAGTGTTAGCGTCGAGCAGAGCAAACGCTCGTTCCGTCGATGAGCTAAATAGCTTCATGAAGGACGTGCCGCATATTTGATGAATTTGTTGAGAGCAGGCGACGGAAGGCTGTGGACGAGTGAAGTATACAAGCCCACCTCCTCGCGCCTTCATACTTCCACCGCTGGGCGAGACTTGCTCGAAGTCGTGGGCCGATAGATAGTTCCACGAGAAGGGGTTCGAGTTTTCATAATTAGTAGTGAGTTGTGAGACCGAATTTCGAGAACGAAGTTTATAGTGTCGTACGATGACAGCGGCTTTGGACACACAGCAAGCTGTTCAGGATCTTGCTGGTCTTAACCGTTCGAGGCGAAACCTACAGCTTGCAGTCGTGGGTGGCATACTGGTGCACGTGCAATGTTGCCAATTGGCTTCGCCACGGCCTTCTGAATCTCGCGGTTGGATGCTATTTCTGCCATTGTTTGCCGCCGTTCCCGAAGTGTCTTATTGTGCGGTAGAAGTGAGACGACCACGTTCGCCTGGCGCGGGTATGAGATGTGGTTATCCTGTACAGGGTCGTGGGTGCGAAGACGACTCGTTAAGCTTTCGTCTGCGACGTTAAGAAGGTGGCTCGCGCGCGCGCCATCCACCGCGTGGCGAGCCTCAGGCTCGAGCTCCCAGTACATACTGCTGTGCTGTTTTTTACGAGCTTTGGAGGAAAGTTCCGGGGAAGGATCACTGCCACCAGAAAAAACGTGCAGACGTGGCCTTTTTGACCAAAATGAAGTGGGAATCTAGGTGCAGAGTTTCTGTTTGAATCGGAATCGTGCTGTTCCCGCTGTAATTCTGTGTCGGCCATTGGGCGGCATCTTCGGTGACTACCGTACAGCATTAGTCTTTCCAAAAACATGTCCACCTTCCGTGTCCCACGTATGCTGAGCGTTTTTGTCCAAAACCATCCGCGTGCCTGTGAAAACCGCGTTCTCGACCAGGTCGCACAACGCTCACACACAGCTTTGGGGGCTGGCCAATGCCCGCCGGCGAGAGCACTACGAGGCTTTGAGGGCGGCTTACAACCCGATGCGACCAGCGAGCCTCTCGCCAGCACCGCCATTCGACGAGTGGACAGGAATGTCCGACATATGTGACCACCCCTACTGCAGGTACTGTTGCCGCCGTTGCTCGCTGTGAAAGGTACCGTAACGGCCAAGATAACTGCCCAGTAAGAATGCAAGCGTGGTATGCATATGCGTATGGGAATTTACCGCTAGGGTGGGCAACCCCTCGGCCTGCCGTTGCAAAGCCTAACCTGTGACATAGTGGCAACGTCACAATGCAGTGTCAAGAGGTGATATTTCCCTATTTATGCACATTGCATGTTTCCGCCGTATTAGCACTTGGTATTCGGATGCCTTTTCGAATCGGGAATGAACTCGCTCCCTGTCGCCAGTTTCGAAAACTCTTCCTCGAGATGTTTTTACGCGTCAGGTTTGACGGCACCGCTGTTGATGCTTTCACTGATGGGTCCCCACCCCCTCGACGCACGTCGCACGCTTTCCGACAGGAATGTAGCTGAGCAGATGAGCGCCGCTTTCGCACACCACTTTGTGAAAGTGCAAGAGTCGGGGCCTCCGTCTGTTGCCGAGTGTGACGTGGCGTTAACGGCAGTGCTGGACCAGTCTGATGCCGAGGCGCTGTACCCTAGCTAGGCCCGCGGAATTACAAGGGCTAATCTCGTCAACTCTAAGCGAACGACGATAATGGGCTTGGATATCCGACCGCAGGAGCAGAAAACCCACACTCGCGCTCGTTCGCAGTATGTCGAGAAGCCATTTTAGAGCTCCGGAGTAGCCGACGGCCAGGATCATCGGAGCGACAAGATCTACCAACATTTTAGCGTACTTTGGCGCGTAGTAGTTCCTGCTTGAAGTACTATGTAGATAGAACCACACCTATTTACTGCAGCGTGGAGTTTACCCCGCGTATTGTTGTGCGAGGCGCACGAACCACAGAAATGTGGATCCTCGGCCATACGTGCTGCTTGTGACGGTGTAGGCACGCGGTGGGGTGGGTTGTTTGCTCGATATTTATTTTTTAGTCTTCGTTTGGCGTGTTGTTTGTGTTATAATAGTATTATAAGTGTTCGTCGTATCACCTACCAACCGGCGCTTGCAGTCTTTATTTCCACACCGCACCGCTGTACGTAGCTAAGCGATTAGAGAGTTTATGCCCTAGTGGCAATCCGAGGTCTTGCATTGTGTTGAAGCGTGTAAGTTCACATCGTCCGTGCAACGCTCGCAGTTTTGACGTTGTACCGTCGTGTTCTTGTCTCTCTTGTGTAACTAAACAAGAGTTTCGGTCCTGGGTCACACAGAACTCCTCTACGGTGCACGTTCGCACCACAAGGGTCCAGTACGTATTTCCTCAAGGTTCCCTCGAGAAGCAATATCTCCTCCACGTATTATTGCTCGGCACGAATGCGCAAACCTGTTTGCGGGAGCTCGCAGTGGAGCCGCCAGAGTTGATGGGACGAAAACAGACAACTCTGAAGACCCAGCAACTGCTCCACTCCGGACCTTGCCAGAACCCTGTTTTTTCCCCCGGGCACCTCGTAGTGTAACATAATTACAAAACACCAATGCAGCTGAATTTTTTGGAGGCATCGCCGAAGAACGGTTACAGGCGAGGAACTGTTCCTGAGCGTGCAAGTGATACCAACCGAATGAATCACCTGCTTTGGGGGGCGTAGGCTTTCGATTTCGCCTGAGAAGATTGCTAGGTCGGAGACAATCTGCCCGGGACAACCTCCGAAACCCTATCTCCCAGGTGTAATCATGTGCTGCATGACGCAATATTCTTGTTTACTCTACATGCGGGACGAATGGCACATGCATGCGACGATACATAGATCAGTCATCAGGTTTTGCGGTGTGACTACAGCAAGGCGTTGGATCGCCTTGGGACTCGAGTAAACGAAATATCATCTCCCAAGATCTACTGTACACATGCATGCGGGAACGTCGTGGTTCGCAGAATTCCCCAAGAGGTACGCAGGTGCCAATGCGATTACATGTACGGGTTCACCAACCACACACCACCCATCCGCGCACGCGGTGAACAACAGCAGCACCCATCGTGTGTACTCAATCAAGGACGACCGTGCCTGCACGCCCAAGCGAGATAGACTATCTTGTGTGTGAGAGTCATTAGAGACCCCCTTCGATCGTACTTTTCTGCCAAACTTTGGTGCGGTCCTCTGTTGTTACAGCAGTACCTCCGTGCCTTCTCGCGGAAGCTACAGCGCCCCGCGATAGTTAGAGTTGAACTCGCGGCTCCAGCAAGAGTTTGTTCCGAACTGCTGTCTGTTATGTACAGTATGTGTACATCCATGCTGCGCTGCGAGGTTTCATGACGTTTTTTCGACAAGGGCAACTTCGAGCCGTATTGTAGGAGGCCGACGTTGCGGCAGGGAGTGAAGCCAGGAGGAGCAGTATTCTACTCTCGTGGGCATTAGCTGTTACTGCCGTTGGCGTAGCTGTGTTTGTGAGCAAGAGGTCCCGCGGGCTTCGGGAAGGAGGCGATCTTGGATTGCTTCTGAGGAGTTGTGGGAGCCCGTCGAATATACTTTTTCGATTGGCCACACAAGTACGAAAGAGCCGTCAATAATAAAAATACCACACATCATAGGGAGAGCCGTCAATAGTTGAAGCCGAGAAACACATGTTTGTCGTCAAGTCGTCGCTTGCTCAATGATACTGGGTGTTCTTCACCCGAGGAAGAACCGCTTGTAGTGAAGTGTGAAGTGTGACAAATATGATCGGCTGATCGGTCGGGAAAAAACCAGTTCTCTCGGCCAATCCTGTCTTTATTCATTTCAGGGGCCAATCAATGGCTTCTCATCAGGTCTGGGGCGGCGACAACAGCGTATGTAGCAGGCTTGGTTGTCGATCGCGCAGAGAACACAGAAGAGGAGCAACAGCGGATATGCGGATTGCATGGTTGCATGGCATCAAATGATACAACGCGGCGAGACACGTGCCGTTCCGGAAAATGGTGCGGAGCGTCAACCCGCCAACGTGCCATTGTGCCGACGTAGCCAGAGGAGGAGTCGAGATTCCATGGGGCTTTGGTGCGCGCTTCATATCCTCCTCTGCATTGGCTTCCTGCTGAATGAATGCGTAGGCCTGGTCCTGTTTCCTTGCAGAGCCACGCTACGCTTGGATATGTCGGCGGCGGCATCGTCATCCGTCAGGGATGCTGATAGCGTACGTGTTCAAGTTGTCAGCGATTTCGCGTGCCCCTGGTGAGTTCTGCTGCATTGACAGCAGTATGATACATAGGCACGCCTGCTCCTGCTGTGCACTCTCACCTCTCTCCATCTCATCCAAACAACGTTGGAGACGATATGTCGCCGCTCGAGCAACAACATAGAGGATAGAGGCGGGGGAAGGCGGGTATAGCGGGGGGTGGCCTTGAATGCAGTTCGCTATCCCCAAACAGCGAGTCACGAACACCCGATCATCCAACGACGAAGTGGGCTTCCTATTGAGCCCACCAGCAGAATCTGCTGGGAATCGATGACAGAGAATCACTCATCGCAGTGAAAGATCTATTGACCAACAACAGAGATCAGTCCGCGTTCATAAGGCGAAGCGCGTCGCACCCGACTGTGAAGTTCGGTAGGTAACTTCCTGGTTGGCGACCTCTGGCTACGTTATAGCAGTTGGTTTCGCCGCTTCCACAAGGTGATCGTATCACGGAGACCCTGCATTGGCGTTGTGTTTCTCACGCCTGCGATGCTACTTTAGACGATTGTGCCATGGACTATTTAGTAACCATTGCTCGTCGACGGCATTGGCCTTCCTCTCCCCCACTCTCTCGTCTCGGTGCCTCTTTTTTTTTTATCGCGCACAGCACGTATGCATGTGCATGTATTACAACAGCAGTACCAATATGTACAAATGTACTGTAAAACAAAGATATAACCACAGCAGTACTGGGGTCGCTATATGTAGTGCAGGGTGTGTCCAGAGATTTTACCTGCACTATAGCGGGCACCTGCACTATTCAGGATCGAGGAAGAAGCTTAAATCTGTGTCAGCAGATTTCACCGGCACTAGACTATACCTAGCACCTGCACTGCTCTAGACTAGATTGTAGCGCACCAGTACTGCTGTACTCATCGGTGCCAATGAGAGAGAGCCTCTGCAGCACCAATGTACAACTACATATGCCACTGTTGCAACGAGCTGCTACTGCAGTCACCAACGCACCAGGTAGAAGAAACTGCAATGCGCTCGCCCCCGTGGAGAGGAATGTATCGGCAAAAACGTCCTTGTGCTGTCACTCTTGCCGGTGGCATCATGTTTTATTGTGTTTGTGTGTATGTACATCATTCCTACATAGGGTTCCGCTATTTCGATCCCACTTGATTTCCGCATGAACGCTCTACCCGGCAACTCAGCCCATCAGCACACGCCGCCCATGCCCGAACATGACTGTGCAGGTTAAACGCTCACACGACGGCTGTCTGAGCCGTGTGAGGCAGTTTTTTGTGTCGTGGTGCTGTGGGGTAATTTGCTTGCAACTATTGGCGTGGTGTGTGAAGAAAAGACTTGCGCACCAATCCAACGGAGATTGTCAGTACACTTCTCGGGGCGAGTGGGTTTTTCCCCACCACCGGGGTTTGCCTCATGCCTTTCCTGCCCACGTTCGTACATGAGTCCCAAGCAGCAAGCCCATCTCTTGCCGGAGCATAGCCAAATCAGGCTGGCGGATCGTGCCCTGTGTAGAATCGTTCACGCAGAAGCCGGCACGTCAGCTAGTCGACGCCCGAGACAACAACAAATGTGGTCATGCTTGGACCTCGGTGCAGATCACACCATTTCGGCAAGGATAAACATCCGACTGAACGAGTCCGATACAGTAGACACAATGAAGCTTGAAGTTCCAAGACAACGAAAGGCCTATGCTTCGCCGCTGCCGGCTTGAACCCCGTGGCCCCCTGAAACGCGACCCCTACCATGCACAACAAGGCTATGACAGAATAATACCACCTCTAACAAACAGGGGATGTGCCGCCGAAGCTGCAACGGAATTCATTCACACGGTGTATTTCTCATACTTTTTTCATAGAGGGTCACCTGCTGCCTTTTGGGTGGATGTGCCTTCCTGATTGTAGTCTAAACGCTGTGCGTTCCTTGTAGGTGCTATGTGGGAAAGGCACGCCTCGGCGCCGCGATCGAGGCCTTCGAACGATCGTCCACCTCAGACGGCAAGGGAAGGGCGCGGGTACAGGTCTCCTTCAGTCCCTACATGATCGATCCTCGCACGCAGCCGGGCGGCGAGGAATACCTGGTGTACAACAAGCGGCGGTGGGGAGGGGACGGCTGGACGGCTTCCTTGAAGAGGTGAGTCGTTGTACACTCGTACTTGACGAGAACAAGTATATATATGCGCTTGAGAGTTGCCCGGATTGTACACCGTACGGTGTGGGGAGGCGTGTATTTCGAGCGTAACGCGTACGCTCACTCTGGCTGTTCGCTTCGCCATGCATGACACTCATGCCTGCAACGCCATCGAAACGAAGAAAGTGGCGCAACTCTGGCCGAGGCTCTTTTGTGCCGTTGTCCGGTGGAGCTCAAGCATAAGGATGACCCCGGTCGCCGTCGAAAGGTGTGGGCGACACCAGTGTTGATTCGCGGCGCCGCTGATGAAGCTACTATAATACTGCTGTCTTGTTACTTTTATGCTGCCGGCGTTATTACCAATCACGAGCAGATCTTCCAAGAAAGACGGGTGCGATTTTGCAAAATGGGAGACTTGGCCCAACTCCCTCCTCGCGCACAGGCTGCAGAAGTTCGCCGATAGCGCTGGGAAAGGTGACCAGGTAGGACTCGCACACGGAGCAACGGCTCTCTACACTACTAAGGGTGGTTGCAGACACTCGATACTGCTTTCCTTTCGTGTGCTGAAACCTACAGTGAGTGTTATTCGTTGAAGAAATCTTCCTCTTCGCGGATATTTTGACCCACAACCACTCATGATAGCACGGCCTCTCATGCAGCAGATGCAGCGTCGGTCGCCGCTTCTAGAACGTTATATTTGCTGCGTGTCCCTAAAGCTTGGCGCCGATCACACGCAACTACCTCCCGTTCCTGCGGGTTTACCATTCCGTGGTGCCTACTCCCACTCCCACAAGTGCGAAACCTTGAGTTCCCCCCCAACACCCTCACACGAGCAGGTGAACAGCCTGGTGTTTCAGACGATCTACGAACGAGGGGGAAACGCCTCTGATCTCGAAACCCTGGTGTCTCTGGCCGCGGAGGCCGGTCTATCCCCCGCGGAAGCTAGCGCCTACCTCTCCTCGCGGGAGGGAGAGGAAGACGTCCTCCAAGATGATCACACGGCCAAGACCGAGCTCGGCGTCACCGGAGTTCCATGTTTCATAGTCCGGGGAACCGGGGGGCGGGAGTCTGGGAGCGGGACTCCTGACGACGCCGTTGGTGGTGGCAGTGTGGGCGGTGCTGGACAATCAGAAATCGTTCTGAATGGAGCCGTTGCGCCCGACAAGCTGTTGCGGGCCTTTGAGTCTGTTCGTCGGCTGGGATAAGAGGCGAGCTCCCGCGACTTTGCTCCGTATACACGTGTCTTCCGGAGTCAGTCATGGTGCAACGAGCCTCGGTTGTCTTGGGTTTGTGGCTCCCATGGTGCCATGCGTTCTTGGACGGACGAGGAGGATGGATGCCCGGTTGTACCACGATGATCACCCGAGCTACAACTAGCGTTGTGCATAACTCGGGTTGTGTCGGGTAGGGCTACTTTCGTTTGCAATGAGAATGTGAGCGACATCGTCTTCGGCTTTTTCGCGTATTAACGCAAAGACGGACAAGTGACCGAGCGGCTGGGGCGTCGCGAATACTGCTGCCGGAAGTTGTGGAGGTCAACGTAAGTACAGTACATGTACCCTTGCCTCCGAAACGGTTACACCACCACGCAACAAGATTGCGCCGCGCACGAACTCCGGAGGCCATGAATTTCATGAAAAGCCAGACAGGCCGGTTGTTTCGTCAACGACTCGTTTTCTTCCCTAATTGGGGTACTTCTTGTCAAACTCCTGGCGTAGCTATTAGATGTCTTATCGAACACCCAAAGAGAGGCCTGACCTGCTTGGAGAAGACGCCAACCAAGCGAGAGAGGGTTCAGTCTACCGCTGTTGCTCCACGAAAGTTTCAGCGCAAATCGACCGTGTAACAGCAGTAGTTGCTTTCGTCGGGCAAGGGCACCACCGTGGTCATGGGTGTGATATCAAAGATAGGGGCGAAATTCGGCTGGGTTGCAATCTGCCATCTATCTACACACGCGCCGATCTCCTTCTAAAAAGGCTAAACAGCTGTTCGCCCGACGCTGCTACCGCACCTCGTTCGTGGAACGCTTTGCACAGAAAAAAATGAACCAAGGACTGACGAAACCCGTCCATTTGTGATAAGCGGCGCAATCGTCGGGCGTGCCGTTCGACAACCCGCTACGCTCCACCCCCCCCCCCCCCGGCCAGTAACGGAGAGAACCCCTCCCCGCCTACGCCCTCGTCTGCTCTCGATTTCGGTCTGCGTACACAAATCAGCCGTCCAAGAGCGTCTTGAGGGCGCCGCTGCTGTTGGCTGCCTGCACGGCGTCGTTACCCCCGACGTGCGTGCCTTTCACGAACACGTTCGGAACAGTGGTCTGTTCGGAGGACGGGCCAAGGGGGGGCGGGGCGGGAGAATTCAAGACAAAACAAGCATGCGGGTTGCTTGGGTTTATGTATAGCGCAGTCGGTGCCAACCAACACAAGCAAACGACGCACGCGGTTTTGCACTATTTAGGAACAGACCGGGGCCATCCGAACGCGTACGAGGGCAAGATCAAGCACGGGGGGTGCGTTTGGGGGTGGTGGCTGGGAGGAGAAGCGACGGCGGCGTACGCAACAATCACGACGCTGCCTGATGGGCAAGGTCTTAAATGAAGCCTTCCTTTGGCGCACGCCACCGACAGAAGAACCACAAAAGCTATCACTTGCAGCTGCACGTTGCTTCCGTACACACACGCTCAAACTTGACAAGAACCTTGTGGTAGTCTGCAAGTGGTGAACCCAGAAGAGGCTCTGAAGCGTGTGACTAAGCGCTTTCCGTCCGGTCCTCCCGTCAAAATACCCCCTCGCACATCGGGGATTGGAAGCTTCATGCTCGTCCCTCTCATGACGTATCATTTTTTTCCGCGCTATGTATCATTCCTATGCACCCCTTCTCCGTTCTTACCTGCCCCGTCTTCGCTCCGAGAATAGCCTGGATGGCTTCGCCGTCGTCTGTGGGGGCACAGGGGTAGAGACGAGGTGGGGGGGGGGGGGTCACGAGCACGACGTGCGTGTGAAACTTCGAAAACAGCCTGGGTCCGCGACTCGAGGGCTCGCTGCTCCGCGCCGTTCACAGGTCAAGGCTGCGCGATGTGCCTTGCGTGCGGGCGTTCTTTCCCGCAGCAAAATATGCTGAAAAAAAACAATCAGGGCTGCAAAAACCTAGTCGCCAACTTCACACCTACAGCCAAAACCTAAGACCGTACGCAGATCACCGCAAAACACGTAGCACACAGCCCGTTCGAGGCCCACCACCACCATCACCAACGCGCACAGAGCAAGCGGTAGCCATGGCAAATGCCCACCGGCGTGGGCGGGTTTTCTCGAGCTGCCACGCTCTACCGTAACGCGGACAGCAAGAAGAAGGGGTGCGCGTACAGTAACCGCTTTGGGTTGGGTGACTCACCCATCTGGTCTAGCTCGTACACCGTTGCGTCAACTCCCAGCCCTGCGAAGAGGTTTTTGGTTCTGGTGCAGAAGCTGTTGCCGTCGTCGTCGTCGTCGTTGCCCACATACAGACACACCAAGACGCGCACGTGCGGTGGTATCAACGAACGAACAAACAAAGAGGAACGAGAGAGAGGGGGGGGGGGGGGGGGGGGGGACAAACGAAGGAACCAAAAAAAAAAACCCCCGCCGGGTTAAAAGGGAAGCCCCCGGGAAAAAAGAAGGGGACCCCGGGGGGGGGATCCCTGGGAAAAAAAAAACCCGGGGAAAAAAACCCCAAAAAAAAAAACCTTCCCTTTTCCCTTCCCCCCTTTTTTTTTTGGGGGGAAGGGGGAACGCCCTTTCCCCCGGGGGGGGCCTTTCACCACTTGAGGCAAAAAAAAATTTGGCCCCTGCAACCCAAAAAAAAGGATCCCCCCCCGATTGGCGGGGAAGGGCTATTGGTTTCCAAAACCCCCAAAACATTTGCAAAAATTTTTGAAAAAAATTTCTTTTCTTTTGGGGGGGGGGGGGAGGAAAAAAAATCGGAGGCAACCCCACCGGGGCGGGGGTTGGATGGTACTTTTTGC
>FN649736.1:2723363-2735887 GCA_000310025.1 Ectocarpus siliculosus
GAAAAAAAAAAGGGGAAGGGGAAAGGGGGGGGGGGGGGGGGGGGGGCGACGACGGACGGAGCACAGTACAAGAACGCCTGCCAGGTTACGAGGCAAGCTCCAGTGACAAATGAAGGCGACCTCGGTGGCTGGATCCATGGCATAAAAAGATCCATGGCATAAAAATCCGAACGAAGAGAACCTTCCAGTTTCACTTCCACGCTATTTCTATTGGTGGTAAGTGGTACTGCCATTCTCGTCAGGTTGGTCCTTCTACAACTTGATGCAAACGAAAATTCGGCCCATGCAACCAGCAAAACATGATCCCGCAGCGATTGCCGGGTAAGGCCTATCGGTTTCCAGACGTCACTAAGCAGTTGCAACAATTGTTGAGCAAGATTTCATTCATGTTGGGGGAGGGTGCGAGGACGAGAAATCGGAGGCGACCCACAGCGGTCGTGCGTTGCATGCTACGTCTTGCCAGCTAACCATGCCGTTCTTCGCAGGAAACGCAGCACTGGAGCGCACGGTGACTTGTTTTACGCAACTGCCCAGGCCACCACATGTACGCTTGTTGCGTCGCGGGGGTTGGTGTGACGCGCTTCCTATCAGCTGCGGCTGCTGCCGCCACCGCGCTCAGGGGCGGCTCGTATGACTATTTACACTTGAGCAATAAATAACCGCAGCTGGCACTCACGGGCAGTACGACTTGGAGAAGACAACCACGTTGTTGCTGTCGATCTCCTTTTCCACGAAGTCCACCGAGTTCATCGACCTGGCGAGGAGGGAAGGAGGACAGACAGGCGACGCGTGTGTAACGACAATCCGAATGTGGTCAAAGACCCCCCAGCCAACACCCAAAGAAGGGCTCTTGGCCAACGTTTTCGTGTTTTATGATGGTGGCGATTGTTCTTGGCACAAGCGTCATGAATGAGCCCACGGTACGGGTGAGTTCGGGATCGAGAGGCCCTCTAATGGTGGTGAATTCGGTTCGTCGCTGCTTCTACTGGCGGTTCTGGTCTTACTGCAAAATGTTGGAAAAGCGCACAGCAGTAGTCTAGTCGTCAGTTGTTTCGTTCCCGGCCCATCCAATCTGGACGGCAAGCCCTTAAATGTTCGAGTACACCTGGAGGGCGGATCAGCCTGGGGTCACTCGAAAGGACTCCGGACAGAGTTTCGGGGATACACTCCCTCGACAACGTCTCCACCGAACCCCGAGCATTCTAAGGATTGAACACCGTTCAAAACGGTGTAGCGATGACCAAGATTCGATCTCGCGACCTCGACAACCATTGTTTAGACCACGGAGGGGTTGACACAGAAAGCGCCCACACTATGGTTTTGTTTACGTTGGGAAACATCGCACGTGAACGTGGTGGCTTCGAGAGCTGCCGCAGACCTTTTCGCGGCGAAATAGGGAAGGACTCCTCCTTACACGTCTACACGTGAACCTGCTACATCAAATGTTAAAGTACCGCTTGGAAGGCACCTGGACATGTGTCGAGGGGTGAAATGTGAAATGCACATGTAGGCCTCACCGGAATACCAGATTCTCTATAGAAAAACTCTAGGAAGCGGTGTGATGTACATGTACACATGGATGACAGCTACTGTTGGGTAAGTTGGGTTTGGGAACTCACGTGGTGAACTTTGCCTGTCGCTGGCTTGGGAAGGCGGTAGCGCTCGCTGCTCGGACGATTGTGCTGCCTGCGAAGGAAGAAACCGCCACCCGTCTCATCATGGGGTTTGCATAGAACCTGGCACAGAAGTAGTGGAGGGTGAGGTCGAGCGAGAGAGAGAGAGAGAGAGAGAGAGAGAGGGCAACGGGTGTGAGAGTGCGGCAGACAGGCATAATTGACACGACATACGCATAGTAGAGAGAGAGAAAGAGAGAGAGAGAACAAAGAGACAGAGAAAGTAATCATGTTATCAATCGATTAGTGCTGTGGGTGTGCTCGTGAATTCGGGGAAAGGTCACTGCACCCCAAAAAGTTTGCAACCCTCTGAAGAGAGCACAAGCGACCACAATCGTCAACAGCGGGGGGTATATCACTGCTAATAGTCTTGTATGTTGGTGAAGCGATGGTCGTTTCGTAGACCGATGCTGCTGCGTTTGATCTGCGATGCATATGCATCATAGGTGAAGCTAAAGCTCACCATGACTGAAGCGACAATGGTGCCGCATGGTGCCTATCGTGGTCATGTTTTGCTGCCAGTATTTAGGCATTGAAGAATAGTGAACACCTTGCACTAGAGGCGTACAGGCTCATTTAACGCCCTGCGTGAGCCCTCACATCGTAGCATGCTCGCAAGCATCATCACTTGCACGTGCATGATGAGGCGAGCTGAGAGCACTCTTCATGTCGGAACTTCGTTTTTCTCAGCTGGTTTTTCTTGCCACTGCAAAGCGGCATCTGCCATCATCTGCATATTGTACCGATATCACTTACCCAACGGACGAGCCAAAGAGGAAGAACAAGTTCAGGACCGGCCTCATGGTGGTGTGCTGTTGTGACGAGAGTTAAAGAGGACACGGAGACGGTGGGCAGCTGTCAAAGATGTCTCTTGTTTGATCCGCGTGTGACACAGCGCCGGTCGTGCATACGCCAAAGCTGGCGAGATAAAAAGGTTCTCCAGCTGGAAAACGCCTCCCAGAACCACAGCCTACAACGCCGTAATCGCCTTATGATTAGCGACATGCGCAGCCTCTCATGTTGGACATCCGACGGCTGCTGACATCTGAATGTGTTGCCGCCGCCCCCCTCCAGCTTTTCACGAAAAAGCAGGAAAAGAACTCCCGCATGCGAAACAGATGGAGCTCCGTATGGATCAAGTGCTGCCAGGGGGGGAAGCCGAGAGCGTGTCAACGTGTCGCGGATCCGAGCGCTCGCCGCAACACAAAGTCACAGAAGGTTTGTCTGCCTGAAGTACGAACCGATGTGGAGCTCCCGATGTTGAGCTCTCGCCACCGTTGTGTCTCGGCTCCTCTTTTTAGCGCGTCGGGTGACGAGTCATCTGACAAGTCAACGGAGGAGTCGCGATGGGAAATGGACATTGGGCGCGCTTTGTTGTTGAACTTCATTTCTTTTTGGCGCCGATTGAACATGATCGCTGCATACATGGACTTTTCGGGACATCGTCCGCGGTTGAACGTTCTGAGCTGCTGCGCTGTAGTCCCCCTCTCTCTGCAATATGAAGCGCTCGAAAACGCGAGCGTCGACGCAAGGAGTAGTTGTGTGCCGGGTCAGGACCTTTTGTTGGTCGCACGGCGGCCGCACCTCTTCGCTGTGGTCTCCGTTGTGCGGGCGATGCTCCAACGCGTTCTTCCGGCAAATTTGTTGGCTTTTCTGTTGTTGCTTGCTTGCTGGTTGCGCACCCTCTGCGCTGTAGTTGTCGAGGAAAGCACCGCAACAAGGGACGTAGGTGAGTCCACCTCCCGTGTGTATGTGTGTGTGTGTGCGGTTTGTCTTCGTGCGTATGAAACGCATGGAACGCAAATGGCGTAACGCTAAATGGCCATCGCTCTTCGCGCGGACACACATATTTCTTCTGTACCCTCACAACACTGTCGTGTTGTTTATACCCTGTCCGAATCCCAGGTGGGTTGCGAGTTCCACTTGGGGCTGTGGTGGGGGGCCGACATGAATACACCGCAAGTTGCAAAGGTGAGTTAAGTTGAGGGGAAGTACGTCGGTACAATGGATAGATCGCGTTGGATGCGTTAATGTAGGCAGCCCAAAGCTAGACATTCTTAACAAATGATGTTCACGCGGGTTCGAATCCCAGCTCTGACGCTTTGGACTCAGGAGGCACCCTTGATATATTTTGCCAGCACCGCATGGCGAGGGGTCCGTCCCCGGACATCACTGCCGACTGCACCTTACCAAATCAACTGCGCGTAGCCTGAGGTATGACAGGAGCGCACCCGCTTGTTTGAACATGGAGACCTTGCGATCATGTGCGTACTGTTGACACTGCTTCGCTTGCCTCCCGATACCGGATGCGCAGGGAAAGGTTTGCCTCGCGCATCTTACCCCCGATCCAGATTCAGCCGGAATGGAGCACGAGCGCCCACGACGCTACGAAAACGACGTGAGCGAGGAGGACATCGAGAAGGAATCCGAACTCATCCGTCTGCTACACTTCAAAAATTTGCCAACGATAGAGATCCACAAGGCTTTCGAGGACATCGGAAAGAGGCTGGGGAGAGCCGGAAAGCAAAAGGTGAGTGGGCGAGAGTGTAGTTTGCGGTAGTAAACGCTACCTAGACGGCGCGACGGGGGGGGGAGGGGGGAGTACTCATCGCCGTGCATGCCGCAGTCGTTAGACCGGTGACATGGCATCCCTACAAAGCCGGGACGGAATCATGCCGGCTTGTCACCGGACCAGTCTGTGACATCACCAAGCGCGAAGCACCGTGAGGTATTCGCCGAGTCGCATGGGGCGTGCCGCTACATCCAGCTGGGTGTGCGGCGTGTTGGGCTAAGGATGACAGCTGCGAGTAACCCTGAATTTGTTTTCGTGCTGCACTCTTCCAGAGACAGCAGTAAGGACAGTGTCAATACGTTGAGGGTGCTCGACCAATTCAACAGAAAGTGGTGCCACCATCCCCTTTGCGCAGAGTGAAGGTTGTCCACCCCGCACACCATGATGTACTCGACCACCATCATGTTTGCCGCTAACAAACACCAAGGCGACAAAAAGTGGCAACCTTTTTGTCGAGCTCACAAAGCCATCGGCGTGTTGCCGAGCGACAAAAACCCACGGGAGGAACGGGGGGTAGCCCAAAAGTGGGGTGATGACGAATTATGTAACCGGCGGCATTTTCGTTGAAACCATTCTTGTTTCGTCTGCATGCTTTCGTCCGAGTACACCCTAACCGAGTTCACTGCCGGGTTGTCCATGTTTCCGTTAGGTGCGAAGCATGAGGGATGCGTTCGACGCAGAACGTAAGGCCGACAACGGAGTGTTCAACGACGCCCAGCTGTTCGTTTCGCACCTCCAGCAGAGCGAGGCTTTCATGAGGTTCAAGGCAGACGAGCAGGGCCGCATCACGTCCATCGCCTGGGCATATCAGCAGCAGAAGTACAACGCCGTACGATACCACTCCGTCATCGTCCAGGACAACACGTTCAACACGAACATGTGAGTGTAGTGTTAGACGCTCTTTGTTCAAGTCCCTTGGCACCCCAAGTTGTGGGGGCAATTCTGTTGTCGAGAAAAGTGTCGACGGTATCTTCTTCTCCACCATCTCACGCATGCCACGTCCCTTCTCCACGATCTCATGCACGCCATGTCCATTTCTTGTGCTTGTTGTGCCACGCCTCCTCCAACCAGATACAAGTTCCATCTTGCATTGATAGTCGTGGTGGACAAGGAGAACCACAGCCAGATTGCGATGCAAGCTCTGCTGTCAGACGAGCGGTCGGAATCCTTCGAGTTCGTCTTCGAGTCGTTCAAGCAGCTCTGCGAAGGAGGAACCCCGGAGGTAAAACAAAGTATGACAAGGCAATACAGTATGCACTCGCCCATAAATGGCGCCAGTCAATGTTAGAATAAAGGAACTGAACGCGATTTAGTTGAACACGACATGATCATGCGGTGAACTTCCTCCGGTCTACTGTGCTCGAATGTTGAATAAGGTGGTCTTCACTGACTGTGACGCAGCCGCGATGTTGGCAATCGCGAAGGTCTATCCATCGGCCCTGAACAAGTTGTGCATCTGGCACACCATGGGGAACATCCGGGAGCATGGGGGGGGTCTTGAGAAGGGTGTCCTGGGTCAGGTTCTTCAACTTTTCAAGGCAGCGGCGTACGCGCAAACGGAGGAGGTGAGCCATCTTGGTTGGACATTGAATCATTTTTTTCGTGGGTGATGTTCCGCACGGATCTTCCACTTGCAGGTGTAGGCCGTGTTGTCCAACGCTTGAGAGAGCTGCGATCGTAGAAGCGCGGGAATCGTCGCCGCCGCGTGCGGCTACACCCAACGGCCCGCTCTCCTTGTTTTGTCTATTTCATACGAAAGGTCCTTGGCACCTTCTTTCTCCCGGTCCATTTTCTTTCATCCCGTCGCGTGCTCCGTTACTTGTCACTCTCGCAGTATTTCCTGCAATGTAAAGGGGCGCTCCTCGACCTCTTGCCCCCGGAGAGCAAGATGTACGAGTACATGGAGAAGAACATCTTCGGCACAGGGTAAGCACCGACTAGAATGACAGCCGATGCTAAGTAGGCCACGGACGCGTGACGTCTTGCTCCTCCTCCGTCGACGATGCCTTTCTCCTGTTTATTCTGTTTGAAGGTTCCGTCAGTTGGTGACGTCGTCCGTCTCGTGCCCACTAATTTTGAGCCGTCCCGTAACGTGTGACAGGCGGGCTGGCAAATGGGCGTCGTACGTCCACCCTGGGCTGCACACTCTCGGCATTGCCTCCACGCAGCGTGTTGAGTCGATGAATGCTGCGGTGAAGAAGCTGGTGACCAGGAAGGGCGACATGGTCGACCTCGGCCGAGCGCTCCTAGGCAAGGTTCAGGATGACATCAACAGGACCCAAAGGTGGGCGTCCGGTTGTGACATTTGCGTGTACATATTTTGCGACACCAGCTGAGGCAACCCATGGTCCAGTGACCTCGACGCATTGCGTGGTTGAGTTCTGGCAACCTGTTCAGAAGGAAGGTGGTAGCATTTGAAGGTGGTAGCATTTGAATTTTTGTGCGTGTCTCGTAGGTCGCCTCTCGACAACAAAGAGCAATTGACCAACCACGCGGAAGCACGCCCGTTGCATGTGGATGAGGTCAACTCAACGTTCGCGAGGTGGTATGTCGTCGGTAGTGCGTATGCACGACGGACTCGAGGCTTCCCAGGCGGCCCACACCAGAGATCCTTTGCAATGACGGGGACAAAACCCAACCAGAGTAACAATACATTAATAGTCGCCGGCATTTCTACATCATGTTGTGTGGTGGCGCGTTTGGTTGACAAGTTTAGTGCTCTGCTCGTTGTGCCCCGTGCTTGCTAGACGAAACCTGGGAGGAACGGTCGCCCGAGTGGCTGTGCAGGGACACTCGTATGTGGAAAGCTTCAGGACCAAGCACCTGCGAACGTTCAACTTCGTCCTGAACGCAGTGAAGTACGAGCAGTGCAGCCAGCACGCCACGGAGGTTAGTTGTGGCGGCCTTCGCTTGCGGCGATGGACGGACCCAGATTTTTTCTCCCCCATTACACCTAACCGTACCCCCCTCAGATGCGGTGCCTGACCAAGGAAAGTCACAGCGACGCGGCCATGAGTTGTGTCTTTTCCCCCCATTTCCTTCACTCGCCAACCCGACTTCTGCGTGCCCGCTTGTATAGCACAAGGTTATGTAATGGAGTTGTACTTGCCTTCGAGTTGTGGAAGGCGATCAGTCTTTGTGGGCAGCACCAACGACGCTGCTGGTATTCATGTCAATGCCGAACCTGACTTCCCTCCCGAACCCCCCCCCCCCCCTGTCGCACACCGCCCTTACCCATGGGCATGCCGTGTTGGCAGGACACTGAAGCACAGATCCTCGGGGCTCTCAGTTACGAGGCGATACCTGTCGTGCGTGACGAAGAGGCGGCGCGGAGACTGTTCGAGGAGTTGGTGGCAGACCCGACGAAGGCGAACCTCACGTACGACACCGGCTCCGGAGAGTTGGTGGACCCTTCAATACCGACGTCCGAAGCCGCTGGTGTCTCCATGGTGTCCCGCACATCCGTGCCTCACTTCGCGGAGTTACTTCGTGACCAGAACGTCCACACGGTGGTGCGCATCACACCGATGTCTACGGCGTCCGAGTGCGGTCACCTCGTCGCCCTTGGACCGGACGGCTTCTTCCTCTGCACGTGCCTGCGGCAGCTCGTCTACGGGCTACTTTGCCCGCACGCCATCAAGGCCTTGTGGTACCAGCGTGCCTCCCAATTCAACGGAGCAACCATTTCACCAAGGTGGCGTGACAGTGAGACGCCATGGACGATGGCAGCGCTGGCCGCTAAGCCTGCCAAGCTATCGACCGGAGCTGCGGGGCTGACGGGACCTGCGGGGCCTACCGGACAGATGCCGCCCGTCGACACCAGTCCGATCGTGTCGTCCCACTCCGGACCCAACTTGTCGGCCTACGCGTACGCCAACGGCGTCGCCTTAGGGAAGGAGCTGGGTGGTATGTTCAAAGAGGTCCCGTCTGTGGCGAGCATCCAACGCTTGATGGAGTCTTGATGGAGTCCATGAAGCTTCACGCCAAGCAACAAATCGAGGTGGAGAAGCGGTCGTTACGAGACGAGTCAACGAGCCGGGTGTTCACGGGAACTCTCCCCCGGCCCACCCCTGCCCTGCCGCAGGGAGACGCCGGGGACCCTGGTCGGGGGGGGCGCGGCCGGGGGGGAAAGGGGTCTACCGGAAGAGGACGGGCAGGGGAAAAGGGTGACCCTGGAAGCAGCAGCCAGGGAAGCGGTGGCGGTGGAAACGGCGGCCGGCGAAGCGGTGGCAGGGGCGGAGGGACAGGCCACGGGCGCGCAGGGGGGGGCGTAAACTCTGCTGGTTTCGCTACGGGTTCGCCGAGCGGTACCACGGGGGTTCGCCGAGCGTCCCACCCTCCGGCAGGATCGGACACCACCAGCGCCGCGCCTATCGGCTTCCAGGCGGCACCCGTCAACGGGGCGCACACGTCCGAGGGCTTGGCGTTGCCGTTTCGTGCCCTGGACAACGTGGACGTTTCTCGTCGCGGGGGGGGGCAGGCTTCGCCACCGTTCCAGACGACCGCCCATCTTGTTCAGTTGGGGCGTCTGCAACCACCGCCCCGTAAGAAGCAAACGGGGCCCAGCAAACGACACAAAAGTAGTAGTGCGCCGTAGTGGAGGAGACCGTTTACCTGTAGGACACGTCAGGAAAATGTAAAGCGTGTTGCCGATGCCTTACTCGGCGTTGCATTCGCTTTGTTACCGTTGGCGCGTGTTGGTTTGCGCGCGCGTGTGGATGTGTGTTGCGTGTGTTGGGGGGTCTGCCAACAGCATCTGTTGTGTCGGATTGGTATTATTTCCTTCGGTAGCCGGCCCGCCGCAGCAAGGAGAAGGGGGATTCGCTTGGAAAACCATTGCCGGTTGGCAGGGGTGGAGGGGCAAGAGTCTCTCGACCCCGCGGAGTCTTCGTTCTTCCCCGTGTCCGATATGTTTTGAGTTTTTTTTTGCGCGTTGGATGAGAGTACCGCTGGTCCCTTTATCATGACCACTCATTGGAATTAAGTTGCAGCCTTGATTCGGCGTCGTGATGGTGTATCTTCTTTGCCCGTTGACATTTTATGCGGTTTCCCTAGAGCTCTCCGGTTTTGAAAGTACTCGCGTGTTCAAGTTGGCAGTTGTCATGATGCTCCAAGAATCATATGATACAAACCAACTTTTCTTCTCTACGTCGACCGTCCGCACAACACGGAGGCAGCAGCTGCACGGACCACCACAAAAACCGCGACCATTTGGGATGACATCCGCGCCGCACCACCACGCTCTCCCCCCTAAAACACACTAAGACACGTCCTCGACTACCGTATACGACACAAGATGACACCCCCTGGACCGATTTTCAAAGCTCGACTACGCCACGACGAAGAAGATGCATAAACGAAACGATACACTTTCGGAGAGCTCTCGACCAGACAGCTTCAACGCCCCCGTTTTCGGCGCTGCGACTCTTTCTGCTGTTGATAAATCGAGCTTTCAAAATCGGTCGAGGGGGTGTGTTATCTTGTGTCGTATACGGTACACTAGCACTGGCAAATCAATGTACCTCGATTACACTGCAACATTTCCAAACTACGTCGTCCACATCATCCATGTCCATGTGGGGTGTCTGCTGCTGTTTTACGTGCGCGGCTACTGCTGCCATAGGTCTCAAGCGGATGCAGCCGTTGTTGCTGCGGCGGTGTGACCCGTTCAATTCAAATGAGGCGTTGTAGGGTGTGGTTCTGGGAGGCGTTTTCCAGCTGGAGAACCTTTTTATCTCGCCAGCTTTGGCGTATGCACGACCGGCGTGTGACACAGGTTGAACGCGTCAGAATTTGCGGAACCCCCCCTACCCCCGTTATGTTCTCATGCGTGGGCCCCCGGGCCTCCTCCAGCGCAAGTGACCACCACGTTGTTGCTGGGCTAGTAAGCCGGAGACCATGGCGTTGCGCACGATAGGAGCTGCCACGCGGGCCCTTGCATCACGGCGACCATGTACCGTTCGAGCACCGGCCACCGTTAGCGCGGAGAGGAACGTACACCGCACTGTTTCGGCTCGTGACGAAGTGCACCAACTGGGACAGGTGTGCAAAAAGTGGGAGCTCGCTCCTTGTCCTCGCCGTCTCTGTCCGCTATGTATTGCTGTGTGTGTGTGTTTGCCTCCGTGCTTGAAGACCCCCGGCCGCACTTGTTCCTCTGGGACATCTATTCACCAGGTCCTTCTGCGGGGAGTGCATGCATGCAGACCTGTGTGTTCTTGTTGGCGGGGACAGCGTGCTGTGTCTCCAATTGCAATGCCTCACGGATTGTGGTACAGTTCCTCACCCAGGTGTAGCGCATCAGAGAGCTCCTTCGAGGGTGCGCGCGAGGGTGCAACACAGCACTGTGGTTGGGCGTCGAAATTGGCGGCAATGTGCATAGCAGAGAGTATTTTCGGGGTTTATTTTGTTTTGCATTGTTTCCTGTCCTTGTTTTTACTGCAGCAGCGTCTGCACGAGGGGCGAATGGAAGCTCGATCCCCGCCGGCGTGTGTGTGTGTGTGTCTGTTCTCCGACGTACATGCACGTCTGCGTGCATTCTGTGTGCATTCATGTACTGCTGCTGTAAGCACAGCAGATGGTGTACAGCATTACCTTACCCCCACGGCGCTTCATTGTGCCGTGGCAACGAAGCACACAGAGGTGGTGTCGCGCTTTTGAGCCCTTGCCGGCGACTCTGCTGCGACTTGCAGTGCGATGTCTAGCCAGAAGAACCCGAATTGTGAGCGTTGGGTACATGCATCTAGATTATGGCGGCGCTCATTGTTATCTTACACGCACAGCAGTCGTCGAAGAAAACCGTATTTATACCTAAAAGCCGTGCACAGCAGTACTGCTCGCCTCACATGGGATACCAGAATATTGCACACCAGGACCATGGCGAGCATGGTGGGAGATGGGATAATCAAGTAGATTTTGTCGTCGGTGTATCAGCGTCAACCAGGTCTAGACAAGAACACGTTTCGTTGTCCGGGCGTCTTCCCCCGACCCGACCTAGGACAACATGACAGCACACCAGAACCATAAACTTTGCAGACGATTCGGAGGGCGAGGAATCTACCAGGTTACCGGTTGTTCACATCTGCGTTAAGCGAAATCGCCTGCATCAAAAAAGCAGTGCTGACGTTTGGCCATCCAGGCAGGCCTTCGAACCACAACGTTCCTAACGAACGAGAGGCCGACCCCCCCACCCCCCCACCCCCTACGACACCACACGACACAACAGCACAAGGACACCCCGGACAACAACGAGACGACGTTCTTCGACTTCACGGACGAGAACTACGCCAGAGTGGAGAAGATCATGGCCAAGTACCCGGCCAACTACCGACAGGCATCGATCATCCCGCTGCTCGACCTGGCGCAGAGGCAGGCAAGAGGAAAGAGACACAGGACTGCATGAAGTGGATACGCCGGTAGTTTTTTATTAATACTATTCCTATGAGACGGTTGTCTCCAGGTTCGCGTGTGAGCAAGTTCCCTTTGGGATGTGTGGTGTGGATAAACACCAGTTCAACCTCTGGTGGAGAGGCTGACGAGGACGGATAGTTGTGTTATGAGTCAAGGGGGGGAGCAACCTTGTGTTGAAGCAAGGTTCAGCATCCATCCTACACTGACTCTATCTGTGGCAACACCCCTAAGGTAGATCTCCGACAGGTCATCTGACGTCACAATCTACTACAGTCTGAGGTGGCATTCACAGCAACCTAGTTATTTTCTAGCACCGAGCAGACCTACAACGCGGGGAATCTGAGTACTGTAACAGGTTGCGGTTGGGGGGGGGGGGGGGGGGGGGGGGGGGGAACCCCTTTCCCCCTCTTGAAAAAAACCCCCCTTTCCAATTAAAAAAAAAAAAAATTTTTCAAACTTTTTTTTTTTTTTAAAAAAACCCCCCCAATTTTTCTTTAAAATCAAAAACCCCCCCCCCCCTTTTTAAAAATTAAAAAACCCCCCCCCCCTTTTAAACCCCTTTTTTTTTTTTCCCCCCCCCCCCCCCCCCCCCCCCCCTTTCCCCCCCCCAAAAAAAAAAAAACCCCTTCCCGGCCCCTTCCCTCCCCCCTTTTTTTTTTTTTCTTCCCTTTTCACCCCCGGGCCTTCCTCCCCCTCCCCCCCCTGAAAAAAACCCCCAAAAACCTGGGCCACCCCAAAAAAAAATTTTACAAAAGGCCCCCCTTTTCACCCTTTTTCAACCCCCAAAAACGGGGAAAAAATTTTACCCACTCCTCCCCCAAAACCCCCCCATTTTTTTCCCCTCCCAAAAAACACAAAAAAAACCCCTAGAA
>FN649736.1:2775545-2799951 GCA_000310025.1 Ectocarpus siliculosus
GGGGGGGGGGGGGGGGTATGCGTCGGCCCGAACGAACCACGCAGGAGGGCGTTACGACAAGAGCGACGTGCCAGGGAGAACGAGAGAGCAAGAGGCAGCCGACAACAATGGATCAACACAAGCAGGAAGCCAGATAATGAGAGACGCAGAGAGAACAGATAAAGAGAGCAAAATAGTCTAATGCGTGTAGACAGACTCCCCGCCCTTTGCCGCAGCCCAGAGCATACCGTAGGTGACACATGATATCATGTCACGCACCCTGGACCGATTTTCAAAGCCCGATTTCTCGACGACAGGAAGAGCGACGGTGCCGGCTATGGCGGCGTTGGGGCCGTCTTGTCGAGATAATTCCGGGACGCGTCACATGGTTTTGGCATCCTCTTCGTCTCCGGTGTAATCCAGAGCTCTTGGAAAAAAATCGGTCCAGGGGTGTGTGATATCTTACGTCACCACCCTGCGGCACTTACCTCACAGTCGGAGGAGGCTCCGGGGCCCCGCGGAATCCTTCCTTCTTGGTGTCAACCATTACTATCGGCGAGAAGCACACGTTGCACAGGGCCCGGCTGCTAAACGACCCGTCCGCCATTCGCTGTGCCGTCGTCGTCATCATCGTCGTCGCCGTCGTCGTCGTTGGTTGTGAAAGGTTTTACGTCGCGTTGGGCGTCACGTTAATTAGAGCGAGGACCGTCATCTATTAACAGTAGCGACGAACAAAACAATTATATTATGTGTGGAACATAGTACAAAAAAAGGGGGGCATCACAACAACGCTCTCTCTGCCTACATACCTCCATGCGGACGAGCTCCTCGCGAAACGGCACCACCATGACGCCTCCTACGTTGAGGAGACCCTGGAGGTACGGTAACGTCAGGTCCGGGTCGCAGCCCGCTCCCACGTACACGCAGTCGTACCTGATTCGGTTTTTGCCAACGCGGCGGGCGCCCCGTTGTGCAAGTCAACCACGACGTTGTGTCGGCGGTTGTTAAAAACAACAACAACGACAACATACTGCTGTCACCGTTATCTGGGTAAACGCGAAATGTATGTTCGCGCATACGCATTGCCATGTGCTTACTATGTAGCACAGGAGTGTAAACCGCCGGAGGCGTGATACCTCACTCGTGGTTTGCGTTTTCCATTTTCAAGTCCTGAGGCTTGACACTGCTGTCCAATCAGACTAAATAAACTTCCCTTGTTCGGGGGGGGGGGCTGCTGACTAGAAAACCTGCTGATGGTTTTGTATTGGGAATTGAGGCTGACGTCTTTCTGTCGGTCCGTCGGTTGGCACGGTCGACGCACAGAAAATAAAAGAACAGTACGTAGATACAAATGCCCCCCATTTCGGAGGAGCCAGCGGACTGTAATCGAGCGTACCCGCAATTTCACCCTGCTCAAGGGCGACGCCATTTCATTGGTCGGCCGGTTCGTGTGATAGATTCTAACAACTAATAACCGAGGTTTCCAGGGGGTCCGGGGGGGGGGGGGCCCCAACCCAACAAAACCAAAACAAAAAAAAAACCCCAAGGGATGGTAACTATTGTTGTTCTTGACGATGACATTGTTGCAATACTGCAAGCGAAAGTCTCCCCGTCCCCGTATCCAATACCTCTTCTTGCTCACCAAGCAAAAAAAAAAACGAGGTTCCGCGGACACAAGCTACAAGCCCCAAAGAAGGCCCAACTACAACTACTACCCGTGGCTCCGCACAAACATTTTCTGTGCACCCGCCCTTACCCAGGCCCGACTCGTCTCGCTTGAGCCTACTACAGTAAGCCTACCTGCTACACCACGGCAACACCAGCTATTGGGCACTCTCCGTACGTGCGTACACCCACCCGCATCCAGGCTCCACCGCCACGCTGAGTCCGTTGCCGCGGAGGACCTGTATGTCGGTCTTGCGGCCGAGCCTGTCGTCCGTCGAGGCGATGCAGCGCGCCGAGTGCTCCAGCAGGGCCTCGTTCAGCTCCACGCCGTGATTGACGCCGAGCTCTCCGACGAGCATGGAGACGAGGTACGATAGGTAGCATGTCCCGCTCCCCTGCCGTAAGGTTGTTGTTGTTGTTGTTGTTGTTGTTGTTGTTGTTGTTGTTATTATTATTATTATTATTATTATCATTATTGATATCATTATTGTGGATATTATTATTGTGATTAAAGTGGTATTATTTACTTATTTATTTATTGGTGATGATGACACCGCTTTTTATGGCCGCAGAATGTCGCAAGAAAAGTTGCAAACTTTTTCTGCAACTCTGCTCGGGAACATTTGTCAACCACATTTTGGTGCACGCTCATTATGGGACGAAGAGTGTTGAGGCGGCAGCAGTGGTCTGTCTCGGTGCGAAACAACGCAACAAGTGGTGCCTGATGGCTGTGCACGTACGCATGCCCATGCCTACGCCAACAAAACGCATTCTGCCTTGAAGCACGTCTTCGTTGAACCGTGGGCCGAAAATGCGGCAGGTTAAATTATTCGGCAATCAGAAGCGGGTTCTCGACTCTCGATTTCTCATTGCCTGACAGGTGAGTTAGACTACTTAAAATCCTGGGATGATGTCGGTCCTGTGTACTCGCCCGGCTCTTTTCCCGTATCAAACAGCCACACAGAAAAAACAAGTGTACTTGGAGGCAATGGACAGGAGACAAACAAGACGCAACCAAGACAGACGCCTCATTCGGTCTCAATCTCTGTCTCCGTCGCTTCTTCCCCTGTCTCTCTGTCTCTCCCTCTCTCCCTGTATGCCTGTCTGTCTCTGCCTCTATCTGTGCTATCTCTTGCTCTCCCTGTCTCTCTTCGTGTCTGTCTGCCTGTCTGCCTGCCTGTCTACGCCCCCCCCCCCTGCTCTCACGATGTTGAGGAAGGACATGCCCGGCTTGGGACTGAGCTCTTCGAGGGCGTCCGCGTAGATGAAGGGCGCCGAAAGGTGGACGTCGCCGTCCTGGACCGGCCTATTGAAGTACACCAACTGCTTGAACGTCGTGCATACAAGTAGACACGTATCGCAGGTCGTCCCACCGTCCAATGAGGGGCCCAAACGGCACAACAGACAGTCGCCAATCTCGGGCCCCGACGGAGAGTTTTGACACGACAGCCACATTGTCCAAATAACGATGACAGCACCAACGGCAACAGCAGCAGCTACAGCAACAACAACATTGACATGCAGGGGCATGATTTCCATCCTGTTTCGCCATCGAGGGTGGTGCCGGCGAAACAAAAAGAACCATGTAGCACGTCGTCATGTGCAGTGCTGCTCTTTTCACCACCCAGATAGTGAAGCACGGCGGATAGTTTCGGGACACCGGTCTGTCCACATATCGCACACGCCCCAGGAGGAAAACACATCCCGATATTGATTCAGAACAGCAGCCCGGTGTGACATCTTCTCGCGTATGCAGCATCACAACCACCCGCAGCAGTTGCTGCAGCAGTATGGGTCGGTAGGCTCTTGGTTGCAAAACGTGCTCGCTCACCACGTCAAACCACAAGGTAGCCTACTACTCCCCCTTGGACATGGCGCCCAACTCAGGCGCAAAAAACAAGTCTCATCATCCCTCCCTTGAATTTCTCTACTCCGTGCAAGTGGCGCCGTTGCCTACGTGTGGAGCGGGGGGGTCATAAGCAAAAACGTGGCGAAGCTACGCACCGCAGGGGATTTCTTCATCAAGGCGCAGGGTAGGGAAAAAGCCTAAGGCCCAAAGAGGCGAGACCGTAGCGGCCGCAAGATGCTGCAAGCGAACGAAATCGACCGGCACGACTTAAAAAAAAAAAATCGTTTCAAAAACAAACAGAAAAGAGAAAAAAGCGGACCACTTTACCTGGCCTAGGTTAGGGGTGGCGAAGTCTCCCCTGTCCACGGCCCGAAACGCCTCGATTATAGCCGGCGTTTTCACCATGCCGTGCTTCTTCATGTACGCCACCAGCTCGTCGTTGCTTCGCGGTAGCTTCATGTCTCCGGATGCCACCTTCCTACAGCTACGGCGAGAAACTGCACCTCCTGGTCTCTTTTGTCTATCCCGCGCCCTCTTTTCTCTCGTCGCCCAGTCTTGTCTTTTTTCTTTTTCCAGGGTTTTTATGTTCTGACGTTCTCCGCTTATCACGCGCAACCGGTACGTACGTCTTGCCCCCGGCGCGGCGGCTGGAAACACCCGCGATTCCGACGACAGCTAGACGCGTGCTACAAACAAACGTGCTCTTACTTCGACACAAGTTTTTTTTTTTGTCGGAAGACCGAAAACACCGTCTGTGGTCAGCAGCAGCCAAAGGAGAGAGTCATTGTTGTGTTGGGACACCACTTGTCACCCTACAAGTGAAGTTGATGCTTCTTAGTGTGTTCGTCGTCGGAAACCACTGGCTGGTGTAGCGGTGGGGTCGTTCTTTCTGTGATTAGTGCACAGACAAGGGTCACGTTGGGGGCGCGCGCGCGAGGCGGGGGAGCGGTGTCGAGTGTCACTATTACTATCGGTGTAACAGTTTTTTGCCGTGCAATCAGCATTCCCGGTAAGAACAGGGCATCGAGCAACACGATGGAGACAAGGTTGAACGAATACCTAAAACAAACACCATGTTCAAGCTAGGAAGCGGGTTGCACGAAGACGAAACTTGACGACTATTGCATTTATTTCCTCCCATTTCAACGTCGGTACCAGTAGAGAGGAAGACACCCTGACGCCGGTGGTATGCATAAATAGGAGCTAAATACACGTGTGCACAGCAGCGACATCGGAAGCACGCGGGAGTGCATGTTCCGTGCAGAGCAGGAACCAAGGGTGAACGGGGATAGTATACATGACGCTCGCCGAGACGTCAACGTCATCGACCCTTTCAATGCTCTTCGCGCTCATGTGCCTCTACGGCCAACTTCTCAGCTTCAAACCGTCACCATGGAGACGAACCACACGCAGGGCTTACTTACAGCCAACTTGATATTGTCAATCTCCACCTACCTCTGGAACTCCTACATAGTGACAACGTTTTGTCCCATGAGAAATGTCCATCATGCGTACACAGTCTCAGAGGAAATGCAGGTAGGGACAGCTGCTGCTGTCCATAGAGCTACGCATATATATGAGCAGCGCATCAAAAGCACGAACATACAAAACGGCGAGATCGCGTTGGGATCTTTGAAGAAAATCTGTTCTCTTCCTACTACCGTATTCTGCTACCGTAGGCATCGGTCCAGCCAACTTTACGTACTTGTACGTAAGAAAAACATCCCGCTACGCGGGAGTGGGACACAGAAAAATGGTGAAATAGCCTCGTCCTTTTGGGATTTTCTTCCGGTCGCTGTGTGTCACAATACCAGCAGCGGAAAGAGCGAATACCGCTACAATAAAAAGCACGTGGTGTCATATTAAGAAAAAAAAAAAAAAAAGCACGCAACAAACCGCCCAACAAACCGTCGGGCGTTCTGGGCATGCAATTAAAAAAAAAACATGAGCAACACCATCTTTAAAAAATCGAGTTTTTCTGTGGATCTGGATACGACGCCAGTCTGTCCAGATGATGATAACGCGGTTCCTGCTGCTGGTGTGAAAGCTGTGGAGCATTTTTCATTTTTCCGATGGCAGATTGCATCGAGGCCAGCACAGCACGCCACGCGCGTTGGCCCAAATGCCTAGAAACGCGCTAGACGCAGTCGCCATGCGACCGCTGCTCTCTGTGAAGGGAGCTTCGTACTCCACCGCTATGCTATATGCGTATCTGGTTTCGTACGTAGAAAAGAGAGCGAGCGCGCCGCCCTCTCGCTGACTGACACGTTTACGTTTTACATCTAGACGATCTGTCTCTTTTCCATTCGTGTGTATATCTTCATCTACAGGACAAACACAGCTGGTTTGAGCCATGCGGCTGCCACATCGGAACTACTGTGCATGTACTCTTGCCGCTGACAATACTTTTGGCTGAAGACAGAGGGAGAGAATAAAGGGGGGGAGGGACACCCAACACAACTGCTAACAGAGGCAGCAGGGACAGCAAGGAGATCTTTCTCCCAGGGTTGAAGTTTAAATAATCACGAGGGAAGCACTCGCGTGTTTGATGGGGTATACGAAAAGGTCGCCATGCGACTCGTAGACCACCACAAAGAAGGCGTGCGCTCAAGCTAACAGGCCAAGCAATAATGGCAAGTCAAAGCTGAGGTAGGCCATGCACGGCAGGCAGCAAACACCTGTAGGTGCAACGCGCTGCGTATGTCGGAAGGGGAACTTCTTGCTGACGGCAGCTTGAAACATTACGTTCTTGCAACAATTGTGTATGTACCACACCTCTGCAACGCTCACAGGCGGGTCCGGTGATCAGCCAGGGTATTCGCTTATGTCGCAGTCGTCTCGAATCGAGGTGGTAGTCGTCTCAGAGAGCACTTCAGTTGTGAGTTACGAGGATCCACGGCGGCGCTACTTGCACTAGATTACAGTAGTTTTTTTTTTGAGAGAGAGAAAAGCCAGTGGGTGGAAACCCGTTGATCGTAGATTGCGGAGACCCACGGGTGACAACAGCATGTTTGTTTGTCCCAGCAAGACCAGACCGTCGGGGTAGGCGTGGCGCGCGCGTGGGCAGGACAGAGGGAGGAAGACAAAAGAGGGGCGTCGCGCAAACTATGGTACAGTGTGCAACGACGAGAGTTTTCAGCGAGGGATACAGCAGCAGCAGCGGTGTGTTTCTAGCCGCAGCAGCCGGCTTGCTCTCGACCTCGGCAGCATCATCAGCGGCGGCGGCAACCCTTTTCGTAGCCGCACCCTACAGCAGTGCGAGCAGCGCTTGTCTCTCCTCCGCCGCTGTCAACTCGTGTTGCAGCTGGAGAAGCAGGTTCCTTAGAACTTATCCCTTGCACCGCCGGGCTCGTACTCCTAGTACATCGCGTTGCCTGTGGCAAAGCCTACGGAGTGCAGCGATGGCAACGGAAACAGGATACGCCGAGGAAGTAGCAACGCCAGGGGCGGCGCCGCCTGAACTGGTAGCTGGGGCAAGCGATTTCGAGACGTTCTTTGGGGCATACAGGTAAGATAGGAAGGAATGTGAGACAAATTGCCGGTAACTCATTTCTATCTCACCGCAAGTTTCTCACCACTGAAGGTGCCGTATGCAGGATCCGACCCAGGCGCGAGTCGGAGAGCCTGATGGACGCCAGCTGGCAGGATGTGTTGGTGCTTGACGGGCAGCAAGAAGGAGAAGAGGAGAGGGCACGACACGCTGCTACTCTTGCCGCTGCTGCGGTCAACGGTAAGACGTACACCAACAAAAGAGTGTGTGATGTACGGTGAGCTACGCGATGGAGCACGAAATCTTGTCGATGGGCTTGGATTGTGAGACAAGGGAAACTTGGTGTTGCCGGTGATGTTGGTGTTAAGGGGCGTGAAATGGCCGAAATGCTGGTGTTCTCCTCTTGACTCTTCTCGCTTGGGTTCGTGCGATGACCCCCGTCGCCCATCCGATACGCGGGCAGGCGACGGCACTCACGCTCATGCTGGCGCGGACAACAGAGTTCTGATCGTCGAGGACTTGGAAGCAGACGGCGACGTTCTCGGCTTCTTTGGAGCACTGGACTCGCCCACCGCCACCGGCCCGACTCTCGATACCTACATCTGTGTGCGCACCGGGCGCGAGGTAGACCGACCAACGACCAGGCTTCTCACCAGAGCCCTACACGGCTGGCTCAGCGGTCCGGCGGCGGCAGCTGCAGCGACGCGTCGAGATCGGCTCGGAGCCCTAGCGGGCACGGAAGAGGCAGGGCGGCCAGCAAACGAGGAGGAGGAGGGGGAGCTAGTCGACTGGGTTGACACGAGAGGGAGGGTTATCTGCGCGCTGCCCAGGCCGGTGGTGCACTCTAACAATGTGCTTCATCGCGGGGCTGGGGTTATGATCAGGGACGCAAAGGCGAGGACGGCGCGTGTTCGTCAGAACCTGCTTGTTGTACCTCCTACTATAGCATACGTAGGAAAAAAGCAAGCCCACCACCAAACACCATCACCGCCGCTCGACCCCACCCCACCCGAACCCACCCACGCCCCCCTCTGACCTGCCCCCCAAGCACAAGCACCTTTCGTTGATTTCGCCACGTTCGGTCTCTGTTCCGTTGCTACCGTCTCACGCGACCGACGGCGGTGGTTTAATGCGGCCTCACGTCCACCAGACGCCTCCTCTCTGTGTTACCTCTACCCTTTCCGCGCTACGTAGGGAGAGGTTTACTGCCATCGTCGAACGTCAACAAAGAGGGTGTTCCCTTCCATGTACGACATGTTCATCGGCGGGGTGTCGGGCACCATGGAGCCGCCGCTGACCACCGCGCTTCGAGAGCTCGGCGAGGAGCTTGGGCTAGGCCCCTACGGCAACAGCGGCAGCTCCCCTGAGAATCAAGGTGAACTGCTTCCTTTCGTTCTGTGTCCAGGGCGGCGACCAATGTGTAGTTCTGTAGCGCTCTATTGTTGAACCTACTTCCTGAAATTTATGTGCATGGTGGTACGCTCCCAAAATTGCAGGGGACGACGGTCTGAAGACTACCTCCATGCGGTATCGGGGGGAGTGCCTGGTTCAGACGGGCCACAATCGCTGCTTCGTGTCTGTGTTCGACTACCGCGTAGTCGCCGGGGAGACGGTGAAGTGGCAGGAGGACGAGGTGGAGTGGGGGAGCTACGTGCCGTGGGAGGAGGTAGGCACTTAACTGACACTTGGCCACCCACGATGTGTAGGATATTATCGTCGTCTTGTTTGCTGCTCTGTGCGAAAACGACGAACGACCCCTTTGGTGTCGCCGCGGTGGTGGTTTTTCTACGTTTCAGGTGAGCACCATGCAAAAACCTTCCCGAGGACCAGACGTACACATCGCCTCTGTCGGTGTTCTGCTGCAGTGGTAGAACGTTTTAGTCAAGGCAGCTTGCTTACGTGCTTTTTGGTGTTTCAGCCAGAGCATTCGTGCATTTGGGGCGAGTATTGGACGACTATGCTGCCTTGTGCATCATCATGCATTTCACGTTTCAATTTGTCTCCCGCCTCTTCCGCTATGCATCGCGTAATTCAACAGGTTGTGTCCAAGGTATCCGAGGGGGAATGGGAGTTTGTTCCAGATGGACTGCAGGTTTGGCAACACTACCTCGATTGGGAAGCGGCGTGACGGGAAAGAGGACAAGGAAGTTCTTTTGCACCCCCACTGGCCCTCGCGCATGGTGCAAAGAATCACGTCGCGTTCCTTTAGCGTGTGCGCGGTATTTTGAGCAGGGTCAGCATGTTGTGCGCTTGCGTACGGATAGATGGAACGGAGACCCCGTATTTGTAACAGCAGGAACATGTGTTCGTCACCATGGCGATTTTCGCATGATTACGGTGCACATTTGTATCCACGGGTATTGGGGCTGTCAGGGGCTTACCTTCGACATGTGAAGATAAGGTACTCGAACTGTAGCACCGTAAGAAAATCCTGTTAGAGACACCCCGAACGACTTGCCGTACTGCTGTGGGTGTGATGTTCTGGGGGGCGGACCCTTTTGCTTGGTACAAGGGGGGCACAAGTGGTTTCTCTCTTGTCGGCCCCTCGTCGCAACTGTTGGGGGCTAGGGGCACACTCCTGCTGCTGCTAAATTTTTCTGTTGTGGCTGCTGTTGCAATCGAGCACAGTTTTGGCTCTATTCACCTTCGGATACGATTGGTTGAACATGCCTCTCTACTTTTGGCGAGGCAGAGGAACATGAAGGGATAGTTGCTCAGCTTGAACAATGAAGAGTAATCGAGGAAGTCGATCAAAGACGTTGTCTTTGTCTTTGTTTGTTGGCTAGTTTTGTTGTGGTTTGGAGAGACGGCGAAAAAACAATAAACAAGAAAAAATGGTGTCAGGGTTCGGCTGAAGGTAGGCAGCGACGGTTTTGCACCCGGTCAGGACGCGTCTTTGCCAACGATCTAAGCATTAAAGAGAAAATCCTATTTTTCTTCTATCCAATGAGGAAATGAATACCGCTCGGTTCAACCCCCCCCGACCACGATGAAAGATCTGTCGGTGCTCCTTCCTTGTCGTGCACTGTTCACACTCCTCGCGAAATGAGCTTACACACTGTACATGCCACATCACACCACACACAAAACAGCCCACAGGGCAAATCGCCATGTACTTTTTTCAGTGAAACTACATGTATCAGGTGAGGGAGGGTGTTCAATATGCAGGAAAGTGTAGCGGTGATGGCGATCGGTGGCCGAATTCCCCGGGTCTTGCGGAAAGGGTATGAGAGCAGCTCTTGAGGCAGATAGTTTTGCATCTCGCCTGCCATGCCCAGTTAATTGCGCTCGGCGTAGTACACGGTGCTACTACGCAAAGAGTTAAAATGTGTTGTCATCACGCGTTCCTGCAGCGGAGTGAAGAGAACGATCGCTACAAGCTCACGTGTGGTAGGAATTTCGCCGAACAGGTGCAAGACATTCGTACGAGAAATCATACCTAGACCACATATCCCAATTACAGGAGAACCATGCCACTTACAACATGCTGAGCACGATACGTAAAACACTCGCTCAGGCACGGCTTTCATGCACAGTATACCCGTAAATAGCTGTACCGTGGTAGGGGATTTGCTATAGTGTTTTATTCCGGACGAGCGTTGTTGGATGATCGTTTGCTTGTGAGCGTTTACAGTACCTGGTACAGTCCCGAAGCACACCGAGACACCTACTACATGTATCGCCTGTAGTCTGGACTACTGTATCTCCGCTAAAAGCAGGAGTATATGCGACGCTTGGACCCCAACGTTTCAAGCTGCTCCGCCTGTGCATACATTCAATTCGTTCGTGGTCACAAGCGCGCCCCCGTGAATGGTAGACAGGGGAAACACACAAACACACACGTTCCGTCGACGTTGGCAGCATGACAAGCCCGGAAAAAGTACCCCTCTGTGAACCGGAACAACAAAAAAACGGCTACAGTACCCTGTTGAAGATGCGTTATTCGATAGGGAGGGGTCGATACACAGAGCTTAGGCCTGGTCCTTTGCACAGCCCATTGCTCAACCCCTGCAGCCACGGAAAGGAACACACGACACCACCCACTCGCACAGCAGTACTACAGATGGACGGCCAACAGATCCCCGAAGCCAAACGGGCCCGCAAGTCCGCGGAACAGAGCCACAGAGAGGCGTAGTGCGGCGAAACAACAGCTGATGAGCAACAGCAGGTGGGATTCGAGGAGGTTCCCTCGACAGGAACAGGCGTTACGTCGCGTGCGATGACCGCACGGCCTCGTGGTGCTACGAAAAAGGGCGAGGAGGACGCGCTCTTCGAACATCCCGAGGAGGTTGTGGGTGAAGAGCTCGGCTGCGGCTGCCAGTACAGACATGGAGCGCGCCGGTGAGCGTTTACCCGTAGGATACGGGATATGCTGGTGCTGCAGTAGCATAGCAGCGCAGTATAGGATCGTTCTTGGAATACAGCAGGGTTGGAATGCAGTACTACAGTGTTTTGGTTGTCGACGGGCGAACAGGAGGTGAAATATAGGCAGGTGGGCCTACATTGACAGCCACGCTGATAAGATCATAACATGCGTTTGGTAACAGTAAAGACTGCTTTTCGTTTGGCAATAATAGTAAGACTTCTTTACTGCTGTATGTACAAAGACTTGTAGACTTTGCATATCATGGAGTAGCCTATTACGATGGAGTCGACTATAATTACATGTAGTCTGGTGGCGGCCAGGTGATCCTGTAACAAGGATGAGCGTACTTGTTTCTCTCCAGGTATGGGTGATTTGCTTACGGCCGATTTGCTTTGGTTCCAGTACTAAGATGCCCTCCTTCAACACATACATTGACGTGCCTCAATATCGCCCCAGAGCGTCAGCATGTTCCAATATACGCTCCCACACACCCGGCACAAACGCGCACAAAACACAAAGCACAAAGTGATTATGTAGTCTACAGTAGGTTCCTCGCGTTTGCTTGCAACAGTTTACGTACCGTACGTCCACCAAGACTTACCACACCCTCTTTTGGTGGACTAAAACCCTGGCTTCAGCTCGACAAAGAAAAAACAACTTGACCCATTTAAGGTTCTCAAACACTTGGTGGTTCATGTGAAACGTCAGTCAAGGGAGCGTCGCAATCTGTTCCAACGAACTTCTTTGACAACCTGGCAGCATAGATCTAGAGGAGGAGTGATGCCCACATGGACTCACGTGTTTTTCAACTCCCCGACCGGCACATACGTCGTGACGAAGACCGGCACGAAAGCCGCCCTAAAGGTTTTCGTTGCGAGTTGGTAACGATGACACCCAGCCAGAAAATTTACGTGCCATGCGCACGTGTAGGTCCTTGTGGTCGGGGCGAACGGGTTAAGCCTGGAACTCCTAGCGAACAGATGGCTAGGGGTATGCAGTGGCGCCATGCAGTTGGTGGGGGCGGGGGATATGGGAACGTCTTTCTCACTGTCCGTTGCGGTTGATACAGCTGTACAGGGCAGCAAGACAGGGGTATAGTAAGGTTTTCCTCGATTTTATGTGCTGCTCTTTGGCGTCAAGCGGCCTCTACGTTGGTGGTGGCTAGTTTTCGTACATGTCATGCTCTCATACATCTCGTGTAGGAGGGAGTTGGGGTGGGAGGACTCTCTAGCGGCAAGCCTTGAAAGATATTATGCCCTTGCTTGTTGAACGCCGTTTCGTAGCGAAGAAGCCCCGGCCATTCCAGAGGCGCAGGCGGCTTATGCTTAAAAAGACCCGTAATCCTTTCAACGTGTACGCACGCGCCAGCACAGACAGTCGCTCTGTCTTCAATATTGCTCGGATATGGGTCATGTCGAAGAGAAATTGGATAGGGGTCGATGTAGATGAGAATACATTCTTCACCAACCGACACTCACAAAGTAGTCGGGTGGGTGGGTGGGTTGGGCACGTTGCATTTTGGAGGACCCCCGAATAATCCGATGGGCAGCGACTCCTTTCTTTCGGTCGATTCCCGAAGGGTCCCGGCGTAGCAACCATTGCTTTCGATCACGTGAAACACTTGCTACAGTAGTAGAAAAAGAACCTATTACTTGGTACTAATTCTCGTTCCCAGGCTATTTTCCCGCTCATTCCGCGAACGTGGTCGAAAAGGAGGGTAGCAAAGTCCTTTAGGCGTATCCCCTTGCATGCTAGCCATGCCACGAAACTAGGACCATCAGGCATGCACCGACTCTGGTTGAGAGGCCCTAATAAGGCGTCGCCAAACTCGAATGAAATCCCAAAGTGCCCAAACGCACTACCCGCCAACAAGCAACCGAGGCAAAGTGGATTAGGGTCGTGTTCTCCTCGGCAAGGTGCTCTTTGTCATCGCTCAAGCCCGCCATCTGTAGTATGTGTGTTTTCTCACGCCTCTTGTCTACTATTATCGTGTTTGTTTCAATATTTCAATATCCATCACAACAAACGTTACTTCGCCGCCGCCGGCAGGACCTTTCCTTGTGCCCATGTTCGACTGCTAGTACATCCTTCGCCGTCGGCCTGGTGCTCCAGATCCTACGCGGCACCACCGGGTGTCGTTTGGCGAACCCGCGCCCGTCTCCGAGGGCGACAGTGGACGACCATCGCCAGGCTGGGCGTCCTCACACAAACCAGGCGAGGTCAAATATTATTATTGTCGATCGCAGCGCTCGAAAATTAGCAGCGTTCGAAAACAGTGCGGTTTGTTTATCAATTTTCCTTCAGTTTCCGAAAAGGCCTCCTCGTTCATTGTCATTTGCAGGTAGACCGTCCTCACACAAAACAGGAGAGAGAGAATTGTTATAAATCCAAGCGCTCGAAAATAGAAATAGTGCGGTCAGTTTATCAATTTATCGTTTGGAACTGAAAATAAATGATGGTCTTTGATCTGAGTACGAACAGAGAGAACATTCCGCGTCTCTCTCTGAACGAAGAGGGCCGCAAACAGCCCTGTGGAGTCATCCTTGTCATAGATTCATTTTATTTTCTCCTGAAATCCGTTGAGATAGTCAGTCGTTGTCTCCACGAACGAATTATGCCCAGCAGGAGGTCGACAGGAAACCGACTCTCGTATTGCGAACACCCAATCCCTCCAACATAACCGTAAATTCGTTCCCGGAGAACGGGCACGTAGTACCACGAAATTTGACCACATCCGAATCGCAGTAGAGATACACACCGTGCACAACTCAATTTGTCCAATCGTGTTTTCAGCAAATCACTTTTAACGACTTCAAGCCAGTCGGGATTCCAGCCATCCAAGCGCATGATCGTCAGAAATACGTGGTTCAAGCCGGGCACAAGTATTGGAATTTGGGCTTAACGACGGCTTTTTTTTTGTTCACCCCCTCTGTCAAAAAACACTTTTTCGCCGTAAAACGCAATACCGCTTACCACCAAACAAGGACCGCCGTATGGCCTTGTCACCGAAATGTAACCGCCATATTCTGGTGGTGCCCAAGTCGTTGTCGCCTGAAAACGCGAAACCACCTATTGCCGAAAAATGATCGACGGATGCATGGCATTCCCGGCAAATACTACTCGGAGAAAAGGCATAAGAAGAGCAAAAAAAGCGACTCTCCGCAGACTACGGGTAGGTGAACGGTCCATGTGCGCCAATCATGTGTGGGGGGGGCGGGGAAGAGTGAGAGATCAAGAAGATTTGAGAGCCCGGAGAGATGTGAGGAGGGCAACTTAGCCGCGCGAAGGGGAACCGGAGGCAGGGAAGAGCATACTCTGCCGGTTGCACCACAGGACGAGAAGGTTCAGCCCCATGGAGCCTGGAGATCATCCCTTTCGACAGCAGGAGGCGTGAAAATACTGAGGATGGCACACCTTTTACTCCAGGACATCATCTGCAGACGGCATCGTACGAAAACCTCCATCCGAATTGATCATGCTGAGGAACAAGAACCGACATTGTCTGCCTACTGGAACACAGAACGACTACCTGGAACGCAAGACGAGAAGCTTGTATACAAATCGTTGCAGGTCGCAGGAGGCGTGATGATGTTGAGGAAGGACAAATGACGCCATCTGCAAACTGCACCACAAGACAAGAAGCTTGGGAAACGAATCTTTGCAGGTCGCAGGCGGCGTTAAAATATTGATGGAGGAGATCTCAAGGACAGCGTCATCCGCAGACTACACCGCAGGACGAACGAAAAGCTTCATCCGGCCGAGGACGAAAAACAATCGACATCGTCTGCCTACTGAACACAGAAGAAGGACTCCCTGGAACGCGGAACGCGAAGCTTGTGAATCAATCGTTGCAGGTCGCAGGCGGCGTGATGATGCTGAGGGAGGGTTGCAGGACATAATCTGCCTACTGGAACACAGAACCACTACCTGGAACGCAGACCAACTACCTGGAATGCACACCGATAACTACCTAGAACGCAGACTCACTACTGCTACCTGGAACGCATCACGACCACTACCTGGAAGGCCGACCCACAACTACCTGGAACGCAAATCGACCACTACCTGGAACACAAACCGACTACCTGGAGCGCAGAACGACCACTACCTGGAGCGCAGAATATCTACCACCTTGAACGCAGAACCACTACCTGGAACACAGAACGACTACCTGGAACGCAAGACGAGAAGCTTGTATACAAATCGTTGCAGGTCGCAGGAGGCGTGATGATGTTGAGGAAGGACAAATTACGCCATCTGCAAACTGCACCACAAGACAAGAAGCTTGGAAAGCGAATCTTTGCAGGTCGCAGGCGGCGTTAAAATATTGATGAAGGAGATCTCAAGGACAGCGTCATCCGCAGACTACACCGCAGGACGAACGAAAAGCTTCATCCGGCCGAGGACGAAAAACAATCGACATCGTCTGCCTACTGAACACAGAAGAAGGACTCCCTGGAACGCGGAACGCGAAGCTTGTGAATCAATCGTTGCAGGTCGCAGGCGGCGTGATGATGCTGAGGAAGGGTTGCAGGACATAATCTGCCTACTGGAACACAGAACCACTACCTGGAACGCAGACCAACTACCTGGAATGCACACCGATAACTACCTAGAACGCAGACCCACTACTGCTACCTGGAACGCATCACGACCACTACCTGGAACGCAAATCGACCACTACGTGGAGCGCAGATCCACTACCACTACCTGGAACACAAACCGACTACCTGGAGCGCAGAACGACCACTACCTGGAACGCAGAACATCTACCAGCTTGAACGCAGAACCACTACCTGGAACGCAGACCGACTACCTGGAACGCAGAACATCTATTACCTGGAACGCAGTACGACTACCGACTGCCTGGAACGCAAACCGACTACTACCTGGAACGCAGACCCAGTACCTGAAACGCTGCACGAATACTATCTGGAACGCAGTACGACTACCTGGAACGCAAGACGAGAAGCTTGTAAATATATTGTTGCAGGTCGCAGGAGGCGTGATGATGTTGAGGAAGGGAAAGAACGTCATCTGCAAACCGTACCACAAGACAAGAAGCTTGGGAAGCGAATCTTTGCAGGTCGCAGGGGGTGCAATAAAGGTGATACATGAAGACCTTAAGAACAGCATCTGCAGACCGCAAGACGAACGACATGCTTCATCCGGAATCATGAGGACAAAGAATCGACACCGTCTGCCTACTGGAGCCCAGAACCACTCCCTGGAACACGGACCGCGAAACTATATACCAATCGTTGCAGGTCGCAGGTGGCGTGATGATGTTGAGCAAGGGACGAGTACGTCATCTGCAAACTACATCATCACAAGACAAGAAGCTTGGGAAGCGAATCTTTGCAGGTTGCAGGGGCGTAATATCGTCGAGGAAGGAAGCCTTAAGGACACCATCTATCTGCAGACTACACCGCAGAGCGAACGAAAAGTTCCATCTGGCATCACGAGCAAAACAAGTCGACATTGTCCGCCTACCGGAACACAGAATCACTACCTGGAACGCAAACGACTACATACCTGGAACGCAGAACGACTAAATACCTGGAACACAATGCGAGGAGCGTGGGAGATAAAACGTTGCAGGTCGCAGGAGGCTTGATGGTGTGGAGGCAGGGAAAGGACGGTATCTGCCGACTGCACCAAAGGAGGATACGCGTCAACCCCCCGGAGCCGGGGTATCATTCCGTGCGACTGGCGTCTCACTCTCAGCGCGCGCGGCGCTACCCCCCCAGTGTGCCTGTGTCCGACGGAATCACCCGGCTTGGATTGTTGTTGTGCTGTTGTTGCTGTTGGCTTTACATTAGACACCGTAACGACCCGTTCTCATCCCAGTACTTCCGGTCACGCGGATGATCTCTTCCGTGTGCTCACTGACCACCTAGACTGTTGTACCCAAAAACAATTACGGGACTTCCGAAAAGTAGAGGGACACACGGAAAACAGAAAAATGTCCTGCAAAAGTGAAACAAATGTGCAGAACATCCCCCCAACCAGACAACAATCCAACGTCGCTGGCGACATATATATCCGGCAATGGAGATGGTGTATACGCACGCATTTTGATCCCACCACTCTCGCTCGGCACGCAATGCCAACTACACACATGCATCGGCCTGGTAAACACAATGAGAGATCACACAAGGACGACCAAGGAAACAACATAATAAATCGAAACCAACCAGTAATAATTCCTTGTGCCGGGCACACAAGACGACGTTCGTTAGGTATATAGTCTAAGAAAGACGGGCTGGGTCAATCTTCTGAAAACTACAAACTTCTGATAGGGAAATGTCTCTGGCGACTGCAATAAAAAACGCAAATTTACGAGGACGGGGAGCTTCGCTCAGCCCCGTCAAGTCTGGGGTGGTCGCGTTTCGCAGGAGGCACGGATGTTGGACGCGTGCGTGGTGTGGCGTCTCACTTTCAGCTCGTACAGCGCCCTCACCCCTCATTGTGTGTTTGTTTGTGTTTGATGCATCTGTTCCCGTTCTTCATATATATATTCTATGGAGCCGCCTCGTGCTACTATTTCTGGGTCGCTGAATGCATGTCTGTAACGTGCGTTCAGTGACCCTCGCTTCTCTCCGCCCGTCTTCTTTGCCGCCGTTCGCTTTCACTTGCTTGCTGCGGCCAGGAAGAAAAGTTAGGGGATACGGAAGGAAGATGCTTCTTCCGCGTCCGCCCGGGGTTTCAGTTCGCCGAACTAAGAAAACGGAAAATCTCTTCGGGCGAGGGCAGGGTGCACGAAGAGATACCCCACTCCTCCCAACTGAAGGTACACACCATCGAGAGGGCAGGGGACGGGGGGTTTCTGAAACCAAGTGACACATGGAGATCCCAAATGATGATGTTTTCTGAACTTTGCTCCCAAGACTGCTGCAGCACCACCACCATTGATTTGGTTTCCTCTTCGACCTGTCTGTCCTCTCTAATTGGTAGGTATCGTTTGCACTTCTTTCCCTGCACCTATAAAGGGGTTTTGTATGTACATCGCAACATGTGTCTGCTTCAAGATGTATGCACCAAGAGAGTCTTTTCGTGTGGCTCTTTCGCGGAGCAGTTTGTTGGAGATTACCAAGATTCCAGTTCTTTTTTCGTTTGACGACAAGCAGAATGGAACCGAGAGTAGCCACCCGAGCAAATTAACATTGAAGAAGAATATTTCGTTTTTCCCTCCGTGCCCCAAGTGCCCACAATAACCGGGGCTCCCACCCCCTGTGCAAGTCTGTCCAAGTTGCAAGTGCTTCACGGCCTACGGTATCCCAACCCAGGTACGCAAACGCGTTCGGTCGTGCCACGGCCATGTTCCGCATAACAGAAGTGCTGGACGACCTGTTCCCATAAACTACGGAAGACACGCCCCCTGAAATCGTCCGAATGGCCTCAATATGATGTCAACTCGCAAAGAGGTGTCCCAACCTGCCGACCTTTGAGCGGAAATACAGCTACCGCGGTTTCCAGGAGCAACGGGGCCGAAACGGATATTTCTAGCCCAGCTTCACTTCACGCGTGCTTCCACTAGAACGCAGGATGAAGCGGTGGTCGTAAAGTTGTGACGCGGACTTTGGGATACTCTTCAAGTTAATACCCACCGAACCAACCCAGCCCAAGTTGTTGTTGTCGTGTAGCACCCACGCTTCAAGGTGGAGTGACGGGGGGCCGAACGGTGGAGACGCCTGGAGCCGACACCCGCCCGGAATGCCCATGTTCCCTTTTGTTGTACCCTGTTTCCTTGTGTCTTTGGGGCGTCCACGTTGCGCCTTCATTTTTGGATGTTTTCGTTCCTGGTGTCGCTCTTATCGAGCCGCACTTGGTAGCCCGAAATCCTTGTTTTACCGCGAAGAGCTGAATGCAGTTTTCTTCACCGTAATGTTTCAACATTCTTCGCGTGCACCATATGTATCGAATCCCCGAGATCGCCGTGCAATGGTGGGTTTGAGTTAGAACGATTGTTTGTTCTGTTCGTGAATCTGGGTTGTGTATTGTTGTGTATTTCCGTGGACACCCACGAGTTCATCATGGCTACTACTACCCCCGGGCCCACCCTGTTTCGCGTCTTCTACCCCTAATTGAACCTATGGACAGGCTGTCACACCTTAACTCCTCCCCCCCGGAGCACCACATCGAATTGATGGGAGATGTTTCCGCTCTAGGCCATCGAGACAGCTGAGGCCACTCGAACCCGTCGCTCACTCGGACGTCTCTCCCGTCTAATATACCCTCAGTGGACTCTACAGCGATTCGATCACCCTTTTGCCTCGTGGAGTACCCGCATTGCGAATTCTGCTGCTTTGGAGAATTTCGGTAATCAGCCAGGAAGAGGCTACTTTCCCAACACGTGAACGTCTCGGATCCCTCGTTCTCGTCGACAGACCGACATCATCATCGACTTCTCCGGAAGGTACAACTTCTACATGGCGTATGGACCAGCTACAGCTACAAGAACGAAGATCCAACCCTAGCGCGAATTTTTCAAGTCTTTACTTAGGCGCGATTGACAGCAGCTGCGACGAATGGTGTATGGATCCTAACAACGCGGTCTGTACTTTTTGGGACGCCGGGGACGTGCAGTACAGGCTAGATACCGCTACCGTTGACTCCGTGGAAATTATGACTGGTGAGAAAGGTATGAAACACAGGTAGGTGTGACCATTCGGGGGTGGACGTTTCACTTATTATAGTTAGTTTGCATAGATTTCGCGTCACGGCGATTGTTGTGGGCTTGTTCTGTGCTGAAACCTCCTCTGCTTTCCTCCCCTAACTTTACGGGTGCAACCTCCGCCGCCTCCCTGAAAACAAACGACCGACCGGAAAGCATGAAAGCTTAGGTTTCGCCCCGGATGTGTATGTATATAATAAACGATATTGAGCCCCCCCCTGGCACAATTTCCCCCGTTGGTGGTATTTTGTACGCCATGTATCTGTCTGGCGATTTTGGCATCACTGCCAACCATACGCGTCGTCCCTCAGGGCCAAACAAGCCAAGCCCTTTATTGCTTTTCTGTTGAATTGACTTCATAATTTTTTTCCAGACCCGAGGAACCAAGAGATGCCAACAACTTGGTGGAGCATTTTTTTCCCGGCAGACACATTTTTTCTGCGCCTTTTCTAGTTAACAACGTGTCGCTGCCTTTCCGCCTACAAGACATTACTTATTTCTAGATCCTCCAGCAGGCACACCACTCAAAGCCCTCTTTGTGTCCACCTCGCTCCTTGTCTCTGCGTTGCTCTCTCTAGTCCTCCTAAGGTTCTCGGTGTGAACAGGTAGCTTCGACAGAGTGTTCGAGGTGCAACTTCTCCCGTTCTCTCGCTCGGGGACTTACTTCCGTGACCATTGTTTTTCTCCTATCATCCTAAAAACGACATAACAAATTACATTGTTTTACAGTAAAGCTTCGTTTGTTTTCGTTAGGTCCTATAGCAATCTCCCCGTTACACTTGAAGGGTATTCCGGCACATGTTGGAATGCGGGGACCAATACTTTTGATTTGGATGGAGTTTACCGGTATCATCATGTTTCTCTTGGTCTTTAGAACCATCCTACATCTATCTGTAGGTATATATGCGGAAAAAACAGGAACAATCGATGTAAACTCGGCGATGCACACCCTTCGGCCTAAATGGGTTGGTGATCTTCGATGCTCTGTTGTAGTATACTTTGCTTCACATTGTGTGTCGAGCAGGATCGATGGGTTCCAGAGACATATCTCTGTTGTTGACCGACATGTCGTTTGCGACGTCTGGCTTCTTGTTTATTGCTATTATTACTGTACGTTTATGTTGGTGCCTGGGTCCTTTCAAATTGTGTTTCATTGCCCATCATCCATGTACAGCAGTAGTTGGCCTGTGACCACGGACCGACGCAGTCCACGTCGGTTGGTCCAGTCGAATATTTTTTGAAGGTATTGAGCAGAGATCGGAACGCGGCAGCCCATCCTTCATGCAGCTCGCCGAACACAATAATACATACGGCGTTCCGCGCTTGGTGAATGCGAGCCTGGTCCGGCGAAACCCCGTCGTGTTCCGTCCCGACATCGTAGGGATGCGAGGTCTATAATCTTTATTACTACCGCATGCACGGTAGTTGAGTGCACCCGCCCCCCGAAACGATCCCCCCCCCCGCATTGATGCTGGAAAATGGCGTCACCCATATTCTTTGGACAGCATATTTGACGGCAGATTCAAAAATAGCGCTCACCAATGTTGCGATAGAGCACATACTTGACCTTGGACTTAACCCTTACGTGACTGGGTCTATTTGATTTTTTTTTGGTTTTCCCCGCAAAGGGCTCTCTCTGTGGGGTCCAAGATCTTACATGCACACATACGTGTACAAATCACAGCGGCAAGGATGGTGCGGCAGTGAGTCCATGTGTGGGGCTCACAGGGATGGGGACGCGGTATATGCAAGGGTGACGAACAGGAGAAGTATGAGGAGAGGAATTTACAGCAGTAGTCTGAGAACGTGTTGCATGCCGTTGTTGACATGGGGCAAGCACGTTGATGATACACATCCGAGGCGTAAAAAAGATACCTCAAGCCGCAGGAACCGAGGGATTGCGCGAAACTTTGGCACCTTGGGCATAACGCTGGGCAGACCACGGGGAGAGCGGTGAAGGAACTGCCTGCAGAGAACTGACTGGCAGAGCTGTCGGACTCTACGTCCTTGCTACCATCCACAGAGTAATCCCCAATTGCAAGTCGGGGTTTCAATCAGCGCTGTCCCCGAAAAAAGCGTTAACTCCACAGCAGCTCACAGTCCACCATCATCGATCGGCGAGCTGTGGCATGCCTTCCTGATACAAAGGGGTGCCGGCCGCGCCGATGAGGTCAATACGGTACCATGTGGTTGTACTTTCGGAGAAACAACAGTTGCTTCTCAAAGCGGGCGATCGCTTGCTCCTCAAAGCGGGCGGCACGATCGCCCAGTCCTTTCGAGTTCCTCTGACGATCAGAAAAAAATCCATTTGCTCATTGTCCCGCGTGTGTGTGCCCCCTCTCTCCTGACATGTATGTAGCAAAACTAGGAGGGAGGGTGGGGGTCACCAATACGAACGAAAACATATACGCCAAAGATGTACACACTGCGCTGTGGTGCAGCTTGCCTTTTCTAGCCCCCTCGGTCACCGAAGCCCTTGAGCTTATCCCTCCGACAGTGGTATCACAAGAAAAATAATCGTGTTCACAATGTATGGTGTAGCTGGAAAGCAGGAGACCAGACCAGTTTGTCAACCAGAGCAATTCCTCACACAGGACGACCGGATGAAAACACACGGAAGCGCGGCACCACTCAGCTCCCTCCACTTCAGCCCTCCGCCCCCCCCCGACAGCCGTTCGCTACACTTCGTGACGGTGGCTGCGTACTACAACAATCACGTTGCTCTCCCCCCATGCCCACATCATTCACGTTTGTTTGACCACGCATACACTTGTGGTTCATCCGCGATCCACAAAGGGACGATGGACACCCCATCCACTGCAGGCAACAACTACGAGAAAAACACGCCCCTGGTTTCCATCATCATCCATCACGCGCTATGCGCTATCTTTCTGCCCTCGTGCGAGGCAAGCTCCCTGCGCGTGCCCGTCCATCGTACCGCCAGAAGCGGAAAAAAAAAGGAAGCTATTTTCTTCGGCCACACGGAACACCGAGAGCTCCACCTATACCGCAAACAAGAGTCTAGATCCTATCACTAGCAGTAGAGGCACAGCGGCAGCAGCAATTGTAACTACAACCCTGCGCACAAGACTGGAGAAGAAAAAGAGCCCCCCCCGTCCCGATGACTTCCTTCTTAAAACTTCGGCTTTTCTCCCCCCGCCGCCCTAAACACTTTTTCCCCCCATTTTGTGACTCCCCCATCATGTGATTTTCCCATCTTGGCGAGTGATACGTCTGAGTGGATTCAGTACACTCGCTTGAAGGGAGGAACCATCTTGACCTCCTCCTCGTCCAACGTGAAGCTGTGCACAGGTCGGTACTCCACCTGGCAGAAGGATCGCGTGCAACAAGATGATGCGGCGCGCGCGCGTGGCAATACGACGGCAAGGGGGCAAAAAAAACAAGCAGCAGCAGCAGGGGCAGCAAGGGAAGAGAGGGAAAATAGTCAGCGGGTCGAGCACGAAAACCTCAGGTCAACCCAGTCTCGAAGGAAGACCTTTTCTAAATTGACTGCGATGTGTCTATTAGCATGGGAGCCCTGGACAAGTACATACCGTCTCGTTTTGACGCACATCAGGAGCCGACTTTTCCGCCGATGACACCCCTCTTTCTCGCCGGTTGCATGTGTGTTTTCTTCCACGTCTAGGAACATGCAAAACACTTGGGTTTCCACGTTACATGTAATGGACGGACTGTCGTACTTTTTCGTTTTCTACAGGAGCGGTGAGGTGTGCATGCACACTTGAACCAGCGCACAGCGGACGAGAAAAATGAAAAACGACCGACAACAAGATATCCCCCCGCGTACAGCTGGACACCGCCCCGCTTTCACCCAACCCCCTTATCCCTCTCACCGCCCCCCCGTCCCCTCCGGAAAAATGAATCGCAGACACGGCAAAGCGCAGCTTGTACAGCGTTCATCGCCTGGCAAGCAACAAGAATCAACACTGTTTCCAATTGCCATCTTCCTCGTGCCCAAAGCAAGGTCAAGGCTCGGCGTTTTAGGGACTCTCGCCTTCGTTTGTGGTGTGCGTTTTCAATCCTACCGTACAAACCTTACGCAGTGCTTCCGTTTCCCGCAAGCCATTGTGGTGCCCTGCGACTGCTCTTGGACACGATGCACGCGCAATCTCCGACAAAACAAAAGAGGCAACGAGCTACATCCAAGACACTGTTTTCGGACGGATGCAACACCGAAGCCATGTGTTTCAAAAGCAAACAACGGATGTTGCCCCCGACAAAAAAAAAGAACAAGAAAAAGTGCACAAGTTCCCTGACAGAATAAGTAAAATTCGCTCTCGCCAACGTTCCTCTGCGCCCTGCCTGTCGGGGAACCTCGCGAACGAAAAAAAAAAGTTCCAACTTGCGGCAGGTGAGGCT
>FN649736.1:2811246-2835753 GCA_000310025.1 Ectocarpus siliculosus
GTTAGACCCTTGACCACGCGGCCTCCATCGGACGGAGCATTGGACCGATCACCGATGGCCCACCGGTCCTTCCTACTGTTGCTAATGGTGGCTCACGTTTTTCCCCCCCCTATCCCATGGAGGGCCGGAGGGGGGCGCGTGAGGTCCAGAAATGACTCGACGCCTACATTGAGGGGTGTATATACCACATCCCTCTGACCGACATGAATCTCTCGGGTGTGACCGAAATGAAACGATGGTGTTGCGTCACCGACGTGGTGCTCTCGGCTGTCACGGGGCAAACAAAAGGCAGTTGAGTGGAGCGACATCGTTGCTGCGTATGCAATGTGGATGTAGACAACTCAGCGAATCGAGAACACACAATGGAAACGCGACTCGCCGGTTCACTCTCTACGTCCATCTCTCTCTCTCTCTCTCTTTCAACCGCCAGCGAGTGTACGGGCTAAAGGGCATAGCGTCATGGCATATCGATCGCTATAATAGGTGGCGTAAGGTAATGTACCGTAAGAGTCGGAGAGATGGCACCCCCGTGTTAGCGTTTTTGTATAGCGTGTTTTTCCACAACCAGGGGGGTACCACTGCCGAAAAGGGTAGTTTTGGAAACATCTCGTGGAGGGCTTTCCTGAGAGGTATCGGTTGGGGTTCGCACCCTCCTAGTTGTGGAGAAATATGCTACAAAAAAACACTAACACGGGGGTGCCATCTCTCCGACTCATACGGTACACGGGTCCACGGCGATTACCGAAGATGGCTATCCGGCGCGAAAGAGCTACTCCAACACCAACTCATCTATATGCCCGAAAACCCATGTATGTCTCTCGGCCATGCCTCTTCCTAAGCTGACTTTTTCAATGCTTGCGTTTTTTCCTGCTGTAGAGATAATCTCTCAAGGCCGACGAAAAAATCAGTCCAGGACGTGTAGAGTTATGCTGCGACACACCACGGTGGGTGAATAGCGCACCTCTTTCAGTGTTTCGCGCTTAGCACTGCCGCGTGTGCATGTGAAGCACCGCAGCTAAACAGACCACGTGCAGCGGAATCCGCGGACGATCGTCACGCCAACTCCAGCAGCGCAACACACGGATTTACCGTAAGGACGGGGAATTGGTTCTCTGCCAGATTGCTCACTCACTTATTTGGTACTTGGAGGTCATGTCGCCGCCGTTGACGCTGGCCTCCTGCGCTCCCCCTCCCACCACCACCCTCGCCGCAGACGTGGCATGGTAGTCGCGCAAGCCCTGCGCGTTTGGTTGTGCACGTGTCGTATCGTCGTGTACATGCGTCGAGACGTTATTCGGCGGGGGTATAAAAACACGGCAAAGGTTGTTGGGCAGCAGAATTTACAGGCGGGGAGCAGACAACCCGTGCATGCATGCTTGCCTCAGCGTTCACTCGTGCGTGCACGGTGTCTTCGCTTGGTGAGCACAAGGGAGGACGGTGTGCAAGTGTTCAGGGTATTTCTGGTTGGTATTCGTTACTCATTTCTGAACACGTGAGGAATACGTGAGGAAGGAACCCCTGAACCGGTACACTGGCAACACACATCAACAGCTGCCAAGGGTAGAGGGGGGGGGGGGGGTAGGGTTGCCAGGGCCCACTTGCTGGTCGCGGCCTTTCGCCATCTTCCCCAGTGGACAGATAGCGTGGGGCATACACTTGAGACGATGAACACCGAGCGTGAGACATAGCTTGCGGCACATCATAGATCGGGCCGGACACGTACGCCTTGCTTAAGAATGATGAGGTAGTGCGGAGGTCGGGGACACAAAGAGATGAGGGAGAGATAAATTTCATCTGGTCTGTATCTGTATCTTCACGTCGACTGCTGTAGTACAGGTAGAGTCTCCGTTGTGCAAGTCCGAGCAGCAGGCCAAAATGGTGAATATGCTGCGTATTTGGTGCAGTTCGCGCTGTCTTCGACGAAAGCCTAGCAGGCGGCGACGAGGACAAGGAAGCACCCGTCAGTGGTACCCATTAAGAAACAGAACTCCCCCCGCTAACCTGCTGTATCTACGAGCGGCAACACAAGTACTGGCGTACTGCTACATCAACCAGCCGGTGGGGTACGTGGGGGTGACAAGGGACAGCAGTGTCGCCGCATCAGGAAACATCCGTTGCAAAAGAGGTACACCTACTGCTACTGCTGTAAGTACTGCTGTATAGCAAAGGAAGCAAGCGAGGCAGCACCGTGGAGGCGATGCAGTTCTGCGGGCACAGGTGTGAGCTGATGCGACCAAGAAGCACTATCCTCGAAGGTAGTCAGCATTTTGCCGGCCTTGGTTGCTGCGCTGGTCGAAATCTGCACCAAAACTCCACAACGGAGAGTATCGCAACACTCCACACACGATGTCGGGGGAAAAAGGGAAAACATACCGCGGCATCAGAGAGATTTCGCCGACGAATGCACAGTAAAGGCACAACAAACTAGCAGCCCCCGGTGCAACGGCCTACCTTGGTTGCTCTGGCGAGCTTGTGGCCGAGCCGTGAAGAGGAACGAAGCATCCTCGATCAAACTTCAAATCTGTTTGCACAACCGAGCCCGAGTCTGCTCTGTCTCTCTCTCTCTCTCGCTTTTGCTCTCTGCGTCTCCGGTCTTCTCCTGGTTTCTGGCACCTCCCCCTTATGGAAGCCTGTCGATTCTCTGTGTTGCTATCACTACACTAGAGGATGAAGCTTGTGTTGCCTTCGGCGTCGCTTGACAGCAGTTGGTCGTCGACTCTGTCGGGGGCTGGTCTGGTGGTGGTCTGTCTCTGGTCCTCCCTTCAGCAGGATCCCCCCATGATCACCTCCGCGGGGCCCCGATGTTATCCACAAGACAAGATCCGCCACACAACACGCTCAACACCCTATCGCGCATCGTATGCAACGTCGTACATACCTCCGACCCAAAAAAGGGAACTGCGTATCCGCGCTGAGCCGATCACGAAAAAGTTTGGTGTTTCGTGCCCAGAACGGCAAAATGCTACCAGTTCATGTTTGCCCGGAAATTCGCCATGCACGTCCAAAACCCCCCAAAAAGCGAACTGCGCATCCGCGCCGACCCGGCTACACAAAACCAGTAATGTTTCGTGCCCAGAACGGCAAAATGCCAGCAGTTCATCTTTTTGCCCAGAAGAATTTCTCACGTCGAATAAACCAAAAGCGAACTGCGCATCCATGCTGGTCCGAGCACACAAAACCAGTGATGTTTCGTACCCAGAAAGGCAAAATTCAACCGGTTCATGTTTTTTGCCCAGAAGAATGTCGCCTGCACGTCTTACAGACTGTAGACTGAGACTGTATGTAACGGAAAAAGCGAATTACTGCTGTACGATATCTGCGCATCCGTGCCGGTCTGAGCACACAAAGCCAGTAATGGATGTTTCGTGCCCCAAACGGCAGAATGCAACCAGTGTTCGTTCGTTCATGTTTGCCTGGAAGTTCGCCTGTCTAGCACGTCGAACAGCAAAAACAAAGCGAACCGCGCATCCGCGCTGATCATGCTGCTTGTAGCACACAAAACGCAATGTATGTAGTTGTCGTGCCCAGAAAGAAGGTAAGATACGGAAGTTTGCTTCTTTTTTTGACCATGACAACATTGTTGGCATGTGCGGTGGTCTTTGCCCGCAAAAGTCAATGGTCTGGTGTGAAGAGAGAGGTGCCACCTGACGGCTGTTGTTGTGAGAATCTGGGCGACAGCAAAACATGCACGTACGTAATGTGTGGATCTCAAAAGAAACCGGCACCATTCGTTCGTGCTGGGGTCTTGTCTAGACTGTCTGGCTGCGGCGCAAAAGGAAGACTAGGCGCATGATGCCCCAGGGTGCGATTACCGGCGTTCGTTCGTTTTGAAAACACCTTCATTCGGTGCAAGCAAAGCTTTGCCAGACCCATGAAAATTGACAGCAACGAGGGTCTGATTGCCAACAAATGCACGACAACCACAATAAAAACAGCGAAATGGTGATGAAAGCCCTCGTCTTGCTCGTCAGAAGACGACCTAGAAACACTCACGGTGCGACCAACGAATCAATGTAGATTTGGATCAAGTGTACCAATATACGCACAGGTGTGCCGGTAACGCAGGAGAGCCGCGAAGATGTTTCGAAAATACCAAAGATTGATCTTTGTCAGTGTGCTGGTACGACGTCTTCGGGACCTTGGTCACCTTTGCGCTTGCTCGTTTGCCCGTGTGCGCGCGACAGAGCGGGACGGAAACATGCCACGCGGAAACAGGTGGTCCTGACAAGCACTACGAGTAGGCCAATGGTCGGCCTTGTTGAGTGAGTGCTGCATAGACAGCGTGCCCTGCCCAAGTCGCTCGCAGAACAGTCTCGCGCATCGATCCTCACAACAACTACGGGCGACAACACGGGAAAGCAGCCTAAGACACGGCATCCATGTTGCACGAAGGGCTGTGACCAGAGGCAAACTTTCTGGGATAATAGCCATAGGCACAGACCAGTGCACGTGCCCATAGAGCAGGCGCACTGAAATAAAGGATTGCCAAGAAAAAGTATGACAACGTGAAGCACAGGTCGCAGACACCTTTTTTTTTGTTTCGTTTGCCGGTCCCGTCGATGACAGGGCCGGCTAACCTGGCACCGATATTCCAACGGTGCCAGCCACCCCAGCAGATACCACAGAACCAGCAGCAACCGACTCTAATCCCCGCGAACGAGCGGCCATTCACCAACCGGAGCGCCAAGACAACCAAGGGCACAGTAACAACGGCAGCACTAGTTGCGGTCAAATAGGCCAACCGTTAACTCGCGTGACCGCCATGCTGTCGTCCTAAACGGGCGAGACAGAAAGATTCCGCCGCAGCCTGAAGGGCGAACCGTCCCCATGCTCTCCACGCCCCCTGGAAGAGAAAGAACCGCACACAAACGCAAGCCTAGCTGCTAGCCAGCCCGTGGTTAGCGACGGTTCCTCAGCCTCCGGGCCATGGTCGAGTCAGCCTAGTCGCGCTTGGGCCGGTGCCGCACGGGGGGGTCGCGGTTCCTGCGCGTTTCGGCGCTGCGGGAGCGCACGATCCGCTGGTGAACCGCGGCCTCCACGCAGTAGTACTGCTTGATGTACAGCTTGGGGAGGGCGTAGTTGTCGAACACCGACGCCTCGCGGATGTCACGGAGCGAGGAGGCGTCCACGATGTTCCTGCTCGGGGGGTGAGGGGTCAGGTGTGTGTGTGTGACCAACAAGGCCAATGCACGTACATGTGAGCGAGAGCACAAAGGGATCTCGTCACACACATGAAAAATGGGGTACGGGACCAGCGGCGAGGGAAGTTGGCAACGACCTTGGGCATGGGTGTGCGACGGATGTGTTGAGAGTTATGAATTGCATGCGTGTGCACGAACGCTGCTCGTTCTTGTCACTAGAAGCACGAAATATGCGCGGTCGTTGTACGTGTGCAAGCCCACACAAGAGTAGGTTGCATGCTGGGTATCGCGAGAAGAACTTAAAAACTCACCAACAGCAGACCCGTGACATGACACTCAGGTACACAACACACCACCATCTATGACGGAAACAATCAGCACTCAACGGTGCTTGGGGATCAAATAATGCAAAAAGCACAGGTGCGCGTAGCTGCGCGTCAATAGGCCCCTTCTCATAGCCCGTTGTATGCATACCATCGTTTACAAGTACTTTTGTCATGCTTCCGACGACATGCGAGATGTCCTAACGTTTTCCTTTTTCCTGACAAGAGTTGATTGCAGTGGACATCCTGCAATATTCCCGGTCTCCTTGTTGCCGTGTCTAGGATTTCCCGCTTTGCATACTACGAACATGCAACAAAATACTATCCCACCGCCATTTGGTAGACGTTCATGTTCTACATACATTCGCCATCTTGACGGAAGACTAACCTGACGATGAAACGCTTGATGGCCTTGTCCTTGGGGATGGCCTTAGCGGTGGACGCGCACCTGTTCGTCGAAACCACGACATTTGCAGGAAAAAAACAATTGGAAATGGAGGAGGGAGACATAAAACGGTCAAGAGCAGTGGGTCGCAAACAGTGGACCAAGAATGGAGACGCTCGCCAATACGTGCGACCAACGTTATCAAGCACAAAAAACAACCACACCTTGGAAGTGCAACACGTGAGGCGACGAGGGTTAATCTGTTGATCGGAAGCGACAACATCACCGAGCACGGTGACGAGTTTGTGCGCCAATTTCTGCTTTCGCAATTTTTCAATGTTTATTTGTCTACATGATTCTTGGTGGCGCAGGCAAAAGTGCGAATTCTTGTCTGGAAGGCAACAGCAGTCGCGCTTGGTTGAGTTCCTTTCGGATAGAAAAAAAAGTCAAGGTTGTTGTTGGCATCGGGTGCTATCTGGGGTGTCCCAACGACTTCCCCTGTTTCTGGTCTGCGGCTCTATTTTTTCCTCCAAAAATGTTGTATGGGGTTCCCTGCCTTCCAAGACTAAGAGAAGTTCTGCCCTGGTGCTGTGGCCGGGAACAAAGAGCATCTAAGGCCCCGGGGGACAGCGATACTCCCGCAACGCACCCTTTTCGTAGCTCTCTCAAGATCCTGTAGCAAGAGATTTCCAAAAGAGAAGACGAAAAATTGCACCCTTGTCTAGCTGGTCTGACAGAACCCAAGCGACGGTACCAGTAGGAAACAGTGTGTGCATGTGTGCGTGTCATCCGTGATATTTTGATCCTCTACTTTTACTTTTATCTTTCGGGTTTTCTTCGGGTGCACCAGCCGGGGTCACACTATTTGATTATTTTCAGGTTCTTTATCCCATCTTTTGGGGGCTCGGCCGACGCTGTTGGGTGGCTTGGGCCTTGCGCAAACTCACGCGATGTATCGCATTGTGTGTTTGGCTAGGCCGCACACATTGTTGCGGGGCTGCCACAAGCGACCCTATTCGCTCTCCACTTGACATCTGAGTATCGTTCACACAGCAGCATGGTGAAAGGACAACCCCAGCAGAGCCAACTATGTACTACGGAGATGTTAAACGATGTATGCAACTGGTTCTGTGCTAACAAGGAGCAAACAACGGGGTGGCGGGAAATGGAAGAGACGTGGGATCGCAGGTTGTGTTCCTCACCCGCCATTTTCGGAAATATAACCGCAAGGCACTGGTCGGGTCGATAAATCGCCGCACGGCCTCTCCACCGCCGGAGACCCTCAATCATCTTAAAGAAACAGGAAATAAGCAACTTCTTGTCGCGTTGTCTCCACCTTGGGGTTCCCATACATATCACAAAGGGGGATACATAGACGTGCAGGCTCGCACGCCTCGGCAGGTAGACTACGCCCACAAGTGGTAAACCAGACATGCAGGCATCTGGTTGGAGTCGTTGGTTGGCGCTAGGTTCGATGATATAGGTCCTGTTCGCATCTTCCACGCGTTACCCCATCTCCCAATACCTGCCGAGCGGCGGGGCATGTGGGTACCTATGGCCCTACAGTCGCTGGCACTGTGCCGCAAGATACCACTCCCCTCAAACATTTTCGGAGCTTGGCTACTGCAAGACGAAGACGATGTAAAAAAATCAACAATTGTTGTTTCCTATGACTATTCCAACGCCGCCATTTTCGGCAGCGTCATTGTTTTGCTGCAAGGGTAATCTACCATTTGGAAACCCATGTATGCAAATGGCGTGGGGAATCTGTGGCAAGTTGCTCGCAACTGCTGCGCGGCTCTGCAGAGTTGTTGAAAATTGAATCCCTGTGTCTGGTTGCTCTTACGACTCCCGTTGGTTGTACGACACCGGCAAATCAACCAGTCTTACATTGCTGTCACACATTCGCGCATAAGGCAAAAGGTGCGTCAACACTCTCGCTTCTGAACGACTGCTTGGCGTCGGTACCTCAGCCAGCGGAAAAAGCAGCAGTGCGGCAATCTACAGTACAGCTGAAGGTTCCCTCTGCATGGACAAGGTATGGAAGGCGGCTACTGGAAGGTGTACGCGGTTCAAGAGCGCAGTTGGCGCGACGGAGATAAAGAGAGAGACAGCAGCTGACAGCCTTCACCCGGATGCCTCCAACAGAGAGGTTGCAGCAGTAAAATATACGGTCCATACAGCAGAGCTGATCCAACACTGCTGTCCCGGCTTCGTCAAGGACGGCAGTAAGGGGTGGGCGTGGGGTGTATTGCGGACTCGCCGCAACGAGCACCTCCGCATTGTCGCGGAAGCTGCTGCCAGTGAACTGGTGAATCGATAGGATGATGAGCGGATTTCAACTAGACGTGCGAAACCGGAGACCTTGCATGCGGACAATAACCTATTGGTCCTGCTGCAGCAGCTGCGATCATCTGCTTTGGCATCGCCAGCGAGGTTTTCAGAACGCGCGACCTGCTGCTGCTGTTCACCTGGTATCTATGCTTGCAATAGTGTGTGGGGAACAGCAGGCTCTCCGAGGTTCGTGCTACCGGCACAAGAGACAACTGCTTCAAAACTATAAAACGGATTCCAGGTCGACACCGCTTGTGTTGCTTGGTGGTTCAAGGGTGCCGTTGTAAAAGGAGGCGGGCCTTCCTGGGACACCGACCGTAGCCTCCGCCCCTGCTGCTCTCCACTCCCTGACTGCCCTTTACTGCTGCTGCCAAGCACGCATCTTTTCTTTCCACAGAAAAGAGCGCCACGAACGCTTCTGCACTCACCGCACGCGCACGACGTGGCCGCGGCCCTTCTTGTTCCTTCCGTGGTTCCTCCTCTTGACAGTCATCCTGCTGCTGAAGGGCTGGGTGTGCGGCTACTGCTCCCTGCTGTGAGAGGCTCGGGCGAGGCCACACAAAAAGTTGCAAAGGGGACCTCCGGCTGGGATGAATCCCTATATACTCAGAGGGGTGTCGTCACGATATTTTTGACTTGGAGTTAGAGTTGCATTCGAGGGTGTTCCAACGGGTAGAAAATGAAGGCGTACGTAAGAACCAGTCTGAAACGGTCGCCTTGGTTGTTGTTTCCTCCGCGACGAGAGAGGAGGTCATCTCCTCAGCGCTTGCGTGTTGAGGTCAAGCAGCAAACCGTAGGATGTGGCGAAGGGAGACGTAATTATTGGTCTCGTGAGAAGGATGAGGTGTTTTTCCTTTCCTTTGTCGCCGCGGACGCACGGTGTGCAGTCGACGTGCGTACACACGAAAAACTCCCCCCGTCTTTCCGTCTTCTCCACTTTGCAACATCCCAACATTCACGCAACAACAGCGGCTGAGAGATTCAGTAGGAGGTAACCTCGCCACCTTCTGACTTTGGGGACATAGGTTTGGATCTCGGTGCAGCCACACAATGTGAGGTGTTTCGTCGCAAAATTCCCAAAGGCTACAGTAGTACCGTGTGGTGTATGTGTGCAAAAAAAGCGAAAACAAACTACGTGCATCATGCCGAACGTTCGAAAATTCGACTTTGCGGCAGGCGCGGGAAAGGAACAGCTAACGTTTCTCGCGAACACAATTGAGCCAAGCAAGGCAGAAGGCTGAGAGAAACCTTCTGCGCGGCCTTCCTCCAGTGTGACTCCCACTGGCGTGTCCAGATAATAATTAAATGTACCGAAATGAAAGAGGCCGACGGAATGGGATGACACAAAACCCCCCGGTTGATACGCGGTAATAAAGTAAAACGTTTACATGTACTGCTGTAGTACTGTAGTCCAAGTGCAAACCCGCCGAAACAGGTGTTTGTGTAGTTTAGAACGAACACAAATATATTATTCGGGCATATTGCATGGAACGAACACAAAAATACTATTCGGGCATATTGCGAGACAGTTTCCCACCTCATATGACCGCGCCCAGATTAGATCCCACGTTCCAAACCTACGCCATCCAGAGGGTTTTCGGGAGGTTGCATCTAACTGAGCCAGCCCAGTTGTGTGACCAAAGCTACACGGTAAGATGCACCCCACAGAAATACATTTGTTCCTTTACATTTCAGCAGTTGTGTACGGTGAAACAAAGCAGTAAAAGGGAAGGGAAAGGTCCGCTGCTCCTAATTTCGACTTTCACAGGTGTTGTTGTTGATTTGATCAAGCAAAAACACTACATGTACCACTAACAAAAACAACAGGCAAAACTTCCACCTGCCTCTATGGCGGTGGAAGTTTGAACGACAGCAACCGCCATAGTGCATCACGGCAAGACAACTTCCATCTCGGCAGGTAACCGCGCGTTTTACGCCAATCCACGGCGGGGTGCGTGCATGTGTGCCCCGTCCTCCTTCCTCGCCCTTACACCCCCCTCCCTCACTTGAACCGAGTGTTCCACCAAAGTACCAAATCTCCCAACGGCCCAGCCACGACGCTCTCTCTCAACTTCTGGCTTTCCTTTCGCACGAATCCCTGCATATATTCTTCCAGATCGGAAAACCCTCTGTCCCCCTCCCCTTCCTCTTCCTCCTGCACCTGGCCTCTCTCGCCTCCCCCACCTCCCTGCCCTCCCTCCCCTTCCCCGAACAACGCCTCCTCTACCAACACCACTGCCCCGCCGCCGTCACTTTCATCGTCGTCCGTCGTGAGCACCCCCGCCCCGAAGTAGTACACGGCTGATTCCGCTTCGCCTGGTGCTATGCCTTGTGACGAGGAAGGAGGCGAGCGTCCTTGTGATACCGCTGGGTCTCCCCCTGCTGCCGCCTCACCACCGTTCCGCTCCCGCTGTCTCCGACCTCATTGCCGCCAACAAATGCCCTCCCCGCCCCTCACGTTTCCTACCCCCGGAGAGAGAGCTCTCGCCTCCCTCTCCTTCTCCAGAGCAATGTTGCCGCTCCTGCTGTTCTTGCCGACATCGCCACCCGTCGGCCTCCGTCACTGCCGCGGGCCAACCTGTCGCCGTCCCGTCCCTTGCCAGCCCGAGAATCGAGGCGCGACCACCCCGCCGGCACTCCCGCCGCCACCCTAAGAGGCCAAACTTGAGCGGCGAGTTGGACAGAACCCGCATAGTTCCAGAGCATGCTGGAGGAGGCCGGGGTAGAAGGAGTGCCGGCCGGGTCTCTAAGCGATCCTTCTTCTCTAGCGAGCTGCCTGTACTCGGGCCACCACACTGGCTTCACTTGACCGGAATGCCTCGATTAGCTGCTCCAGCCCCGACCCGTCGCTCCTCTCCCCTCCTCAGGATGTGGGATAGCCTGTCCCCTATTCTTGTAGGCCCTGACAAGATTGTTCGGGACACTAACGTCGCAGCAACTATTCATTGCTCGTCTACTGGTCATGCGAGTATGTCGTCGTGACTCTGTGTGCTCAAGAAGGAGGAAATATCTCCCTTAAAGAGCAACGAGCAAGGTGTTGGAGTGAGTTCTCGTTTAAGCAACGCGCCCAGGCTAACAACGTTAGCACTGCAGGCACCACAAGCGTCGGATTCAGCTGCCCCAGACCATCTGATTTATCTGCTCAACTCACACCCCAAGCATGCGGGACGCGCGTGGAGCTGCACTTTTTCGCTGCCTCGACAGTCGGCAGTGTTCGTTTTAGTTTGGGAGCGCACCAAAAACAAACACGCAGGGAGGGCGTGTCAACTACCTCATGACATCAATATTGCACTAGCGACAAGAGGAGGCAATCGCGAGCCTCGACGTGCGCGTTTACAGAAGCCTAGGGTAGCCAGTCGGCGATACAGTCGAATAACGGGAGGGCTACATAATCAACGTACATCTGTACCTGCAAGCGAGCCCTGAGGGAAAGAACCTCCTGCCTGGCGGTGGCGCTGCGTCTCTGCTGGGATTGTATCCTGCGGCGACGAAAGGCAAGCAGAGATAGATGTCGACATGCGAAGAAACGATCGAAGGACACCCATCAGGAATGTACAGACTGTTCACGATATCGTGTTGTTTGGGATCATCGTGTCGTCGTGTGATTGCGTCGTGAAGGGAAAACCTCCCTGGTAGGCCTGAGACGCGCAGAATCACTCCCTTGTCGTGTGACGAGAGGCGAAACCGATACATACACATGGGGTACAATCCAATTTAAGGTACTTTATGCCGAAACTGCTCTTGCGGAAGCATGTTGTTATTGATGTTGTGTTCGTCCTATTTAATGGAAGCATGCGAAGTTTCAATGAATGCAGCGAGCCGCCACGTCGTCAGTAGTACAGTTCGTAATCTACAGAATGTTGTTCTTGTTACTGCAGGAAACCTGTGAACGGGCGATGGACAGTCTCGACGACGTGCATGTGTCTTTACTACTAGCATCGACCGCGCTAACCGGCTGATCAGTGCCAACACGTCAAACAGGTTATTCATCTAAGAACTTGAGTACCATGTGTGAGCTCGTCTATATTAATTAGCGGCCGTACCCTAGCCACTACCCCAGCCCCCGCAAGAAGACTAGACGTTCCTAGGTGCGGAGGCTGCCTCCATTAGTCTTAGTCTTGCACTATTGTAGTCTACGCGTAAAAAAGAGTAGACAGCGCACGAAGTAGTGTAGCGCTCACCTGCGCTCGCAGTCACCGCATTACAGGGCCAGCGCACGCACGTCTACCGTGGGTTCACGCACGCACACAGACCTCGCACTTCGGGCCGCGCACGCAGACAGACACTGGTACACTTGTCCGCCGGTCAACAAATTGAACCGCAGCTTCACCCTTTTTTTTTTTTGACATTTTTGCCCACATTTTTGACATCTGTCGTGTCCATTGAGTCCGAATAACACAATGTGCGTGGGAAAGGCTAGCAGGGCCACCATGACGAGCGGAAAAACAAAGTTTGAAGGGGGTTTGTATGATACATGCAGCATATGCCACGAAATCGACGCCCCAGATTCGAGCTTGGACCGCTCCATGTTTCAAATCCTGGGTTCGAATCCGGCAGCTGCAACATATGCACCCCATCTTTTCTTTTTCTTTTTCTTTTCCTTTCCTTTCCAAATTATCGTCTCTGTTTTCTTCTGTGAAGTACCAAGATTGAACCAGGGAAAAAACCTGGCCCGTGGTATTGGTTTCCAGTCCATGTTTATCTCATAGGCTAACTGTATGATTTCTACTGAATGAAGTGTTGACTTGGGGACCCTTTGGGTCCATTTGTATTATTGAAGTACGTTTTTTGTTTTTTATTGCGCAAGGTATGTAGCCTGTGACCACGGGAATCGACCGCGCGTCCAGTGTTAGACTAGTATGGACAGATGAATATGGAGGAGAACAAGCCGTACATGGTAGCTTGCTCCTAGGGAAAGGAAAAGGTAAATAAATGTCGCTTGACGCTTCATGATCGTGTAGGATGGGAAGTTGCCTGGTATTGTTGTTGAGAGAAGATCTGAGACGAAGTTACTACTGAAACCCGTCTCAAGTTCATCATTGAAACCAAGCACCGCAGGTGGAAAGATTTCTAAAAAAAAAGGTTGAGACAAAGGAAAAACTGATAGAAGTAGATACTAAGTGTGACCCGGGTGCGCAATGCACCCAAGGGTGTAGGACACTGGCGCCCCGAACAGCTAGATGAGGTGACACAAGAACTTGGCAATTTTGGGGGATTGGCGCCCCGAACAGCTAGATGAGGTGACACAAGAACTTGGTAATTGTGGGGGTTCTCGGACACACATCAGTGATCTTCGGGACCTCCAGAGGCTATGTGGATGTTGTGTGACTGTGATGGACCTTACGAGCGAGGTGCTTCTTGCCCTATCCATGTCTGGTCTGTCACTCCATAACCGCGTGAGAGTTTCTTTGCGTCACCGGTGGGTGGCATTGATTGTTGTTCATATCCTACCCTGAAAGGCCCGCGTGTGTGGCCCCAAGCCCGATCCTCGTCTCTCTTGACCCATTTCCAGGACACGTGATTTAATGTGATTTCGGAGCTGGAAGGTAGCCTACCGCTGATTCAGCTCTCTGTACAGCGCTGGTCGCTATGCAGTCCACTTGGCAACCTCGTTACCCTCTGACTTTCTAGATTGCGGGTTCTTCTCTCTCTGGAGTAAAAAAATCCCAATCAAGTGATGGAAACAACACAGCAGTCATGAACTAACCCCCAAAGCGGGGAGGAACTGCTGAGCCCTTACAAATGGAGCGTCCTGGGTCGAGGCTCAGTTCTCCCCTTCGTCGTCACCTTCAAGCAGAGGTCAATGGATTGTCACGAATGGATGTTGTGGCGAGAAACCCATGAGCTGTGTTTCTTTCATGTGTGCAATCCCATCCATAGCTGTACGAAAATCACATCCTAGTTGTCTCGAAATGGTTATTCGAACCGATTACGATTCCCATCGGTCAGCGAGTCGTATCCCGACCTCCTTTCTAAGCTCTGAACAACACGAGCGAAAATGGCCATAGCACGTAATCTTTTAGCAGCTGACAGCAGGACGCAGAACCTGGCCGCCCCAAGCTATGGTGGCTGTCTCAACTTTCCCCTTGACAACGCTCCCTTCACAACCTCGCTCTTCTGTAGCTCCCGTAGCCGATTCATCTCCTGCCAATAGCGCTCGACTAAAATCATGCGAAGAGGACATCGGGGAAGGGCAGGGGAGGGAACGGGGGGGAGGTCACTTGCTACCTGCAACCACTACAATGCACGTAATCTGACCGATCTCAAGCTCTTGTCCCACATATCATGTTTCTGAGTACACTACCCGACAACGCCCCTTACTGAAAACGACGAAACAAGCAGCGGCGAACAAGCATCTGACGCCGGGACTGTTCAGAACAAACAGCACAAAACACACGACAAATAGAGTCGGACAGGTGAGTTGACACTCCCGGCCGCGCGAGCGGATTCCAGGTCATTTCTGTCACGAGCGATGGGGGGTAGGAAAAAAAGAAAAACCGCATAGGACAAAGGTCGGCGAAAACCGGGTGGATGAACATACATTCTTGCTCGACGCTGCACACGATTGAGTCTCGTCTAGCTCGTTCGTTCTCCCGCCTGCTGCCTTTCGTTGTGCCCACGTCACCACGGTCAACGTTTGGCGTTGTCGACAACGATCCCGCCCGTCCCCCAACCACGGTGCCATCACGGCTCGTAGTTAAGGTAGAAGCATCACCCCTACAGCCATTGCTGCAAGGAGAAATACATGGAGGCGCCACTGCTTCCCGGGCTGTCGGACCTCCACCAACACCATCATTGCCAGTGACAGTGTACGGACGGAAGTTGTTTCGTTGGGGCAAGGCCAGGCCTTCCATTGCAGCCTCTATTCCTTCCACTACAGATGCAGCGTCTTGCAGTCTCGGCGGCATTGACGATGGTGTCGCAACACCCTTGGCACAATTTGAGGGGAAACGACACCGGCCCTGCTCTTGATATTCTCTCTTGCACCTTCCTCCGGCCACGGAAACCTTTTCCGCCCCCTTCTTTCCATGCACGGGGTGGACACCAGCCGTTGGTTGATCCTGTTCGCGTCCCCCGGTCATGACGGCAACAGCAACATCATCATTACCAACACCGCAGCTTGCGTTGGTGCGAGGGGAATGACGGTCATGACCCTCAGTATTCACGGTCGGCCCCGACGGCGGCTCAGCGGCAACAAACCGGTGGACGACAAGAAACTCGGGCAATACGAACGCCTCGTTCAGTATTCGATACTCCTCCTCTCGGGGGAAGTAAACCGAGTCAAACTCCGCTTGCCCCGGCGGAGGGGTCGGGAGAGAGAACTCATCAGCAGGACGCCCAGCAGAGCGAGGAGACGACGCCCGCTGCCGTTTTTGCAGGGCGATTGAGTCCGTTCTATGTCGCGGGGACAAAGACTTGGGGTCATGGGGCGGGGTGCCGCCATTTCCCTTGCCTTGGCCCCACGTGGCAGGGCTAGTGGTTGCCGCCACGTGCGTGCTTCCAATCATCACGCGGCAGAGGGCGAGGAAACGAAGACCGGAAACAGCACCCCTCTCTTGCCCGTCTTCGTGCGACCCATCGCCAGGAACGCGGTGCCGTCTTTGCCGCTGTAGCGGATGACAGCCCGAAGACGGCAGAGACCAGGACGCGTGGTGTTGCCGCATCCCACGGTCTTCATCGTCGCACCCACAGCTGCTCCTGTTGGCATACTGGCGTTCTTCTTCGAGCGTGCTGTGGCGGGAGAAGGCTCTCGGAAACTCCAAAGGCCGTTTGCCATTGTTCCCGCCGGAAGTTTCTCTTCCGCCAGACACTCCGACCGTCGGAGCGCCAAGAAAGGAATCAATCGGATCTAGATCCCAGTCATACGTAGGCAAAAGACCCGCCTTGCCGTCTGTTTTTGAAGCAGAACCAGAGCTGTAACCGCCGCACTCATCCATCAGCGCGCCAGTGCCGCCCATTCCATACAAGACGACGTGCTCCAGACTTGCATCGGGAACGTGACAGAAAAGTCCTTTGACCTTGCACGGTTCCCTCGCTTCGGCGGCACGTTGGAACCTATCCAACAAGAACCTGTTCTCCATCTGAGAGTAACGGTGGGGCGCACACGAGTAAGGCAGGACATTTGGCGTTTTCCTCACCACGGTGTGCACTTCCACGTGCAGACAAGACGCAAAGCACACGCCTGCAGAGGGTGCAGGTAGTGCAACACAGTGGATGGAGACGTTTCACTGACCGGGGCCAACATTGGAGGCTGTTGGCGAGCGAGGCAAGGTTTCGAGCCGTGTCCCTGCCTAGAACGTCAACCAAACACAGAAGCAATCATAGAGTCGTAAACGAGAGCGAGGACAGATAAGTATGACGTCTAACCGGGTCGGCTATTGAGCGTGAAGCCACTACATTCTCACTGCAACAGTCACGTCCATGCTATGGGTGAACAGCCCAGCTGACCACCTTTGTACCTTGTAGATGTCCAGCACGCGTACTGCTCCGTACCGTGACTCGCTCGAAAAGAAACCCGGCCTCACGTTCTCCGTCGCTGCGCGCAAACACCGCTCGTGCTGCGGGTGGGTAGGCGGCAGACGCCTGAGCACGACGCACCCTGATTCAGATCGGTGACAACGGGAATGCAGAAAAAGGCTCTTTCGGGGCTGTTTGACAACAAATAACACTGTGCAAACTATATCGATATCATGAAAAAGCGAATTCAAGAACTACTGAGTATTGTGCACCTCGCGTTCGATGCTCCGCAGTAGTGGCCAGCGAGGCCAGTCTTCCGGATATCTCGAGCCGTTCCACCTCCCTCCTGCAAAGCTCGCCTTCGGCGGCCATCTGAGCGTCTTCCGCTCCCATTTCTGCACTGGCTGCGGCTGCAAAGCTGTATTCACGCGGACGGCAGAGGTGGGCGGTGGCCGTCGAGAGCTGAAGCCCAGCGGATGGAAGGAGGCCGCAAGCAGCAATGGCGAAAAACACCGTGGTTGATCATGTTCATGGACCACAAGCAACCTGTTAACAATATCAGACTTGCAGGCATCTTAAATGCATAAAATTCAAGTAGGCGATGCCACATGCAGTATGAGAATGTCGTGGCACAAAGCAATACCGGTTTCAGTATACGTGATGTACGCCTTTGTCGATAGCTTCAACTGTTACTGGACAAGAAAGTGCCTTAAAACAATCCACGGATGGATGCGGTAGATTCCGCAAAAGGGTCGTAGAATGTTGATGTTTCCTGGAACGGGCACACGTTTCCTATAACCGTTCGCAGGAATGCTATTGGGTTAACTCCAAGATAAGGTTAGAACAGTTCAAGGACGGTGTCCGGAACAGCGTGTTTGGTGTCGTAGAAGGCACCCGTTTTTTAAAGAACGGCTCGGGAGGTATTACTTACTCGTCGGTGACCGACGGAAATACAGCTGACCAGGCAGAGCGCACGAGCCTTGCTGGCACTCTGTTTCTAACCCGGCTCAACGATACAACAACAGCAATGTACGCATACGACATGTTTTTCTCACGTATCTACATATGAACCAAATTGCACTTGGTTTAGACTCATGGTTGTAGACTCATGGTTGTAGACTCACGCCTACACGCAGTCTACGTCCACACATCTGTCACAAGGTCTGGCAAGCGCGCTATTTTCATGTTTGCTCATATTTGCTGTACTCTTTGCAGTAGATCTGTCTATTTGCTGAAGAGCACACACCAACCAATCTCGCAGAGGTACCTCTATCAGGGAAATGCGGTTCTTGATTACACGACGGTCTGAGCAAGACCTCAAGAAGCCACGATGTTTACCACGACCTACAGTAATCCCCACCTGAGCACAAGGCCGCCCAGACGACAGTCTAGCTGCGCGCGACTCTCTGCGCACCCTTCTCTATACCCTCCCACCGCGGCCTGAGCCGCGGCCAACCGTGCTGTCGCAAGGGATCCCGCGATCGCCTTCGAGGTCTTGAGGTAGTCGACCCTTCGCCGTCTGACAGAACGCCGCTGTTCCCGCACGCTCGACACGAGCCCGCACAGGCCACCGTCGGCGGGGTCGACTGCTCCGCCAGGTTCCGCCGCGTTGGACTCGGGATGGCAGAGCAAGAGATCGCGCAGCTCTCCAGACAGTCCTGCAAGGAGTCCCGTAGAAGGATGGCCAGAGCCCACATTGTTAGGGGCCGCCGGTGCACTATTATCAGTACAGGAGGCAGCGGCAAGTGTTCCCGACGCACCGCTGCCACTGCACCTCGTCGCTCTGTTTGTCGCAGGTGCGGATCTTGCTGTTGACACCCCAACTGGATCGGCGCTGCGGCAGAACAACGTGTTCTGCGCCGATCGTAAGAAAATCTCCCCACTGACCATGAAAGGGGACCCCCTGGCGTTGTTGTTGGCGTGGGAGCCGCTCTGTTGCCCTGGTGGTTCACCTCGATCGCTGCTGACTTGCTCAACCGCCACATGCATATCATCCGCAGCCATTTTATCCGCCTTCAAGAAGATGTGAAGATCGGCCGCTTTCGACCTGCTGATTTGTTCGATGGGATACAATTCGCGAGTCACCAACCCACGCAGAAACCGCCAAGCCTCCGCTAGGATTGTGCCCCATGCGCATCAAGGCATGCCGCTGGTTGCTGATACGAAGGAGAACAGACGCAGGACGAGGCAGGTGTGTAACAGGACAACAGGACGAGGAACATTTGTCTCGGGGGCGACGGAGAATCGAAATGACCAAGACAATACGCTGAGCCCCTGGGCTGCACTCGGCCGCACTGCACCCCCAGCACCATCACGTGGTGTCTGGTGTTTCCGCACGACAGTACTCGACGCTCAGGTGCAGGACGGAGACAAAACTTGGCGAGAAGCTCAAGAAGATCACATACTACAGGTGTGAGTAATTTGTAAGGGCAATGTTTTCCTTGGATGGGGGTATGTAGTCTCGAGTCTTGGCCTCTGCGGCCTGTTGTACACACTGTTGTCCTGCCGCTCCGGGAGACGAACTTTGACGCCGTGTTGCAACGATTAAAGTGGACCAAACCAACCAGCGCTTGGACAGTAAAGAATTTGATAAGCTTAGACCTGAAATATCGATTCTAGAATTGTGGATGGTATCTATGAAAGCCGATGTAGACCTTCGCGCATCGATGCCTCGAAACGCGGCGGAACCTCTCAAAACGCCGCGGATCCGCGTCCGGTCGTGAGCCGTGAGTCTACAGCAGTATGCTGCCGCCAGTGCAACAAAGTGCAAGCTTGTGTTCTTGTACCCGGTAAGCTTTCGTTGGGCATGCTATGCACTCAGTCGATATGCCCTTGATTTGCACGTCTACACGTGAGCACGTTGGGGGATGTGAAAAATTGTGTAGTCTACACAATCCGGGCTACGCTGTGCACGTGTACCGTAGGTGACACAAGATACCATACCCGTGTGATAACATTTTTGAAGGCCCAAAAGTTATCACACGGGTGTGGTACTCTGGAGGGGGTGTGATATCTCGTGTGATCCATGTGATAAACTGCTCTCAGAGGATTCCATCCCGCAGGGGGTATGATAAGACGTTTTTTTTTTTTTGGTGCGTGATAAAAAGGGGGTGTGATAATGTCGCCCATGGAATGAACTGCGCCTACATGATCCCACCTGCGGAGGTGTGTGTGGTAACAAGGGGGGGTGACAAAATATGGGGCGTGAAAATGTCACCCATGGGAAGAAGTGCGCCCACACAACCCAATCTACAGCGTGTGAGATAACGAGGGGTACAGCGTGTGAGATAACGAGGGGTATGATAATCATGGGGTTTAATAACGTTACACCTATCATGAAGTGCTCCCACAAGATTTCTGGGTTACGGGTGGTGTCGTGTAAACGTCAGCAGCACGGGTGGTGCCAGGCACAGCAGGTGTTGTTGCGGGAGTGTCAGCAGTAGTAGGTTCTGCTGCGCGGACCTCAGCAGCACGGGCGGTGCCAGGCACAGCAGGTGTTTTTGGGGGAGTGTCAGCAGTAGGTTCTGCTGCGCGGGCCTCGGCAGCTCGGGCGGTGCCAGGCACACCGGGTGCTGCGCGAGTCTCAGGCGCCTCAGAAAAAACGACGTAATTGGGCGTGCAGCTGCTGCTGGAGTCTGAGCCGCGATGCTTTGAGCAGTGTTGTGTGCTTCGTTCATCTCCGTGGTGTTGTCGGTCGCCATAGCTGGAGTGCAGGGTTGCGGCGTGCGCTATTTGCGTGATAACGGCCTACCACACCGGTGTGATAGGGGGCTCCGCGATATATGTTTTCCGCTCAACTTGGGGGGTGTGGTATCTTCTGTGACCGTGTGATAAATCGATATTTTTTTCCAGGACGCAAAAAATTATCATACGGGTGTGGTTTTCTGTACAATTTCGTTAAGGGTGTGGTATATTATGTACGTGTGGTTGTATCACCTACGGTAGTCAAGTGGGGTTAGGCGCTGCTGTACAACTACATAACGAGCCGACCAGGGCGTGGGTGCAAGCCTTTGGAAACGCCAGCAGGGCTAGCATAGCTTTCGCGCCCTCGCCGTGGCACGCCAATGGGCGCGGACGCGTTCTTTCCCGGCCGGAGTGGCGGTGCCGATAATGTTGATGTAGGAACCGTCTCGTCAAGAGCTTTCCGACAACGTCTTGCTGGGTGTACGTATCATCTTCGACGTGGAGTGCTCGAGCTTTAATAATCGGTACAGGGGTTGTGGTATCTTACGTCACCTGCGGCAGACGTGTGCGTACGACCCCCCCACTGATTTCGGATTTCGATGGTTTCTCTGCACAGAGTAACGCAGCAGCAATTAACGTAGCAGCATTTGCAAAGCTGTGTGTATGCAACGTCTTGTGTGTGGCGGCTAATAGAGGACACGGGGCCATAGGACCTACGGAAGCTGTGGTGGCGAGAGTCGGCATAATGCATGCATGCGAGAGAACAAAAAAAAAAAAACGCCACAAGAAGTCCTTTTTTCTCGTGACAGGCACTGGTTTGTTTCCAGGTGACCCCTCCCCACACATCGAAGCAGCAGCAATAACAATGACATCCACCACGAGCTCTGTGTATGGCTTCCTTCCCCCGCCAGTGCTGTCTTCCCCTCCCAGCGGCGTTGCGTGTTTAGCTGAGTGCTTCCTCTGTTCCAACTGCGTGACTACGTGTGTGTGTTGGAGATCTACGGTGGCTTGGCTTGCACTTCCTGTACAACTCCGCGGGGATCGGGGTGATCCCGCGTGAGTATCTCCTATGGTTTTTGGGTAGAAATGCGGGTGAAGCACGACCATCTGCTGTCGGAGTACGACCAAACCGGTGTGGTGAAGAGCGCCCTATTTTTCTTGTCGTCACAAGCCAGCAGGTCGTCAATCGGTGCTCTATAGCCCTCGCGCTATTATTACAGTCCAAAAGGATGGAAAATTCAGGCGGTCGTTTGCTGGAACTTGGGCCCCTGGTAAATAGAGCCTGATTTTTCCCTCCTCGGACAGAGGGAAAAGAACGGCCGCGCTTCGCGCTCCGCGGCTCATTATTATGTTACAAGATGTCTGATGAACGTCCTCATCACCATCGATCGAGAGTCCGGCGGACGCGGATAGTAGAGTTGGGCAGAGAGCTCAGCACCTGCCTTTCCAACATGTTTCTCCTCTGTCTCTTCAACTTGGTCTCTGTTGTGTCAGATGTTTAAGAGACTCCTTGTTCTGCCTGTTATGGGTGGGTGCGGGATTCTTCAAGGTGTAGTTCGATCGGCGCGCGACTGCGTCTACTTGCTTGCGCAGAGCTCGTCACGCTCTTAACATTCACGCCGGGTATGCGTGGAACGCTGCAATATGCGAGGCCTTTGCATTGCGGTACCGCTGAGAACCTCCTGCCCCCCTACGCTCTTGATGAAGACAAGGACTACTATTTACTAGAATAGGGAGGGGTAATGAGCCGCGGCGACTCAATACCTAACAGTACAATAGTCTATCTGCGATGCTTTGGTGCGAGACACGCTTTTCCAGGCAGCCAGCTCCCCGCTCGAGTGTCAAAATGCTGCAACACCAACGGCGGAGAACACGCACACACACGCTCGCCCTGTTACAGCAGTACCTCCAAACGATCGGACACCTGACAGCACTGCCACCGGCATCAATCAACGGTAGTCGTAGCAGACGCGAATGCACTAGGTAGTCGATAGAGTCCATTGGGCAGCGAGGTGTGGAAGGTGACCGGAGCACAGCCGTTCAAACAGGGCCAGCTCTTTTCAATATGGAGTAGCTGTGCGAAACTTCACGCGAGAAATCCCTTGTAGAGGTTGCGATTAGGCCTGCCGATCAAGTTAAATTGATAGCCAGCATGCGTTATGTAAGAACCTCAAACACGAAACTGCTTATCAACCTGGACAACATCACCGTTGAAGCGAGATACACTTTAGACCTCCTCCCTCCCCCGATGCATTTCGCAGGTGCGCTAGGAATGCAAGGGGTGAACATGAAGCTTTTCGCGTTCGTGATCGGGGCACTTTTCGTGTCCCGGGCTTGCGCCCAAGCGGCGGCGATGAGGGGCCACATCGTGTCCTGCTCCGGATGAAAACTAAACAAGCTCCCCGAGGCCAAGAAATTCCTCAAGAATCCCGAGCACGCCGCAAGCTACGAGGATATCGAAGTGAGTTCCGCCGATGGACCCAATGGGAATCCCGCCAAGGAACTGGTGTCGTGTACGCGGCGCAAGGTCGTGCGATCCTCAACGCACCCGACCTGCCGTTTCCTTCTCCGTGATACCCTATGCCACGAGGATGTCCCCACGACAACAATAGTTACCGCTTCCCTTGTGGCCGGCGTATTCATCCCTCGCTCGTTGTCTTGGTTGCTCTCTTTCGCTTGCTTTCCAATCCCAGGTAGAATTCAAGGCCGGCAAGCCGCCGGTGTTGACCCTTTTCGACAAGGCCTCCGGGGAGGAGACGGAGAGCATCAACCTCGAGAAGTTTACCATCGATGAGGTGATGTAGTGACATGTCGTCTGCGACGAATGAAAGGCGAGGGCCATGGAAGCACTCTCGTAGGTTTGCCATCGATGACGTGATGTGATGAGGATGTTGCGTGCGACGAACGGAAGGCGAGGGCCATGAAAGTAGGTATCTTCGCCACTCGTGATGACTTTGTCCCAGGCGGAGATTTTTTTGTTTCCCGCCCTACGTCAAAACTGCAACGAGTTGCTTTCTCCTCAGCCTTTATGCATAGCTGTGCTGTTCTACGTGGACTCCTTGGCAAACTGTATCGGCCTGGTATGCGTCACTTCGGCGTCTCCGTTCGGACACGAGCGACAAACAAAACGTTTCCGAGCACGTGGTTTGGGCCGTGTACGCTGCAGTTTTCAAGATCGATTTGCTTGTGCCCGTTCATCCGTTTGTTTGTCGGACGTTCTCTCTCAACCCTCTCGTGAATTTGTGGAACCCGATCTTCTCCCATGTAGCTCGCGTTGAACAGAGAGTATCGTGTTCAAGAACCTCGCCTATTTCCCTCTCGCACACAGTGAAGAGAGCAGCCTTGTGACCCCCTCCTCCTTCCCGTTGTCACGTTTCTGCTTGCTTCTCGTGCTGCGGGGTGTGACATATTCTCTCTTGCGCCGAACGAACCATTCGATCAGATGCACGAGCTTCTCGTGTCTAGGGGATTCGTCCGCCGTGCGGATGCCGCGGACCTCGCCGAGGTGAAGGCGAAGGAAGCCATCGCTGACGAAGCCGCCGCGAAGCAGAAGAAGGAACGGGCCGAGGCCGCTGCCAAGCGCAGGCTAGAGAGGGAGAACAACAGACCGGACAAGGGGGCCGCCAAGGTTGGTGCTGAGACGCAATGCGCCTGTCTTGCTCGCACCGTGTAAATGTAGTTCGATCACCTCGAAACGTGACCTTGGGGGCGTCCGCAAGACCGCTGCCTCCCCACCACACCCCTCCGGTTCATCTCCACCGAGCCCAGCCCGCAACACATTCGATGTCACGGGCACAACTAAGCCGCCGCCACGCACAGTGGAATCGAAGAATCCACAGCGTGGTGCCAGTCCACTCCCTCGCCGTGCTAGCATACGTTTAACCGAAGTGGGTTTGGCAACCCCCACCGAGACCGCGTTCGGCAAGCCGCACGTGCAGTCCTCACCTGGTTACCTCCGGACCTGGGGGAAGACACCGACTTCTCCCACGTGTGGTCTGTTGTGGCCTCCAACCGACAGAATTGTATCTCCAATGTAGTCACCGTCACGGTAGCTACCTTCACGCACAGCGGCAGCCGCATACCAAAACAGGGCACACACCAACATTGACTGCGACCCGAGCCTGGCGCCCAAAGCGAGGGCGTCCTCCAGGTAGTTCCGGTACCACCTCGGCGACGCCGTGAA
>FN649736.1:2835853-2864754 GCA_000310025.1 Ectocarpus siliculosus
CGGTACCGCCTAGGCGACGCCGTGAAGCTGATATCGCCAGCGAGCTTCCCCGCGTCGCGGAGGTGGTGCCGTAACTACCTGGAGGACGTCCTCCCTCTGGGCGCCAGGCTCGTGTCGCCGACTCTGTTGGTGTGTGCCCTTGTGTTGGTATGCGGCTGCCGCTGTGGGGATGAGAGCAGACAGGGCGTTAGCTTCCGCGACGTGACTACGTTGGAGGTGCCATTCTGTCGGTTGGGGTCCACGAAAGACCACACGTGGGAGAAGTCGGTGTCTTCCCCCAGGTCGCGAGGCAAACAGGTGAGGACTGCACGTGCGGCTTGCCGAACGCGGTCCCGGTGCTAAACCCACTTTGGTACGTAATGGCTAGCACGGCGAGGGAGTGAGTGGTACCACTCTGTGGACTCCTCGATTTCACCCACTGCGCATGCCCCACCGGAGGTTGAGACACCATGCTTTCGCGTATATTGGTCTTGTTCGTTCTTCTGACAGGCCCATCAAGCGGAAGGTCGCGCCGCTATGGCCGAGAAGCGCAAATTTGACGCCGCGAAGCGGAAGGCCAGGGAAAGCGAGGCCGGCGGCAGCGGAGAGCTGTAGAAGGGGCGGCTGTCCCCACCTCTTCTATGTCAGCATTGAGCGAGAGCTTCATGTTTTCGGTCGTTGACTTAGCCGACCACAAGCTGTTTTCTCTCGGGGGATGTTTGGCTTCCGTAAGAGCATCATATGCAATGGCGTTACCGCTGGCCACACTCACCGAGAGCTTGTTGTTGATGCTGTCGACCGACAGCACCGCGTGTGCTGGTAGATCGAGTCCATGTAGCTCTCTCCCTCCGCAAGAAACCCTTGAACCAACGACCGTCTCTGAGGAACTTTCTTTGAGCGTAATGACGGATGCACCTGCATAAACCCTTGTCCATGGGGATCAGGGCATCTTGAAGTGTCTCGAAGGACTTTCCGGCGGCGTTATTGGGAATCAAGGGTCCGTCGAGGGTTTTAGGTTTATCACAGGTTTCGATACATACTGAGTATTAGAGTTATTTCAAATTTTCCCTCGATTGTGTCGTCGTGAAGGGCTGCGCCTTTTGGCAGTCGAGCTTGCTGTGTACCAATCGTTGGCGAAGTATTGGTATTTGTTTGGACAATTGCGGGGGCCTTCGCGGGTGTGTGTCCGTGTTTGCCCTTTGTTCCGAAGGGTAGCCTCATGATGTGCGCCCTTTCAGGTGGCAGATATTCAGGTGGAGGAGGCGTCCTTTATCCCCTGATGCGCACAACATAATTCCGCTGTGCATCGCAGTGGGAGGTAGGCTTGTGTCGCACTCAACGTGGCTTTATTTTCGGGACTCTGGTTGTGTGGCTGTACGGCACGGGTGTACTGTAAGGTGCAGGTAGTGCAAAAGCAACAGTTCCTTGTTGCGTATGCACTTGCCGCGGGTTGCCGTGCCTGGCGAGTGAAACCCTTGGGTCATGAAACAACAGTGATACGTGTATTGTTGCCCCCTGAAACGCGCCTGTCCCTGGCAAGCAAAGCGCGTCATGTCGATATATTGCGCCGTCTAAACGTTCCCACGCCAGCCCTCGCACCAGAACTGGACGGTGCATGCTTGACTCAAGCAAACATCGACCTCCGTCAGATGCCCCACGAAGGAGGCCGGTTCCAACCGGGCTATGTACAGCGCTTTTTAGTACACGTACCATGAAAGAGTAAAAACTGGCCCCGCAATGGCTGCTGCTACGCGTGGCTTGCTCCGCCCGAATCAACCCCTCCAAGGCACGCACAGGACGGCCACCGACGCAAGTCTCTTCGCCAACGACGTTGCTCGAAACCTACGAAAGGTGGCCTACTTGAGAAACCAGGGTCGCATGCTCACGCCACCTCAATCTTCACCGCAAACATGATTGCCTTTCCCCAGTGAATCAACCCCGGTAGCCTTCAGTAGAGAGGACAACATACCTTTGTGATCGAAACATCAAGGTCATGCCTGCGGGCGAAATGTCGGGGCTGGAGCTCACAAGACGCCATCCCTTTCCCATAGCCTCTTGCCTCTGTGCTACTGCTAGGAGTACAAGACGCAACGCATGTCAATCACCAGTATCCCTACAAAATCTGTCAACGGGTGGCCCTGCTTCTCCTTCTCCTACCCGGGGGCGACGAGTTCCGTCCCCTGCGCGGTGGTGAACGAATGAAGTCGTCCCTGCCACCGGCCGTGCCGCTAGCACTAGAACGGGCAGTGTGTCGGGGACTCCGAGAGCGCGGGGGGGTCCTTTCGCGCACCTCGTGGCCGACGAACTCCAGGAACTCGCGGTAGGATATGTTGTTGTCTTCCTCGGTATCCTATGAAGAGAGGGCACGGGCACGGGCACGTGGAAAGGACGGACATGACTGAGTTCATTTTTTGTCAGGGGTTCGAGGATCGATTGCAACATGGTGTGCCATTTTCTTCAGCTGGCCCAAGTTTGCGCTGAAAAAATGGTCTCGAATTTGCTATCGAAGGCCGAGCGATACTAAAGTGGGCGGCGCTTCACCACGCTTGGGTGGCCGCAAATCTCGCTAATATTCCGGTTAGATGACGGCGCGAGATTGCCTGTTTACCAATCGCACAACATACGCACCAAATACTCCAGCAAGGCTTCGCATTCGGCTTCGGTGAGATCAAGACCCAGCCCGTCCAACAGGCATCGCCTGAATGCCAGGGAGGGCAGCGTCCCCAGGCCTGAATGGTCGGCGGCTTCAAACACCTGGCGAAATGGTGGTGGGCCGTCTTCCTCCTCTGTCAACCGACCGATTTCCTGCCGTGAAAACGTAACGAGTGTATTTCAGGATTCGGAAGTAGCCCGGAAGCGCGCGACGTGCGACGTGAACGGGTGAGGCCATCAATATGAACCAAGAGTGCGCACCTGAGCCCATGCGCTTCACGTAGTCACTTTCGGGGCGGGTTGCATGCCTGGCTTGCATCTGCACCACACAAAACGTGTCGTTGTAGTGGTAAATCTACTTCTTTTTCGTTCTTGATACATACATGGTGTATACAGTAGTGCTTTAGTCTGGGCGGTGATGTGTAGCCCGACTCTTTGGCGCACATCTGCAACAACATATTTCACCAGCGACCTCTTGTGCGATGTATGAACCCACCTCCTTCAGCCTATCGACGAGGCGCTCGATGTTGCCTGCGCTGGAACGGCGGCGATGGCGTCTCTCAGATTTTCCTCCCTTTCGCCTGTCACCTGCGCTACCATTTCTGCCGCCACCTCCGCGGGGTGGAGGGTGTCCTTCCATTGCCTTGACAAAGTCTTTGTAGCAGACGTATCCGTACTTCCGGCCCTGTCCATACAAGTTCGGGGAAGACAATTAACTAACCCTGGATCCAGGCAGACACTGGCAAGCGAGATAGGCGAGACCGCCAAATGTTTTCTATTTTAGAACAGCTTGAAACTTTGACAAATACTTCCTGCGTTGGTTGGCCATGCAGTTGGCAAGGACGGAATCATTTTTGATACTGCACCGTTAACTCTCGTTCACTCGCGCACAGCGTTGAGAATGAAGCATAGTTCACTTGCCGGCATGACTCATTCAACGCCAGTACCAACAATCCTAGAGTATTAGTTTGGAGTGTAGTCCAGGCTCGAATGCCATGTGCCAGCAAGGAGTGAATGTTTGGTCGACCTTGGATGTGTCGACTCCACTATCCTTGTAGGGACGACTCACAACCTCTTCCCTGGCACCAATTGAATGCCATGGCCATTTCACAAGGCGCACTTGCCTGGAAGGACTCCACGACGCGTGAGACGTCCGAACGGGACAAGTCTTGTCCGAGCCCGAGACTCTGCAACCCTTCCCAAAAATCATCTTTGGAAACCTCTCCCTGCCGAAAAAGTACCGTCGAGAATCGGGTCAATACCAGTCGCTGGCACCGCGACTGGGAGAGTATGGAGAACGACTGATGATTCTACACTCCTCCTCTTCAACTAGCCGGGGTGTCTTACAAAGCTGGCATCGTGGGGTCGGATATTGGATCAAGCACACCATGGAGGCGTCCGGATTTGAATAAGTGACGGCGCAGCATTCATTCGATCGGTTGGTGATGTTGCCCAGGGCCCAGGGCATGTTTGCGCAGGGCTTGAGGATTACTCATTATCTCGACCAGAACAGTTCATTGTGTTTCTGCCGGCGGGCATTCTAGAACAGCATTCCGCAACACAAACCTTACCTGTCCACGACGATCAAAGTGCTCGAATGACTCCAGCAAGTCAACACCCCTCTCGCGCTCCGCGGCGCGGACAAGACCTCGAAGATCATCCAGGACTGCTGTCGCTGTTGACGCCGAATCTGTGCTCGAATCGTCGCTATCGGACTTTCCAGTCCAGGTATTTTGAAGCGGCAAAAACAATTTTGGATGCACATATGTATCACGCAGAATGGTCGTAGGAAAGCGGGCGACGTGAGACATACGGTAGGCGGGGGAGTGCAAGGGGTAAAGGACTTCTTTATCCTGGGTGTCATGCGGGATACTTGGATGATGGAGTCATGAGCACATCAGGCGTCGAGTAGGCGAACCTGTGTTACATAATAAGATGTCCTTTGGGCCAATTGGAGCGAAACTGAAGAGAGGGGCATTCAGAGTTTGGGAACTCGAATGCATGCGCCCGTCACAATCCGCGGCAAACAATCCAGAATAAGTCAACCACGGCCTGGAGCAATGCGATAAGAAGAACAACGACGGTTCCATTCAAATCATTGTGTTGGAAACAATTACCTCCTCCTCGGAGTTGCCTCTCGCGACCACCGCTCCACGGGTGAGTGCGCCCCGCACGTCCGACAGATGCACCCTTCCGCGACGGTCAAGGTCGAGGGAGTCGCAGAGAACAAGGATTTCCTCCTCCCTCAGCTTGGATGCACCACCTTGCAGCTCGAGCGACCTACGCAATTCCCGGCGGCTGATCTCCTGAAAGCAAGTAGTAGTGAAATATAGTAGTGAAATGAAAGAACCGCAAAGCAACGGAGCTAGTGTGGGCGACCTATCGAGGGAAGCGCTTCATCTGAAGCGGGAATCGGCCAAGAACCCAGATTGCCTCCTACAGAAATCCGGAAAGGGGTGCAGAAAAGAGAAGGAGATCGGTGAGGTGGCTGAAGGTGTCGCGTGCTCCGAATGACACAGGTGGAGGTCGACCCCCCTTCCCCAAAGTGTCGGGTGCCCGCGCCCCCTTGTGGAGACCTTGACAAGGTCGAGCACCTTGGCGAAGACAACCAAGGCCAAAAAATTACCTCGATTTCTCCCTTTTCGAGGCCTTGGTTGTCTTATCCAAGGTGTTCGACCTTGTCAAGGTCTCCACAAGGGGTCGAGGGCATCCGACATTTTGGGAAAGGGGGGTGGACGTCCACCTGTGGACCGACGTACAGTAAAAATTATTGCGGACCAGGATGTTCGGGGCAGTGTGACGTCGGATGTTAAAGGTTCTTGTTGTATCAGGCATGGTATGAACACTCGAAGGTGACATGTTCACGGAATTATTGCATGAAAAGGTTTGACACACTCGGGCCTCGCCCATGGACAGGAGAACATGGAGCGTTCCAAGGATGATTCGTCGTCAGCCTTGGAACCACCTCGGGTGTGCGACGAGCGAACATGAACTCCATGATGGCCAGAGATCGCAAGATATCCTTACCCCTTAGCACACGTTCCTTTGACCTATGAATTAACTCACGATATCCCTTGCGTGCAGCATGTTGCCTGTGCCCAATCCACAACTATATACAGACGTTTCGGACCAACTTCAAAGCGTCACCGCGGCAATTAGGCGAAACTACCCGAGGAGGTGCTCGCGTGGAGCTAGGCCAACATAACTCATTCTTCAAGACGAAAGAGCAATATCGCGGGTAGACGGCGGAACCTAACCCACCTCGCGGCCGTCAACGAATCGACCAAGGTCCGAGATGAACCCGTGAATGAATCCACCCCTCGCTGACGACGTTCCGCGCTGCGTGCGCGCCATTTCCGCGGCCACACGCTCCCAGACGTCATTTTCAACCTCTCGTGCCATGTACTCCACCATGTTCTGTACATGGTCCCAAGCACGTATCGGGAAGAAATGATATACGGCAAGAGGTGTCATTGTTTGCGTTCCCAATCCCTCTTTCAACCCCCCTGGGGTTAGACCACTCAGTAGGAGGTGGTCGTGAACGCATCAATCCTCACACCGCCAAAGACTGCCCGTCATCTTGAGTTATGCCACAAATCCTGTTCCGTCATGTAGCGGGAGGGTGGCAACAGTGACAAGCATATGGTACACTCATTTCCTAATGAATCACTTGTGGGAAACGCAAGTGTCCGCGGTTTGTACTACTACGGCACGAACGTCAAGCCTACGTCCGGATGACCTCCTCATGACCACCCGACGATATCAATGGTACTGCATCTTCCACAATGCATTATTGCATCTTTTCGCGTATTGTCTGTCCTTGTCTGTCCGTCTGTCTGTCTGTCTGTCTGTCTGTCTTCGTCCGCATCTCTCTCGCTCTCTCTCCTGCACCCCTTTCTCATTCATGACTACCTCCACGTCGATTTCGCCTGTCCCTCGCCGATCGAAGCGCCTCTCCAGATCCCCCAGCAGGTTTGATTCCAATGGGGCGCCGCACGTCACCATCGCTCGACGGATTGTCTCCCGGTCGACGTGCCTGCTCCCTCTCCTTGCTCCCCGGGCATCGGCTGCGATCTGTAGGGCCCGACGCAACTTGTCCCGAAGCCCGGGGCCGATCGCATTCCCTGCCCCGCCCCGCGACGCCACATCGTCGTCCCTCGACGAAACCATGAGGCGTCGAAGGCTTGCACGTAGAAGGGCTATATTTTTCGAACGGGACTGGTGGCTGTCGTTACTTCCGTCACGGAAAGTCACTCCTTTGCGCCTGCTGTTGCAACCGCCGTAGCTGGCGTTAACGGCGGGTGATGAATATCTCGGTGATGTGTGGTACCTTCCCGCCCCTGTGACGGCGGTACTGTCGCCATTGGAGGAGTGGCCACGCCCCCGGCGACCACCACGCCCCTTCGTCCGGCTGCTGCTATCCCTGCGGTCATCACCAGCAGGATCGTCGTTGTTCCCGGACAGCAGGCAGAACGAAACGACCCTCTCGATGCTTGCGGTGCCGTCCTGCTCATATTGTTCCGCGTCCGTTCATGCGGTGGTCGGTGTGCAGGACCAGCGGCACGCGTGATGTTGAAGGCGATAGCGCGTGTGTGTTAAGCTCTGTTTGGAACGCCAAAGGCTTACATCTGACCAAGCCAAATCAAGTGCCCGCAGAGGCTCCCCGAACATTGGGTATGACCACCCCAGCAACAAGTAAATGGTTATATCCAATGTCAATGCGACGATGACAAACTCACCATTCGTACTGAGTTGTTTCAGCCAAATCACTCCTGCCTAGCGGCAGAACACACAACGTTACTGGCTTCACCTCGTGAGCGTCGAAACGGTGCATTAGGCGACCCAAGTCGGCGCCGGCGAGGTCCACGCCGAAGGTTTCAAGAATGTTCCGTAGGGACTTTTCCGAAATCACCCCGGAACCAGAAGGATCCCTGCGCTCAAGCTCGCCTCGAATTCGAGACTCGGTCACCCTGTTCAACCTGTATGAGTCGACCCAGAAAGGGGCAGCGTCGGGCGGCGTGGTTTTCCCTCCCTTTTCTTCATGTGGTTTTAACTACTGCTCTCTGCATCGTTCCTGCATCGACCGGCACCCTTTCCAACCTTGAGCAATTGGGATTATGACAATTTTACGCGAGGGGTAGGTGTTTGACAATGCCTTCCGATAGTCACGGAGCACCGTTGTCCCTGCTCATACGACGCGCATCAGCGGACTCTTTAAAGTATACAGCGAGGCTCAAACGTCGCGACGGTAGCAAGAAGTGCTAGCTCGCTGGACGCTTGTTAGCGACAATACATCCCAGTGTTTTGTACATCTATTGACGTCTCACGCGAATCTATCGGGTGGTTGTTGCCGCGGGTCACAGGCCCGCCGCAGAGCGCTGACAGAGTAAACAACTTACCGGCCAAGTACTTTGTCGCGTACGTCATGGTGGTTGGGGTCTCGAGCGAACACGACTAGATCCGGGTAGACCAAGAAGCCTTGGGTATCAAGATCTGCGACCGAATTGTGCACGAGACGTCCGCAGCATTGTAGCCTCAATTGTGTCTGAACGCACGAACAACCGTAGTTGTATTCGTTTCGTCGCATAAGTAGCACAACTGGGCGAATTTGGGGCCCTCAAGCAACGTAGTCCTCGCGGGACCAAAGCCGAGCTCACACGCGTGCTCTCCCGAAAATCCAGTCCCAATGGAGCGAGCGCTGTACACAGTCACTGGGGATACCGCTTGGGTAGGGTGTTCGATGCTCTGGCGCGTCTTGTGAACGATCAGCCTCCTACGATTTAGCAGCAAGGGGCGCCAACCTCGAAGTCGGTTTGGGCTTAAGGATCTGGCCATCGGTTCAGTGCTCTGAATCTACTGTCATTTCCCGGACTCGTGTGCCCCTTGATAACCCCAGCAATTTCATTAGGATTGCTTCTCAATCTTGAAGGGGGGGCATTCGGGTATATTTGCTGCACTCGACACCAGGATCGCTGTACTCTCTTGAGACTGGATCCATACTCGACACGCCTCTCTCTTACCCATAGTTCTGAACAACCCTCGTTCTTGCCGTGTCGCCAGCTCCAATCCCAAGCGGCGTAAACCATCGGACAGGTCGGGCTCCGACACTTTGCCCTTACGGCGGGCGTCGAAGTGGCGGAACGCCTGCCGTATCGGAACAAACACACGTCCCCCGAGGTTGAGAGGGGCGAAGCTTTGGGAGACACGTGCGAGTGTAGGAGTGGCCGAAAAATGTGAGGAATCGGCCGTCTAACACTACATAGTGTCCAGCCGGAAGCTGCCGTTAGAGTATCCCGACTGTTCCCCATGATCTGTACTCCCTCTGTCAGTCATTCACAACATGACATATCATTTAGTGAACTACACAAAGTTCGGCTTCTCCCACATCACCAAGCAGTTCACTCTGCACAGTTATATCAAGTGGTTTGGTTCCGGAATGACGCTGATCTGCGATATATTACAGAATGTACATGATGGGTAGGACTGGTCATTTTCCGTTAAACCAGCGCTTTCGTCCACAACCCACCTTTTTGAGGGTCCCGGGAATCCAAATGTCAAAGCGCCGGCGGATCATCTGCCGGAGGCGTTCTTCCGCAGCCCATGTCTGCTATAGAGAAACAATACAGAAAGGAGGGAAACTCTCCTTGTCGTTGTTGCCCAACGGAAAAATCACGTGGAGTGACTCGGAAATCACTCACACGGTACTTCATCTTCATCTTTCGATGTCGCACTCATTCGGCGCTCGTTGGTCGCAACGGTCTCCAGAATGAGTTCGAGCAGGTGAGAAACTATCACTTCAAGCATCCGCACTCGGCCGTTTGAGCGCGTATTCTTTGAAAAATCACAACGAGGCGGGGTCTCGGCCCCCGAAACTCCCTGGGCTCACCTCGTCGTCCCCGCCTCTCGAGTCGCCTCCCGGTGCCCCCCAGTGCAGCAGCTCCAAGTACCGCACGCCTGCCGCCGCGTTCCCCGCAACCCTCCCTTGCCTAGCGCTGAACGTGCCGACAAGGCCGCCGTCATTGGAAGAGGAGGACGAGGAGCTGACCGCAAATCGTTTCTCAAGGTCCGCCAGATCTCCTTCGGAAAGGTCGGCCTTGATTCTCTTCATGACGGCGCGAAAGCTGTCGGATGTGCCGGAGGAAAGGTGAGGAGGGGTGGGCAGACGGATGCCAGAGCACGACGGATTCAGGCATGCCCCGGATCTAGTCTGATTGGTGCTACATGTAGTGCGCTTGCGAGGGCTGTCGGTGCTTACGCTCTTAACGATTAGGCACCCAAGTACCTTTCGCCGCCACGTGGGACATGACTGGCACACGTTCATCTCCAGCTTCATAATCCAACAACCGGTGTGCGTGTTTCCAGAATATTATAGCAGCATCACGTGTTGCACGGCGTCTTACGATTCTCCTTACCTCTGCCGTGACACCACACCCTCCTTCATTCCCATTCCTCCCGCCGACGCTGACCGCCCTTCTTCCTCGAGCTCCATCTCGCGTCGGTAGTCAATCCCGCGGTCGATCGCCCGACTGAGGGAGGCCTGCAACCGTCCCCTTCCGCTCGTACCACCACCGTCGAAGGCTTTCCTACCGCGAGGTGAAGGTGATCGGCGTACGTGGTCTCCCTCGCCCTCCTCGATCTCCCGAAGGAAGTCTTCGTACCGGATGTTCCCGTCTCTGATGACAAGTCACGGGACACGGCGCGAAACATGTAAGCACGTTTTTTGTTACCATGTCACGCAGCAGTCTATATAGCGTCAATTCGCGTTATTGGCAAATCGGGCGTTGGAACTGTCAATTCGTCCGTTTTAGGAACGGGCGGGCAGTTAGGCGTGTCATAAGGTTAGCAAACGTTTGTGCATACGATTGGATACATTTTCAGTGATAATCGGAATGACACGAACACCGTTTGATTTGAAAATGCCATTCCCACTTCTCTCTTAGTCCACCCCTACCTCTGGCGGTTTCTTTATCCTTTGTTCTGCTTTTTATCTATCTCTCTGTCTCTGTCTGTCTCTGTCTATCTCTGTCTGTCTCTGTCTCTCTCTGTCTCTCTCTCTCTTTCCCTTTTCCTCTCTCTCCTTACCCGTGAGGGTCGAAACGGTCCAAGATTTCGGCCGCTTCCTCGTCCCCCAGACGGTCGAACCCCAGCTCTCGCAGCGCGCGGCGGAAATCCCGGCGAGAGACGCGGCCGCTCCCGTCGCGGTCGAATGACTCAAAAGCTCTTAGCGTCCCCGGTTGTCCTTCGTCGCCGTCCCTACCGCGATCGGCTGCTGCTGACGCCGTTGATGTGCGGCGCACGAGCCTTCTCAGCTCGGCCCGGATGCTCCGAAGAATGTCCCCCGGCCGGCCTGTGGCAGCGAAATCGGCATGGTCTGTTTTTTCGGCATGAGACACAGGTATACGTCGCTTAAAAAAACTAGTATACCCCGCCAGGGTTGATCGGTGTCAAACGGAAGTAACAGTCGATTATTGGGGGCTGCTTCAAGCTTCGTAACGCTGCTTGGCGACGCAAACCACTTCATGCCGAGAGCCATGTGGAACAAAGTGGTTGAACAAATATCGGAACTTGTGGGTAGGAGTAAAGTTTCCCACATCTAATAATGGGTGTTTCCTAAAACCGCCCCATTGAAAAGGAGGTGACAACAGCACACACACCCTTGTGCCGCCCTCGGCCCCTCATGCTTCTTCCGTCACCCGCTCCCTCGATCGTCTCCTTACCTGAGCCCATGTTCCCCCCGTGTTCTCCGGTGGCGATGTTTTGCAGTAGGCGCGGGTACAAGAAGAACGACTTGGACTGAGGGTCGGTTCCCGTCGTGAATCTACGCATCAGACCCGCGACATCTGTGGCCGTAACGGGCAGGCCTAGGGTCGCCAGTACCTGAGAAAAAGAAGAAGCAGATCGAAGCTGAACGTTGGGAATCTTTCCGGGCGAAGGGCTATCGCAGTGCTCACGACGACAAACCTCAAGGTTTCTTGGTTCATATTTTCTTGTTTAGCCCTTGATTTCGCCCTGTATGCAGAAATTCTATGTACGTTTCTCTCTATCTCAATCGTCTTCCACGCCCACCTCTACGAGCTCCTCTTCTTGCACCCCCCCCCGCCTTCGCCCTGGGTCCATTCTCTCGAACTCTTCCCACGCCCTCGCGACGCCGTCCTCGCCCATCCTCTGGAGGGCGGTGCGAACCTTCAGCTCCGCCTCTTCCTCTTCATCTTTTACCCCTCCCCTCCTGCTCGCACTCCTGCCTCCTTCCAAGGCGGAAAGTGCCGCTGCTCCTGGGTGTCGCTGGAGGCGGGACGCGGATTCTCCGGTGCCGCGAAGGTCTCCCCCTACTCCGGAGGCGGCGAGGCCGTCCGGCCCCGGCGTGGCCCAGGAGAGGAACGTCGGGTACGATACGTCGCTGCCGTCTCCGAAGACTCCCGCCAAGAACGCTGCCTGTTCATAGCGCAAATTAGTTCTGCTGAGCTAGAACGCTAGGTCGAACAACAAGTTCGTTGCATTGTAAGCGCCGGCCCATTCCGTCCAAGATGGACCTGTTGGTCTTTCTGCGAATACACCAAAGTTGTTGCTCGCACTTGCTTTGCGGAGGTGTTCGAGTTCCAATAAATCCTCGATAGAGCCAATCGTGAACGCTCCTTTCGACAATGTTGCCTACCGTGGGTGAAGAATTTCAGGAGGCATGGTTTTTTGTACACACCCGGGGTGCAAATTGTTCCGTATTTGCTCTGCAGTTGATTACACTAGACGCGAAGAAAATGATTCAGTGCGTTTCGGATCGACATGTGGGGCTATTGCACACACTTCGAGAGCTGGAACACTGCGACAAAGGCGACGCCTTCAACAGCAGCAAGGAGTGGAACCCACGCACAAGACATCAAGCGGTACCTGCGCACGGGTGAAAGGGAAGCCACACCGGACGGTGGACCGGACGAACTCCGCCGTCCCTACGCGTCCCGTCCGCCGCCAGTCGTAGCAGAGGTACGGCCGGTCGAACGCCTCGAAGTCGCTATCCATTCGCTGCCGAAAGGATGAGGCATACAACAGCGAAGGCCGGAAAGGCACGACGTTTATTACGGGCTCTACGGAATAGAATGGTGAGAAACATATCAGGTCGGCTATTTCGTCGGCACCGGGTAGATCTGGGTGCGGGGTATGGAGGTATCGGGCAGAGAGGCCAGCATTGTTTCTGGGAAAACACAAAATCACCGAAGACAAATCACATCAACAGCAACAACCGCAGGTAGTGATCGAAGCATTCGGATGGGCACCTGCGCAGCCTCCACAATGGTTGCTTGCGCCCTCCGGAGCAGCTTTCCCACCCCTCTCTCTTCGTCTCGGGAAGCAACCGTCACCGCTCCGATTGCTGTATCAACAACACCGTTGTCGTAGTCCGCGGGCCCCTCGACGAATGCCACCAGATCGGTGCAAACTATCCCCGCGTTGCCCCCCGAGAGGTCTAGTCGGTTGTACAGAGCGCTCTTCTCGTCTTCGGTGCACCTGTGGGTTGGATTCGCAACCAAAACGACGAAAATTGTGGCGCCGGGAATGATTCACAGCTCGAGCAACCGACTCACCGAAATTCAACATTTCACTCCGTACACCAGCGCGGACAAGGTCGGGAATGCTGCCGAGTTTCCCGTGGCCGGAAAATATGATGCAATAATTGCAATTTTTTCTCATGATTCACGACTTTACGGGGATGAACCTCGCAATCGATTCATCGGAATCGCCACGCACGTCAACGAAGACCTGGTCAACAGCGAAAACTTCAGCTAAAGATAATACGCCAGAGAAATCTTCAGTCAACACCCAAGTTGTCAACAGCCGCGACACACATCTAATAGGCTTGGGGACACGCCAGCTACGACACTATCACAGCAGTGCTTTTGTCCCACTATCGTCTGGACACGCACTTACTTGAAACCAAGCTCCCGGAGAGCATCTTCAAGTTGAGGTTGCCGTAGCACACGACGACCACCACCTCCGCCATCATCAACGGCAAACGCTTCTAGAGTGGCCCGCAAATCCAAACCCTTTCCGTTCCTGACGGCGAGGAGGTGGCTGCGGAGGCGAGACACGACAGCCGCGGCTCTGCGGGCGGCGGGCTGTTCCTTGGCGAAGGCCACAAGAGAGGCGTAGTCTACCATGTCTTCGGCTTCCTCGAACATGGTGGCGAGTTGTCGTAACTTTGTGTCCGGGCACGTAGTTTGTTTGGGGAGGGGGGAACGGGAAGATAGAGATGAAATTCGGCTCGTTTGGCGAGTGGGAGTGGGGAAGCAGAGGTCAAGCGGCTCGTTTGGGGAGGGGGGAAGGGGGAGGGAGAGAACAAGAGGGTAGCTCAGGGCTGTCGGTTTCACTTCGGCACTGGCTGAGGTTGCTGAAAAGCAACTCGTTTGTGTCCGCACCTGCTTCGGAGGCGTTCCTGCAATGCCGAGCTCTCTCAAGCCATCGAACAGGTCCACCCTACACACGAAGCCCGTCCCCAGGGTGTCCCGTCGCGCGAAGACGTCGAGGGCGCCCGGGTGAAGCGGCTTTTGCCCCAGGAGAGCCACGGCGGGAGAAACTTCAGGGTGGCGCCGCTCCTCGCAGAAGATTGTGAAGGCTCTGTGTTGCGACGAATGATTTTGCGCGCGGCACAAAAGATCAACTGAGCGTTGTTCTGTTGAAGGTTCGTCTTTGATGGGGTTGCAGCCGTGCTGGGTTGGGACTTGATCGCGGCACCAAGCAATGTTTCAAGAATCGGAGTTGAACTATTAACTTCAACCATGCTTTGGAGCCGGAACATGTCTTCCACACCAACAGTACCGGAAACGTCGGTGAAGCAACACGCTACCTCTTTCGAGGACGAAACGTTCCACACCCACACCTTGGTAGCGCGCCGACAAAGAACAGACTGTCGCATTACAGGGCCAGTTCTTGTCGCGACAAGAAGAAATACAGCAACAAACCAGCAAGTCCACGCCGACCTCCGGGTCGAATGGTTGCCACGGGTACCGGAATTGAACACCGACGAGTTGAGATATGCGTATTCCGTGCGAACAGGCCACAGACACAATATACACCTCTACTGCGAGAAACCGACGCGCGAGAAAAGCAACAAGCTTGCTTTATTCGCGTAATTAAGGTTCCGTTCTTCGAGTGAGCGGGAGGGAGAGCCAATGTGTGCCAACAAGGGAGTGAAAATTTTCTCACCGTCTGATGTTCTGATCATCTCGTTTAGACTTATCCCCCCCCCCCCCCGCTCTCTCTGCCCCCCCTCCCCCAATGTTGGCTATCGGGGTTGGGTTGTTCTCGCTTAACAGCGATGTTGTAAAACAAGCCGATCACTTCGTGAGCTCGACAACCTCGGTTGCGATTTTTGTTTTTTTTTCTTGCGGTAACCATGAATGGTGGTCGAGTAGATTATGATGTGCGGGGTCGAGATCCCTCACTCCGCTCAAAGGACATAATCGCACCACGTTGTGTTAAATTGGTCAAGCACTCTCGAGGCAGTTATACATCGCTTACAACTGTCTCTGGATGTGAAAGCACCAGAAAAACAATTAAGTCATACGCAGCTGTCATCCGTACGCAAGGAAGTAAGCACAAGATGCCGAACACCCTTAGCAGGATGCAGCGCACCCTTCATGCGACTCGCCGAATACGTCACGGCGCTTCGCGCTTGGTGATGTGAGAGCCTGGTCCGGTGAGAACCCAGCGTGCTCCGTCCCGGCTTTGTAGGGATGCGAGGTCAATGGTCTAACGACTACGGCATGCACGACTATGAGTACACCCCGCCCCCCACCTCTCTCTCTTTCGCTCTTTTTCATTCGACCCGACCTATTTCTGTCTCTTTCCCGCCCCTTGGTCCTTCGCTCCTAATCCTACCACTCGCCTGTAGTCAATTCTGCTTGTTTGTCCACCCCCAACCCGACCCCCGCGCACAGCTGTAGAGTCTTCGAAGTACTCCATAGCTGCTCGCAACAGTTCCGGGGACAGCTCCAGAGACGGCCGCAGGTTCCGCAGAGCTAGCGCAAACCGTGGCCGATCCAGCAAGCCGGTGGACTCCTTGTCGAGTTTTGCGAAGGACGCGCGGAGATCGGGCGGGGGACATGTGCCCTCCAGCCTACCGAAAATAGATTCGACATAATCCTGGCCAGTGGCAAGGAGTACGGGCGAGCGGCGATGCCCATCGTCAGAATGTAATCCGCAGTGAAATCGCATGAACTATCTTCAAATGGTTCGAGTGAACGGGGGAAAAAAGAACGACTATCGGTTTCTTCGAGGGCGTTTGGGTGGGGGTTTTGAAGAAAGGTGCGCAACGCGAAAAATGTATGGAACTCTTGGTTGAGCTCCAATCTTCCGTTCTACACCTTGTGATAGAACCGAACTTGGGTACCCGCCTTCGCCAAGCGGCACAGGCATCTCTCAATACCCCTGTCACCAAGCGGTCAGTTGCATAGTCGTGTGTCAAACTGGACAAGTTGCACTGTGGTCTCGACCGCCGTGTTGTTCTGTCGCTAAGAAAACCTAAAGGAGCATGAACCACCAACTTTGTTCTTCAATGACTACTTTGCCCACCTCGAGGTCGAGCACGGAGCACTTTCCCTTGCCTTCGACACCATCGACAAGACCACCGTCTCCTGCTGAGACACCATCCGGCTGCCCCCCCGCCCCGCCTTTTCCTCCGGCGGTCAGACCCTCTGCTCCGCCGCCGCCAACGAGACTCCTTCTGGTGCGGTACCCGCGGAACCTCGACTGCACGAGAGAAGCGGCGGCGTCTCGTCCGAGCCCGCCACCGGCGGGTCCAATTCGCGCCTGGCTGTCTCGGGCGACGGTGGAGGACGGGTGTTGGTTCGGGGGAGCAAGACCCGTCCCGTTTCCGCTGCCGTCGCGGTCGCGGTTGTCGTTGTCGTTGTCGAGGTTGGCAATGCGGGGCTCGACTCCCTCTCCTTTCGGACCTACACCGCCGCCTCCAGAAAGAGCTTCGGCCGCGTCAATCTTAGCAAGAAATGGAGGTATCGCGTGACCATGCGCACATTTATTAACAGAGAGGGATGGGTGAGGAATCGGATGATTGAGAAAAATAAACGCTGTGACAGAGGAAGTTAGGGTCTAAGCGAGAGACATCGTGGCCTGGTAAACTTGGAGGCTGATGTTCTGGATCGACAGGAAGAAACCGGACGTATTGTAGTATCTGCCCTTTGCGTGTGGTTCCATGTACACAGTGCGAGTTATGGGGTCTGGGTTATGATATCATTCCCGCAGCAAGCGGTAGAATAACTAACCTTTTCTGCGGTAGCTCTCTCGATGCCCTCGACCTTTGCTCGGAACGCTTGCCTCCTCGCCTCGTCCCGTTCTTCTCCCTCCGCCCTTCTCAGCCTGATCTCCTCGTCGGCGTGGGTCGCCGTTGCCGAGGCGGCCTCTTCCAGCATGTTTCCAAGACCCATGCCCGCTGCCCGTCCCCGCCCCCCCTCTTGCTCCGCTTTAAGCGCGCGCCACTGCTGATCGCCCCCCAACAGCCCTTCGCTGTTGCTCTCCGGAGCTTCGTCCACCAGGGCGAACCCCATCTCCCGCAGCGCACGCTTGAAGGCAGGGCGACCTACCCGCCCCGCGCCCTCGGGGTCCAGCTTGGCGAACACCTCGCCGGGGAAGGAGCGCCCCAACAGCCCGGCGTCCCGGCACTTCACGCGTGCTTTCACGAGCGCCCGCCGGGCAGCTGCGCCGCCGTCCCCCGGACGCACCGCGCCGATCCAGCTCACCCAGTCGCCGCCGGAGCCCGTGCCACCGCCACCGCCACCGCCGCCGCCCCCGCCGCCGCCGCATGAGGCAAAGGCAGCTAGATGCTCAAGGGTAAGGCCGTGATGAGAACCAGTGCCTCCACCGCTGCCACTGCCACCAGCGGCGTGCGCGTACGCTGCGGCGAGCTCATCGGGGGACGCCGTGAGGCTTGCCGAGGACAGCAGGGCAGACACGAAGGCCTCCTCCGACAGCTGTGCTTTAGGGTCAGACCCTTTGTTTTTGATGCCAGGACGAGATTCGACGTGCAAAACGCCAGATTCCGGCCGTGTGATGCACATTCCCAAAAGCGGCAACACATGCGTTCATTGTGGGTTACGACACGTCGCATAGGGTCGAGACGGTAGGTAGGGTAGGAAGGGCGAACGACTGCGTGGCTATAGCTACAGTACAGAAAGAAGATCAGGCGAGCGTGGGGGGAGGTCTGCCTTCCCTAGGATTCGAAAAAACCGGGAGCGAAAGGGGAAGAAGGTGGACCGCACCCTCCGCTTCTCCACAGGAAATGCAAACGTTTGTCGAGGGGTGCGTTCTGTTGCCGATTCGCTCCAGGCCAAGAGCGTTTCCAATGTGTGTTTTATCTGGCATGGCGCACCCCCCCACACACACGCATAAACACGACGTCGAACGCGATCCCACGGACCTCCTTGGCAGAGAATGAACGTACGTAGGAAGTGGGTACAACTGTGTGTACAGCGAATTGTTCTGAAAGCCAACGCCACCGCTACCACCACCACTACCACAATCACTATAAGAAAATGTGATGATAAACACAGAACACCTATCCCGACTCGTGAAAAATAAAATCACCTTGTACACCCAGGACAGCCCCAAGGGCCTCGGTAGCGGAGAGACCATCCCGCTCGGAGGCATCGGCGAGGAAGGTCTGTATCTGGCTCAGTGCCGCCAGGACGGCGGGTGGGGGGTCACTCTCCTTCAGGAAGGCGACATAGTTCACCTGGCGAAATTTAGGCAAGCAGGCAGATGAAGGTGTCGGAGTGATCGGGCGAGAGTGTCAGTACCATGTGGGGCATATTTTGCAAAGTCGGAAAATATTTGAATACGTTTGTTTCTTCACAGAACAACCGGCAATACTTGCATCCAACCAACAGAACCGATGCTGACTCTTATGACTCCACGGCCACCGTTCTCAGGTTACGACAGCATCAACCACGAACCAGCCCCGGTTTCCTCCCTGGAAGGGCTGAAAGACCCGACGGCCAACATTAGCACACCCAGACAAACAAACACGATCGCGGCAGACCGTAAGGCTCAATTGTACCCCAACGAAACGATGCACGTATCTTCAAGACTTCCCATTGAAACGGTTCGAGTCATTATATACCGCTGTACGCACAAAAAAAAAAAACTGAAAATGCTGATAGATGTGATAATGTGCGTGCACACGCGATACGACCGATGCACGCGCCTGGCCGTCCTTTTCTGGCGAGAAACGCGCCATGAGCCCCTCCACCTCCTCCGACGACAGGCCGTGCGGGCCCGGATCACCTCCCGTCCGCAGTGGCTTCACCCAACGCGCGGAGACGCAGATCTTTCCTGCTGACCTCCCCGTGGCGTCCTCGACCGTGGTCCAGCCGGCAACCACCGGACGCCCTTCCGCCATGGGGGAGAGGTCGACCAGAGCCTCTCCGATCAAGCCCTGTGCTCAAGGGTCAGGCAGGAAGAACGACATTGTGAGTTGCCGTACAGTAGATATTTTGCCGTTGACCGCACAACTCTCTCGACTGCGGAGCAAGGGAGTATTTTTCCTGAATTTTTGCAGGGGTTGTTCGGTAGGTAGACCTTTGGGATGTATTTGTAGGTTGGGACAGAATGCGCCCAGTGGTGTGATGTGTTAGGCGACGTGGGAAAAGTAGTGTACTGTGTAGAGGCGGACGGCCATTTTTTTCACGCACCATGCCATTACACTGATTTCTAGACTCTGGTTGGTGGTCATACTCTCGCAATGAAAAATGAACAAGACGGATGGTTGTTGGAACCGACGCAGCGCGCGCTGACGCTGGGTTGGTGTTGGGTGATCGCGTCCTCTGCTACTTTTCTTACCTCCGATTCGTCGTCATCTGGCCACGCATCACCACCCCCTTCATTGGCGTCCAGATCTCCGGGTGCGTTGGCGAGGTCGTCCATCACTGTGACGGTCAGGCGGTGTCTGTGAGCAGCAGTTTCAGGATCAGAGGGAGGACGAGACGCCAGTCGGACACGTCGTGGCTTAGGAGAAGCCAAAAATCACACTCTTCAAAGCAGGATAATAAATCGGTTTGCGGCAAACCCTGCAATAGTACTGCGCAGGTACATGCACCTGGGCTGTAGCGTTGGCCGGAGCCGCCAAGTGGGCGTCGTGAGCCCTTTCATGTCCCGTACATGCCGGGTGTACGCACGTTTCTGTTCCTTGAACTATCGACCAGTACGGACGAAAAATATAGTCAATGTTGAACCCACCTTCCTGCATTGTTTTCGTTGATGGTTTATGGCGAAATGCAGGTATAAAGCAAAGGAGGAACAATCTCTGCTTCGGGGGCGGGTGAGGAGGCGGAGTATCCGAAACAGGGATGAAGTAGTCTTACATTTGAACGCGCGTCCTTGTTTCGTTCTAAGAGTTTTTGTGAGAAAAGGGTGCAGTCTATAGCGTACGCCCTGTATTTTCTGGACGGTCTTACTTCTTGTGGTCCATTGGTCAGTCTGTGGCACCTTGAGTGAAGCACTTTGCACGAACGCGCTTTGGTCTGCGACAAATGTTTGCGCCTGGTGGACCGGAATCCTGAGCAAAGTCGGCGCGTGTTGACCATTATTTCCGTCACCGCCGCGGTCCATTCGTTGTGTTCTTTCTTTTTCAATACGCCTGCCATGGATACCTACTGTAGCTATCGAACTTACCGAGAAAGGAAACGCAGCAGCTTGTCATCGGTGGCGACGGGGAAGGAGGTGGAGTGCCGGAAACTCGGGTCGCGCAAACCGTGCACCACCGGGGTAAAAACATCTTGGAACCCCAGGAGCTGAAGTCGGAATTGATCAGATGGCGCGAAGGGAGGGGATCAAGAGAGAGAGTGGGTGATCACGACAAGTGAACGTAGCGGTGTGATACGAAAACACATACGCACACACACGGTTGCTGCTGTGTTCGCTGGTAATGTACAATTGTAGCTGTTCCTTTATCGTCGTTGATGTTTAGGATGGCCTTTCTCATAGACTGTTCTGACGTTACTTCATCCTACGAAAATAGACTATGTCTAGAGTCGAGGCCACCAGAAGCCAACGTTTGTTTTTTTATGTGGGCATCCTTCGTCCGGACTAGATGGTGGAACCGCGCACGGTAATAGAAGTACTACGGCGGGTTCTCACGACCAAGCAAGAAGCATACGTGAGGCAAAGAGCGACGACAAATGGACCCATCGTCGAAATTTCTATTTCATCGTTCCCCTAGGCCACGTATTATCCAAGCGGCCTCCGTTGTGAGTGGGCGCGACCCCCTCATGCTATAGGTACTTGTCTCATCCACACGGCCATTTCTCAGCTTGTCGAGGTTTCGGAATTTGTCACCTGGTAGTGAACGTAGGCTGCCGGTGCAGCACTGTCCTTGCCCGCATGTCCCCTCGACGGGAGGTCCCGACATCCAATGATGACCACTTCCAACTCGTTGCGCAGGCGCGTCGTGTCCCCCGCAAGGCCGAGGCCTCCGTGGAGTGTGTTACTCATCGCTCCGTTGCGAGCGGTGGCGGCAGCGGCGTCTGCTGGCGTTAGATATCCGTTCGCCTGTGCGATAGAAGGATACCCCAACGTTTGTGCGATCACGAGTTTGCAGAAGCAATGGAGGATACGTCCAAACGATAGGCGGACGTAATAGCAACAGCAAAGCAGGTGCAGCTGAACGAGGCTAGGTTCATCACAGGCTTCAACCGAAACGGAAATACAGGAGAGACAGTGCTTCGTTGGGGTCAGGTGTGGGGCGGGTAGCCGGGTGTTCTGGCCTGCAAGTTGCCACCAGGGCCCATAACAAGCGTTTCGCTGTGGCTCGAACATGGTAGGGAAGCCTCGTAAAAACAGAAACATCTCGAGGCGTGGACAATAACGAGGTTATTTGCGCCCCGTCGTCGTGCGCTTCCATGCTTACTGTGTTGTTGGGCGAAAATTACCGCTGTCCCACTTCTCCGTGCCGAATTTCTCCCTTGAGTTTTTTGTTTTCGTTTTCTTCCAGCTTATCGAGCGTCTGTCAGCGCGCTTGGTCGTGTTGCTTGCTGTTATTCAGTGCCCCATGTTGATTTGACAGTCAGTTACACATCGAGTTCCTCTCGGGGCTGGTGCTCCACGTTCTTCCCTATTTTGGTCGCTGCCACGTTTACCTTGGCCTCCAGCAGCCTGGCTTGTTCTACCCTCTCCTTCTCCTCCGGCCTTCGCTCCAGGAAGAGAGCGTACAGCTCCGTCACTGGCAGAGCCATCCGGATCTGTCAAAATGATACAGGATAGGTGTGCGCGGAGGGAGTTATAAGCTTGGGTCTGGCGTTCAACCGTTTGGCGGAAATAAAGTGGTACCGTGTGTCAAGTTTTGACGAGAGTCAACGAGCAGAGCCGCGATCGTTGTCGGCAAAGATGGCAACAGGAGAGTTGTTCAGCATGCCGTGCGGTCGATGTCGCACAGGGCTCGTTTCTCGTGTTGAAGACAAGGCGGATGGGTCAGCTTGGTCCTTGATGTAGCGCAACGGCTGCCAGACGGTCTCTCTGTGTCGTATCGTGAGGCCATTGGTAGAGAATGATTCAGAAAAAGGGAGGCGAATAGGGCGCGGAACTGTGAAGCTCGAGAAGTGCAGTGTACGTTTGAGTCTCTCATGGTGGATGAGAGCTGACAATCACTCGAACGGCGGGCAAACTCGGATAGATCAGCAAGCAAGCGACGGGAGGTGTTTACAGAGACCAAAGCAATGCTTTGACTAGGTGCCATTGTACCGTGATCAGCCACCCGCAGTTCGGACGTGTGTTGGTTGAGCTGTTCGTGGTCTTTGCTGGTACGGGTGAAAGTGTTTCAGGTAACCAGGTACCCGAAGAGGCATTCAACCCAACACATCCGGTTTCACAATTTTGTACCTTCTTGGCATTGACAACGACATCCACGGCGCCAACGCCACACCAGTTGCCTCAATCGCTACTTCAACTACTCACGACAGCGTCGACAACAAAAAAAAACACCGCAAGTAGCGAAGACATAACCCCACGATCACCACCACCACCACCACCACCAACGCCCAACGCAGCAGCAAACCAGGTGCACAACTAACCTCGATGTGCACGTAGCCCACGACCGCCCCGTCCCGCGTGGAGATGAGCGGCTCCCTCTGCAGGATGATCCTCGGCTTCGACGACAGGAGGCCGGACAGCGCCACCTGCCTTCGTCCGACCAGCTCGAAATCCGCGGCCCTAGCCTGGTTGAGCTCGAGCACGAGGCCCTCGGTGCCAAGGAAGCGCAAGAAGAAGTCGTCCACGGTGACCTGATTGCGTGAAACAAGAACGTCGCTTGTAAGTTCGCCGTACATCTATGTATCTGCGGTTTTCAAAGCATGGCGTCTACGTTTGGAAATGCGCCGTGTAGAATGTATGCGATTTGCGTCGCCCGACGACGCGCATTCCGCGATGGCTGCTGTAATTCCGAAGTATGAACACCAACAGCGGTTCGTGACTGCTTCAGTGCTGAACGAGAGTGGCTGTGGCACAAACGTTTCTCGCCCTTTCTTTGTTTGACCTACAAACTCCCGGAAAACAGATTTCCGCCATCTAACGGAGATTGCAGGTGTTCTCGCTCCAATAGGTTTGCACGATAAAGGCTTCCTGGTGGCACTACAGGCCGTAACAGGCCATGCTCGAGAACTCCAGTGCCTGAAACAGCTGGACTCAAAGCGTGATTTATGTGTTTTCTTTCTGGCCCTTCGTCCATGCAACAAACCTTGAATGTCGTCGCGAAGTCAAAGGCCGGCGACACCCCGGGCAGCAGAGGGGTCGCCTGGCTCTCGAAGTCAAAGAAGTCCACGACGATGAAGCTCGACGATCCGGCCGAAAGCACCCCGGGCTCCAGCTCGGCACCGACCACCCAAACCTGATTTCCCAGTCATGCGATAACGAACAAAGTCACACTCACACCGAGTAAACCTCGAAAACGCCTACGACGAGTGGTGTGAGGTTCGCCCTCGGCCTGTTATTTCCTCACTCTCGCTGTTGGTATTTCGGTGGTGAGTAGTGCTACTGAGAACGAAAGTGGCATCGGCGCCTTCGCTCTCCCTTGTCACATGCCCGGCAACGTCACGAAGAGCCCAGCTCACCACACCAACCAACACATCAAGAGAGCTCCTGTACCTTACGGCAACGTATTCAGGACATACTTCAGCACACATCACACAACAAAAACACAAGCTAAATACGGCCACGATACAGACTTTCTACAAATACACTGATTTTCTTTTGAACGCCAACATGCGACAAGCACAGACCTCGACGATGTTTTGGTCGGCGGAGAAGTCACCCTCGGCCAACTCGCTGAGCAGCGCGCTCTCCTGCTCCTGCTCCATCTGGGCCGCCGAGGCGTCGCCGGCGGCTCCCAGACGCTTCCTCCTCGCCGGCCCGTACAGGAGTTGCTTCACCTGCGCGTCGGAATATAGCCAGGTATGATACCCTGAATCGTCAAATAGTTCATGCCGTCCAGACGGACATCGCGCCAAAGATGGGTCGTGTTGCTGCCGGCTCCAACAGTTCTTGTGTGACGTCGAGAAGAACAACCGCAAGAGCTTCTTCGATTGCACAGCAGGCGCGGGTTGGCATGCAAACGGGTAGCCCCCCTCCACTCCGAGATAAACGTCGTTGGTGATAAGGGAAGACGGACAGATACTCCTCACGGCGACCTGACGTGTAGTGCTCTGCTCAGGAGAACCATGATCATGACCCCAATTCTTTGGCGCCACTTTCAGCAGTCAAAGACTGTCTCGGCAACCCGAAACTACTTGGCGCAAAATGCAAGAATTTCATACCAAACCCAACGAAATGCTACAGGAAGCCTCAATATACAATTCCATACCATACCCTTCGAAAAGGCGACGGTTTTCACCTGGGCCTCCAGCCGGTTAATCACGGCCAGCCGCTCGAGGGCGAGGGCCTCGAAGTCCCGCAGCTTCTGGCCTAGCTCTCCCCGGTCCAGGGTAGACCTCCGACATGCCTCCTCGAGCTCTACGTGCAAGTCACGGTTGATGCTCATCTGTTGGGGGCTCGATGACCAGCGAGGTCGCGAGAGGGATGCACATTGGGTACGGGTCAGAGAGGCCAAACGGCACGCCAGTTGGGTACGAGCCCAATCGTGATCGTTACTCGTGCTGAGGATCGACGTGCCAGCCGTCAGAGAGGCGTCAAAGAGCACGAGGAGAGAAGGTCGGGTGAAGGGTGAGCTGCCGTGAGCACGTGGCAGTTGAACCGGATCTTGAAGGGGGAGTAATCTGTACCTGGGATCAGTCATACATGTGTACAAGTGAGATAGATGCTGTGGATTCGCATGCGGAATAGTGTCGCATAGTGTGACTTGCCATGTGTGGGACGATCACGCCATCCAACCCCGTTCACCCGTTTGTGATGCCATTGTTTTGTGTAAGCTAACATGTTGCTTTTGTTGAAACATGCCGCGAAAATGTCGCGATCATCAGTAAGGGCTACAGGCTTGTTCAGTAAGTACTGATCACGTGAAAAGCACCCCTCTCTGCGCATCAAGCTCCAGATAAAAAAACGGAAGCATTCGCGGGCGCAGCTCGTTTATTCACACAGATGGGTTGCGCACCCAAAAAAATCTCGGGCAGAATGGTACGGTAGTCGCACTCATTCACAGCGCACGAAGTCTTACCTGGGCCTTGAGCATGCGCTCTGCGCGCTCAAGCTCTCTCGTGAGGTTGAGGTTGGACACCTGCACGCGTTGCAGCTTACGCCGAAGGGCGGGGACGTTGTCCATGTCTTCCTCCTGGAAGATGGAAGGCGGGAAAGTAGTGGCGAGAGAATTGACTTCTATATTGCTTGACGCGCGCACGCACGCATTTGCATTCGTCTACCCGAAACATATTCTCGTCACCCGTTTTCCCCAGACTGCCGCAAAGAAATGGACGCAAGGTTTTGAACCGATGCAAGGTTTTGAACACCGAGATTCGTCCGTGCCGTGAAATTGCTGTCGCCGGCCGCCGATCCATCGTAATACGCTAGCGGCGTCCAGGCGAGGACAGCGGAATGCAGCGAGAATCGCGACGTGAATACCTTTGCGGTAATAATACCGACGGAATCTAGACCCTTCAGAGCACACCAATATAACTTTTCAAGATTGAAAACGAGTGAACAAAAGTTGCCACACGTATCTAGAATCGGAAAGGGCTACGCTCATACTCTGGGGATCATGTACGGGTTGGTTCGAGGCGGCGCTTAACAATCCAGCCAGCTAGCCATCAGGATATCTGAAGATGCTGCCCCACCTTCCGCTCTCGTCGAGCGACAAGAAGAGGCGACTAGAGCTGAGAAACGTGATCTACCCGGAAGCAAGGGTGGCGAACAGGTCTCAAGGGTGTTCCCGCTCATGCATTTCCGCGGATCGGGCCCCCCCTTCAACAACCACCAGCACAACAATTCAACGAACCAGCCTGGCAGGCACGCAGACTCGACGCTGACGAACCAAAGGACAAGAAAGGGATCAACAAGCAAGGACATATAACCTCAGGGTTTTCGAGGAAGCCCGGGAAGGCCGCGGGATCCGCCATCTTCCTCCTGACGATGGTCAGAGCACGCTCCAGCTCCTCCAGGTCTATGTCCTCGTCCCCGGCGTAGAGCCTCATCTTGTCGGCCATAAGCTGAAACAATGAAGAAAAATAACAAGATATGAGAGACTTTCCGCAAAAATATCCTTCTTTTCTTTCCACCTAATGGCGTTGCCGGCACGGATTCCCCTCTTGGTGTTGGGAGGAAACCGTTGTGTTGCGCGAGTGGGGAAGGGTTTGGCGGTAGCCTGTTACCTTCAATGGAAGAAGTGAATAGGTGGAAAAATGAGTAGGGTGACAACATCTAGATGAAGGAATGCAACGGGAGCATCGGGTTCGGGCCGCACCTGCGAAACAGAAACCATTACTTGGTGACTCTCAAAAATCGTCCTTGCACGCATGTGAGGGACACTTGCACCCTTCACTTATGACGCGATTCCCCAAATGTTTACGGGGAAGAATCATTCCCTCTTCCCCGGCCTGTCTCTCCCCCCTCTATCTCCGTCTGTCTCGCCATTAGCAGCAGCGTTCCGTTCTCCTAGTCTGCGATCGCTTCGAACCCATTCTCTCCACTTCACTCTCATCATCCCGCCCCGATCTTTGCATATCTCTCGCACACACCTGGGCACCGGCCTCTGTCTCGTTGTGCCTGACCCGCATCTCCTGAAGGGCTCTTTCTGCCCTCTCCTTGTCCTCCCGCAGCCGCACCGTCTGCTTCTTAAGCGTGACCAGTGCCGCGTGGTGCGTCTGGGCCGTCTCCTGAAGTCGAAATAGTCAAGGACAACGCGGGAGGGGGAAAGCGAACAGAGGTTCCGAGCTTTACTCTTTGGTCTAGAGTTACTGGTCTACTGCCTCCTGATGCATCGACAACAATGAAGTATGACGTGGAAGGGGGGGAACGTACAGAGGCTGAAGGTTCGGAGCGCTACTTGTCACTAAGAGATACTGGTGAAACATTGAAGTAGTTGCACGGATGCAAGCACGTACCCGACAAAAATCGCTAAATAACTTCTGCAACGCTTGTCACGTACCGATGATATCACCGGCTGCCCCTGCTTCGAAGATCACTTGCCGAAAACACGGCAGTTAGATGGTTTGAGGAAATAGCGGATATGGTTGTTATTTCGTCATTCCCTTGGGTTGCCGTCGCTCGCAGGCTCAATCGATCCTATCGTCTTGCCTCAATATGTGAAGAGCTCTTTTCCTGGGTCACCATGAAACTTGAGTGATAAAGGTTATGTACTGAACAAATCGCAGGTTTAGCAAGAGTGCGACCAAATCCGTGAAAGTTGTTGTTGGGTGGGCGAGCATGCACTTCTAGCCACAGGGCGTGATATGGAGCGAATCTAACTTGTGAGGGATCCAACTAGGTTTATTTTGGCATCTTCACTCTACCTTGGTTTGTATTTCTCAGCCCCAAGAAGTGTCAGTGAATATGTTCAGGTATGGTATGATAGTAGTATGGGAGGGGGTACTATTCGTGTTTCTCTCTTGCAAAGTTTCATCTTCCATGTCTGCAGCCAACCTGCAGGTGATCGATCTTGAGCTGGGCCGCTCGGCTCCCCTGCTCCAGCTCCAGCACGCGCTCCGATCGCTCCTGGTCGCGGAAAGCCTGGGAGATGAAAGGGTTCTCGCATAGCCTCGTCACCTGCAACACAAGGGTGTCATTGAGCACAAAACCTTGGTTTAGCTGCATAGTGTACGTGCAGTGCCAAGCATTCTCCGCAAAAGAAGATATTATCTCCACACCGCAGTATCTAGGGCATGATAGCCTTATTCGTACCAGTTCCATGATAATCGAAGTTGGTATCGTTCACAGCCTTGGTACACGTGCGTGCTGATTATAGCTTGGTCGGGGGGATGCATCTCCTAGAATACTGTACTGCATAGGTTACCACCGAGCCAGCTTGGTGCGATCTCTATTCGCCTGAAGCTTGCGGTCATTTTTTCCCGGTGCACAACCAACAGCTGCGATATATCTAGATTTGGAGTGTTAATGTCTTAGGGTATGAAATCTATATAAAACTCGTCCATCGTGGGAAAGCGAAGCAGAACTTCTACTCCCTGCCAGATTCGTTGCTGTGGAGTGGTTTCATTTACCGGGACATATCAAGCAAGGTTTGGGCTCCTGGCTTTGCCAAAGTACCCATCGCCACCAACACTCTTTTGACGGCGTTCTCTGCACGGGAAAATGTCTAGCTTTACCGACGGGAAACTGAACTTAGGTCCCCTCTGATTGTCGCTGTGTCCTTCAACACACGAACCAAGCACGCTGCTTGCACTTCTTCTGCTACCCACCGCCTTAAACGGTCATGCGGAGAACGTGTACGCTGGTCTGGTCACCTGATCCTCGAGCTCCTTGTTGTGCCGCCTTAGCTCGCTGACCGTTTCCTCCAGGTCGTCAACCCTACCGCATTTAGCAACGGCTACGTCGCGCTCGTGTAGAGCATCTTGCAGCTCTCTCCGCACATCTCGGAGCTGGAGAAAGACCGAGGGAGAAGACGAGGGAAATGTGGGAGCGGTGAAGGTGGGGGGGGGGGGGGGGGGGGCCAAACAAAAAGGGGAAAAAGGCCTTTGAAAAGGGGGGGGGGGGGAGGGTGCTGGGGAAACCCCTTGCTATTGGGGGGTTTTGGCTCCCGGGCGTAAGGCGCGGGGGCCCCCTAAAAACCCGAAGGAACTCCACCCTTTTACCCCGGGAAGGCTCCCAAAAAGAAAAGGTAAGAA
>FN649736.1:2864854-2976398 GCA_000310025.1 Ectocarpus siliculosus
GGGGGGGGGGGGGGGGGGGGTGCGAGCGATGAGGGGTAGAACGGCATTGGAGATGGGCGGGGGCGGGAGGTTGCTGGGTAACCTCGTTGCTATGCGTGGTTCTGGTCTCCAGGCCGTAGGCCGCGGGGTCTCCTTAAAACCCGGACGGAGCTCGACCTGTTAGCCGCGGGAGGGCTCGCAGAGTGAAAGGGTAGGAGGAGTTCAATGTCCTGGAACAGGGGTTGTTTCAGGGACCTGATCGTCAATGCTATAGGATCTGCCTGTTTTCCTTAAACATTTCCTTCAAGTAGCGCACTCAGTTTAGACATCTGGACGTGTGCCCCTCAGCTTGTCGCCTCTGTCATCGTGAAGGTGCGGCTGCGCAAGCAAGCCATGCCATCAAAATAGTTCTGTAAACTGAACCGGGTGCACAAAGACTTGAAACGCGAAACGATTTGGAGCGTATGGGGTGACACTGCCCCCCTGTGCTTAGAATTTTCGGTCTTCAGAATTAGAGCTATACGGGACCGGCGAGAAATCATGCTTGACAGTGATGCACACGGAGTGTCGGAGCATTGGTGTCAAAATTGTCGAGATACTCGTGGAAGAGTATGCGAAACGTGAAGTGCCTTCGTGCAGCTTCGTTTTCGAGCCACAACGAACGTACTTGTCTGTTGGTCTCTTGCAGCTTGTCGACACTGCCCTCGTGAAGGTCCGCCTGCGCTAGCGTCCGAGCCTCCAGGTGATCGAAGCGAGCCTGAATCAACTGCGCTTTGGCCTGCGAATAAACAACGCACAGCACCGTTCTCAGCTATAGCGCGGAGTCCACGGAGTTGAGGCTGTTCGCGTGGAAGGGGAAAGAGGGATACGCAATAATACCACGTCCCCATAGTTCTTGCGCTGGTGGAGCTGGTGCAGCACTATTGTCGAGATGGCATAGTCGTCCCTGACACATGAATAGTCATAGCGGTGTGCGTGGGGCAAAGCCCCCATGACCATGTACCTGGCATGGCCATTGTTTCCTCACCAAGCCTTCGGTAGGCAATGCCATGGAAACAGTTGCTGCTTGCGAGATACTTGCCGTCGGCATCGATATTATCAAGGATAAGGGCCTATCCGTCAACTTTTGTCACTCCAAAGAACACGTTGACCGATACCTTCGTAACACTCTAATGAGGGCGGCGAGATCTGCGACGTTCCGTACGTAGTCAGGCCTGCGATGGATGGTCTTTCCTCCAGCAGGATTCAATCGCCGACTGGCACATCAAACAATAAGCACCACCACCTGTTGTCGACTCGCTCGTTTCCCCCCCTACGCGAACGAAAATTTGGATTGTGTTACCGCTAAGCGCGAAAAGGCCGCATCCTGAGGCTAATTTCCCGTGTTTCTTGAATACGATTGAAGAAACGTCTTGAAGTGGGAGCATTTCTGTGCGTTATCAGCTTGGCGCTACATCCACAAAGGGCAAGTGTGCAGCTGTTGGGATGTTGCCACGCGCATGATATAACGACGGTTACAGGGGTTAGGCGTTTACCTGCGCCTCCCGAAGCTCCCTGTGCAGGGTTTCCACTTCCTCCTGACTGCGTCCCCGTCCCCCCGGAGGTTCACGGTGCGCGGCGGCCGCGGCAGCCATGGCCTGCTCGTGGGCATCCTCGGGGGCGCATCCCGCGTCCAGCTGTTTCCGGTCACGCACAATCCAAAGGGCATAGTTTTCGTTTCCGCCAAACGTTGTGCGCGCGGGAGCGTGGGGCGGGAGCGCGGAGGCGGGTTGGCATTGTTTCGTTGCGACTGTGTTTCTGGGAAGCCTCAGTTCAGAATCAAGGCGCAAACATTGCTGTATTGCAGTCAAGGCAAAGATTGCTGGATGGTTAGTTTCGAGCTAGCGTGGGCCTACTCCATGACTACTCAACTTGAATCTTGCGTGTGTCAATTGGTTTAGACTTCCATTCAAGCTACCGTCATCGTTGTTATAGTCTGCTGCTTTTCTGTAGACGGCATGTGCGTTGACTTCTTTCTTCCCCGGTTCCGGTTCATTCGACGAGAGACCCTCCAGAAGGGTGGCGTGCTACGCCGAACGCTAAAGAATAGACAATTTTAGGCAGCCGACGCCGCGTTCTGCTTCCAACACTGTTCATGAAACGCATTCTGCTTCCAACACTTTTCAAGAACGGCCTCGGCTCCGAAGTCACTGGAACACTCAGGTGACTGTTGCCGACGCGCTGCGGGACAAGCAATGAGTGCCCCCCGGGCTCATGATTCTTTCGCTTTCCGCACACCTTGTCTTGCCGAAGCCGCTGGTTCTCGGCCTTAACCCCCTTGAGCTGCTCCTCGGCGCTCGAGACCCGTTGCCGAAGCTTGTCCACCAGTTCGCTGAGCTGATCAGGGGAGGACAAACGCGACCAATCGATTGTCTCGAACCAGTACGAGTACAGTATTTGGAATTAAATCTACGAGGGCAAGACAGTGTTGGTCGCTGCCTGCTAACTTGACGGCTACGAGTCTTCTGACGTGCACGCGAGCTTTGAGTGCCATGTCCGGAAAAAATGTGGTTGTTTCTTGCGCTAGCGCTAGCCTGAGCGAAATCAAACGGGGAACGAAGGCCAAACCTATCTCCTTTCGTGGTTTCATCTCTTTTCGTACCAGGGACACATACCGGACCGACACACTGTATTTGCGTTGAAGACGGCTCTCTACATAGAGCTTGGATGTGGACCGCTGACGTCTGGGATAACGAAAAAATGGAACCACACCTAACCTTTCGATCATCCCTCCGTCTTGTCGCTCCCATGTCCATGTCGTCGGCGGAACGCTTTTTCGATAGCTGGAAAAAAGTTTGAGAATCGGAAAGGTTTCAAAACACGCCAAGACCCGCATGTCAAGTGAGGGCAGAAGTTGGGGTCATACGAGAGCAGGAGTCGGATATCGCCAGGAAATCATTTCGCTTCGGGCGCTTTGAGTGAAAGTCCCAAGTGTAGCCAGCAATAAACCAATATTGCACCATGAGACGCGGGACATCTGTTGAAACGCAGAGCATGACTGCTGTAGGATGTGTGTAGTAAGAGAGATGCAGCTGTATTATTGCTGTATGCAATCATACGTCGATGCGTTGTACTACGTAGGTAACGTTTGGTAGAACGTAACATATAGTGACGAATTAAAGCGAGGAGCTCGCGTATGAATTGATAGTTTATCGGAGGAGATCGTAATTGTAGCGCGATCACGAGGTGTTGCGAGCCCCACCAGGCTATTTCCCACCTATCCCTCAACATCTCAACTCTGCAAGCAAGCTGTAAAGTGAACAAGACGGAAAGGAAGTAAGAACTCCACAAGCGGCATCTAGCAACAATATCGACTTCGGTCACTACCTCAATAGACTTCTGTCTGAACAACACACAGACGTCTGTCTGAAACTGCACAAAGGTTTGACCGCCTCCAGACGACCCTTGGGTACAGGGCACCTCGACACTACATATTTCTACAACATCTTCCTCTTCTTCCGACACCGGTCACGTCTTTATGTCCTCTGGGTGTTGGCCACTTCCCTTAGGCTTTTAGTAGGCCGGTGGTCTCTTCATCTCTTCATCAACTATGAAATCTCGTGTATGCAATAGCACAGGTGAAAATTCAGGCAAGCACAGAACACCGCTTCTGTGGGTGCCGTCAAACGTACACCGGCCCGGTGCTTTGCAAGCCCAAACTGCATTTCCGCGTGAATGCTGTTGGAACTTCCGGGACAAAAAACAAATACGACAGCAACGGGAAACAGCAACAGCAACCAGGACGACATCGACGACGGCGACAAGGACGACAATCAGCTGTTCGAAATGCCAACCGCCAAAACATACCTGAACGTGTCGGCTTCGCATTCCGACGGACCGCGCCGCGGGACACGGGCTACGAGGGCCCGGCGGCCCGGCCCCCACCGCTCTCGTCCTCGCCAGCCTCGCGGCGACCAGTTCCTTCTTCTTTTTGGACAGGGCATCGTTGAGGGACTGTGCGTGCGCGCGGTAAGGTGGACAGCAGAAGAGCACTGCTTGAGGTCATGATATGCTTTCTCTGCTGCTGAATTGTGTGTTTGAGGCATTGGTACGATTGGCCCCAGCACCGCAGCCTATTCTGCGCAGCCTACTGGTTGTGCCGCAGATGTTTTCGCTTTGCGATGAGACCTTGGAATCGCAATAATTGAGGGCGGTCTCCACCACGGACCACGACGTTTTTCTCTGCTTGTTTTGGGCAGCAGACAAGAGATCGAAGGCAGAGTCACGGGTGCCCTTCCCTAGTCATACTACATTTGGCGAAGGCGCACCAGCGATAGCAAAATTACCCCGCCGTCCGGCACTCCTGGGTGGTAAGCGGGAGATACACTAAATAGGAGCGAGCACCATCGTGTTAGTAGGGTAACACGTTGTTGTCATCGGCGAGAGCAGGCTGCGTCACCTTGATCTTCGTCTTTAGGTCCCCGTTCTCCCGCAGAAGGACGCTGTTGTAGCGATGCAGCTCCTCCACGAGCTGCTCGTTCTCCCTGTTGCGAGGGTGACCGATGCCGCCAACGTCAGCGCCACCGCCCCCGCCGGCCGACGGCGCACCGCGTTGGTCGTTTCCGCCGTTGTTCTCCAACCGATACTTGAGCTTGAGGCTCTTTTCGATCTGGGAAAGCTTTGTATTCATCCTGGATTTTGAGAAAATATTCGCAACAGCAACACGTAGCAGTTCGTACAGGGTGGGCGAAAAGGGTGGCGGTGGTGACCGTGTTGGTGACTGATACAAGAGTCGGCCGTCAGTGAACGTACAGTGATCTTGGTTTTAATCTCAATCTACGGGGGCTCCGGGGGCTGTGCAGTCGACGCATCGTGTCTTTGGGCCAAAGGGTTTAGGGTACCACAGACCAAGAGAGACGCTAATTAGACATTTTCGTGTTCCTTCAAGCTACAGTATGATCGACCGTCTTAACGGTGGTAGGTACAAGTCTAGGCATGAGAAATCGAGGGCACCAAAGCTTCGTTTTTCAGTGATGGATCATCGAGTGTCATAAATACCGGTTGCGACCGGGGGGAAATCTAGAAATGTGGTATCTGTAGACACTGATGATGTTGCGACAAGCTCTGAGGTTCTCTACAACGTTGCTCATTCGACTATTGAAGTCGACTGCCTTCGGTGTAGACAACGGTATATACCATCCGGTGGGTACAGCATACCATGCCATTATATGTACGTACTTGAATAATAACAAGCGTACCCGCTGGATTCATGTACCAGAACTGCAACATTCCTTGCGCACTCTTGTTTGTTATGCATGTCGCCATGTATCGTCAATCGTACATGAAGAGATCACGGTACACCACAAGATACGGCTTGTCCCACCGTCGAATAGTATCATCTTGCTCGTTAGCCTTGTGCGTGAGAGACGTGTGGTCGTCCCGCAGCCGCAAGTACTTCTCCTCCCACGTCAAGCCTTCCATGGCGCTCGAGGTACCGATAGCTTCTTTCCATTCGCGGCCTATTGTACCCTCGCAGTGTTTAGCTCATCGAACAGCATGTTGCGTGCTGTAGTCTAGACTCCAAACTGTTTCCTGGGTACGATTTCGAGAGCAAGAAGGTCCACGTACAAAATCCAGGTGCATATTGCACAATATACGCCGATAATGGTGATGTCAGGGACAGAGCGAAAGTAGCAACGTGGCATCAGAGCGTGCGGTACGGCAGAGTATCTTTGCACAAGCCATCGCGACGCCGGCGGGTAATTTGCGCCCGCACAAAATTCATGTTCTTCACAGCAGTCGAGGCATTATACTCCATCATTGAGCATCCAGCGCATCTTGGCGAGGGCTGAAACACCGACCAAAGGGCAAGACCTTTCGGTAGTCAACAGCATACCTGTTGATCCGGTTGCTGGCAACGGCTGTCATCGCCAAGTGTGTGTGCGCGGCTCTCAAAAGGCGGCAAACCAAACCGCGCGCGCGGGGGATGGCACTGCCGCTGGAACCGATGGAAACCCCAAATCTTGGAGAACCAAGAACGCCCCGCCCGCGCCATCCGCGACCCCTTTGCACGCGCCACTCTCCCGTTTCCACGCCAACAAGGCGAGCTCCAGCGATGGCTCTCTCTTATCTTCGTGTTGTCCTTCTTCTTGGGTTTCACCTGACAGGAGGAATACAGGCGTTCATGACGACTGGAGCCGGGATCGTGCGGGTGAGTCCGTGGCAATCACAGGTGGCGGTGCTTTCGTCTCCGTCTCATGCACGCAGCAACATCTGCTGTGCGGATACATGGCCTGTGCCTTTTGCAGAAGGGTCGAGGCTTCCGCGTCGGCTGGTGTTGTTAGCTCAGGGAGTGACGCTTGATCGGCTTCATCGCGCCCGTTTGCCTACTGGTGGTACTTGCTACAAGCAAGCGTACGTAGCTGCAGCAAGCGTTTGGTATATATGCATACCACACGACGTTACGTCCATGGCACGAGGCTCTTGTTCGGTTGGCACGGCTGTGTGCTGCTGCCCAGCGCCGATGCGTGCTGCCACCGTGGTGCACACAGCAGCACAGCGGTCTGCGCCCGGCGTGCTTCCTTGTGTGGCACTTCCGCCGGTAACAGTTTTACATGGTGGTGTTGAGCGACGAGTTTAGACTACGATGCGGTCTGGGAAGGAAGGTCGTACTTGTTCACATGTTTCTTTTTTGCGGTTGCACCTCTTTTAGCTCCCCAGATTAGAAGACAGTAGTTGTTTTGCTGTGCCCGGTAAAGACAGCAGTGCTCCTACCACCAGTGCATAGGTAAGTGTGTGTGTGTTCTGGTTCCAGAACGTTTGACATTGTTGTACATATATTGTATCAACTATTTTCATGTCTGAGCTATGTAGTACAAACAAGGGAGACCTTCTGCCCCGCCGCCCGTTCCCTGTGGCCAAGGAACCGCCGCTTGTCGTCCTCTGGGCCAATCAGAATCGTCCCTGATCGCATTTGACAGTCACTTTCATGCTGGGCGCCAAGATCTCTTCTTTTCCGACTTCTGCACTTTTGCGCCCGCTCTTCTTGGATCACCCAAACGTGTTCAACTCATGCGAGACACGGGGACGGACGGGTGGTGTTCTTCGTGCCATCAACCGCCTGGTCATTTTAGATGGTTGTATTTTCGTATTTTCGGAGACTTTCGAATATGAACGGCTTCCGGTCGAAGCTACGATGTACGTAGGTGCAAGACTTTGCTACACATACCTTTGTGCGATTGACTTCTTCCTGAGCATCTCATGGTAACATTTCGAGTCCCGCATTTTCGCTACGCCCAGCCGTCCGCCCGTCGATGTGTCGGTTGTAACAAGATACCTAATAATTCGAAGTTTTAAGATTCAAATGTGCACCGCTGGCTGGGACCGCCATCGCGCGATCAATAAGTTTATGAGGAGTTAGAACAGGGAGGAGGGACACACAGACCCTATTCCCTAACCCTATCCCTAACCCGACTTCCCCGATTGTATGCTTTTTCCAACATGTTTACTTAACCCCTTTGGGTCTAGGCTGGACTTGTCAGATTTTTTTTTTTGCGCCAAAAAAAAAAATGAGAGCGAGAGCGAGCGGGAGAGAAGTGCAGAGAAAGACACCAGTGTACTTCTGCACACGCAACAGCTATCTCCACCTGTAGGCCATGAGGGAAGCCGGCGACAGGGTGGTGGCCACAGACAGGGTCGTAGAAGGGTTGATTGGTGGTCGCGCTGCGGTCAGTAGGGCAGGTTAGCTGTGTAGACTTTGAAATGATCAGTCGTCTAGCTGCCTCAACTAGTCTATTTTCGGTATAATATTGTAAATGATCAGTCCAGAGAGGGCAAAATGATCAGTGAAGACCCATAGCTGGTATTTGTACTTCTGTACTTCTCTGTCCTCTGTCCCCCCCCGAAATATGCCCTGCCAGCTCTCTAGAGCTCCTGTAATTTTCAAACAAGCACATCCACCCGCACACACCCGTGCCTCGTGGTTTCCTAGGTACGGGCGAGGGTGGTATGTGTGGCGCTACGAGTGTGGATGTGTTGCTGATATGTTTTACTCGTCTACAGCAGTGGTAGTAGTGTTGTTGTAGCATTCGTTGTAGCTCCTGACACAATGACTGCTCGATCTTGGGAACGATTTTCAAATTGTTGGGAACCACGATATCCTCGATATCTGTGGGCTCCGGCAGGGCTTGCAATACCCCTCCCTTTGGCTGCCCTCTGCTCTTTGCAGCAGTGGCTTCCTACGTTCGGGCGAATGTATGTGTGGTGCTGCGAAAGAACACACATGTATGTATGTATGTATGCACACACGCGTTCATGTACATACGTTAAGAGATTCATGATTTGGCATATTGATTAGCCCCATTCCCGAGACCTTGATATTACCCGCTGTCACTTACGTCTCTTCATTGGTCAGCTGGTTAGCGCGGGTGCTAATAATCTAGACACACCTACCTATGGACTTGCCAATGCACGGCGCGAAGGGCTGCAGGGCGGCAACTCCACGACTTGTCACTACACCAGCATTTGCAAATGATCAATCAATGATCAGTGAGAACGCCTGAAGACTCAAAAGGGTTAGTACAAAAAGCTTGCGAAGGATACTGACTGGCTGCATACACAGGCAAACATTCTCCACCATATTCGGAACGGCACAGCAGTGCCCTGTCTCCTGTCTCACTTGACGATGTGCTCCCTCAACTGCCTCCCGACACGAAAACCAAGCAAGCGAGTTGTAAGATGTACGTATTTCCCCCGTCCCGACCTAAATTCGCAGCAGCACCGACAGGCACCATTCACAACCGCTAGCGGCCTGGGTCGAGCATCTACGCCGCTCTCCATGGGAGCGGCCGGAGCGGAAACGAAGCCGGTGCGGGTGGCCATCCTGGGGGCCTCCGGCTACACGGGGGCGGAGCTGGTGCGGCTGCTGCTGGGCCACACCGGAGTGGAGATCACCGTGCTCACTGGGAACACCCAGGCCGGGCAGGAGTTCTCGGCGGTTTACCCCCAGTTCCACTACGCCAAGGTGAGCGAAGAAGCAGCAGTATTGGAGCGTTGACATAGATGGCTTGTCGCTGGCGCGAACAGGTGTTTCTTCCCGCCTCCCTCTCTCCGTCCCTCCCTCCGTCCTCCCTTGCACACGCTTGTCTGTCTTCGTGGAGACAAATGTACTCAAGCACTTTTTGTGTTTGTGCTCGAGTGGAAAGGCGTGCACGCTGCTATGTAGGCGCCTTGATGTGCTCGTGCAATTTTGACGGTCCCTTTTTTTTGCTGTTGTCTTGTGTATGTATGTGTGCGTGTGTGAGAGAGAGAGAGAGTAGGCGGAGCGAACAGAATCCCACAACTGGGCAGGCTTCTTCCTCTGTTCACGGTCTGCTCTCGATGAAAATGTTCTGCCCCAGGGTGAAAGGAAGCAATGTGCTGTGCGTACACACCAGCAGTGACTAAGGCTAAACGACGAAACGGCAGTGGCTGCATCTTGGCAACACAACAACCACTTTGTGTATCAAGGGGTGGAGACAAAGCGTGGTCGGAACCTACTGTGCGTCTCCAGAAATAAGAAAGACAAGTATCGTAGCGGGTAGGGGTAGTGCTGTATGCGGCCCGCCGCGACGGAAATGTGTGCGGCGTCGACAAGGCATGCCGACCGTCGCCCGTAGCGTAGCGAATGTGAAGTCACGCCTTCGACATTGAACGTATCCTGTGTGCTAAGTGCTAGCCGGAATAGGCCGCGCCCCAGGAGTCCCCTTCGGACGGAGATGGTGGGCCCCGGCTTACACAGGCAAGAGGTGTAGGCGTATGCACGTGGCCCCTGGCCTCGGAGGAGTGTGCATATGGGTCATGACGGTACGCCGTGTTCCCTGGAGATGAACTCCTGCGCCCAACCGCTGTAAATGTGTGTGTATGTGTTGTTCTTTCTCGAAACTGCATGGACCGCTGTAGCCGGTTGACCAATGGTCAACACGACGCCAGTCTAAAGTGCAGCTAAAAACAGCGAGCGCTTCTAGAGGTCATGGTCTGGGGTCAGGGGGGAGGGAGGCTAAGTAATTCTCCGGACTAAGAACAGCAAAGGTGTGTGCGTGCAAGAACAGCGATTGTTGGAAGTGTGCATTTCGTTCTGTTACTGCCTCTCAACGGGCTGGCTGGCATGTGCTCCTCGGTTGACTCCCTTTTGCGCTTTTTTTTTTTTGCCACTGGACGGACGGACAGGACCTGCCGGCGCTAACCCGGCACGAGGATCACGACTGGAAGGACGTGGACTGCGTCTTCTGCTGCCTGCCTCACGCCACCACGCAGGAGATCATCTCGCAGCTGCCGGAACACCTCAAGGTGAAAGGGGTGACGCGTTTTCCTTGCCTCCTTGCGCCTGCGGTTGGCGGGGGGGGGTCCAAAGCACAGTGCTCCCCGCGCTGCGTTTTGGGGCATTGGGCAGGGAGCAGGACACGTGCTTAGTAAGCACTTCAGCTGGCCGTTGATATCCGGAGACGGCTCGTTAGGGCACGAAATATCTCGGCATTTTCGGAGAAAACATCTTTTGAGCTTAGGAAGCAAGAGCCTGGAGCCTGAGGGACGGGGGGGGCGACGAAGGGAGAACCAACACACGTGGTTGATGCCCGAACCTCAGACATTCAGTGTCTGTGTCCGCGGAATCACGTACAACGCGTTGTTTGTCTCTGGGCTGATTGAGAAGGCTTCTCATTGTGCTCGGTGGCCGCCACCTGATTTTGTCGTAGCCGCGTGCAGCGCCTGGGAGCAAGAACGCGGGTGCATCGCAGAGACGATTTATCGTGAAATTCTCCGCGACGTGGGTACCGCAGAACCTCTTCTGTCTAGGGTATTGTTGCGGGCGCAGAGGCGCGCCGGCACGGCCAACCGGACGAACACACACGCCTACAAACCTGGGTTCACCATCGGCATGTACGCATCAGCAGCAGCAGCAGCAGTAGCAACGGTAGCACCGCAGGTATCTATTTCTGCCACAACAAGAACAACGATGACAGCATTGGCAAGAACGGAACATCAGCTAGTTAGGACATCGTCATTGTTTCTTGAGACGTTGGGTGGTTGGTGTTCGTCTCGGGGCTTGGTTGCTGTTGATTGCGTGCTATGAACACCTTTCCCCAACGTGTGCTGATGCTGTCGCCATGCTTTTGTTTTCTTGGTCAGTTTTGGACTTGCGCCCAGATGTGAATTGACCCGTGACCCGCTATCGCATCGAATTTCATGTTTCGTGTTCCCGCCGCGCTTCGGAATATTCCGCCGCAGATCGTCGACCTCTCGGCAGACTTTAGGCTCAAGGACATCGAGACTTACGCAGAGGTGAGAGATTGGCAGGGAAAATTCCAAGTAGTGAAGACGCCTCTCCTCCGGAGGGTCTCCCCGCTCCGAGGGACTACCTGCCTTCGAAGTCTTTCTAATGCCCCTGTTCCCTTTGTCTGGACCGTTCGTCACCTGCAGCACACGCACATACTCTCCGATATGTTGACTTGTTCTGGACCCGTGAACCCCGGCCTTCTTGTCCTCTCCATTGATTTTCTGAACACCCCCCCCCTCCCCCCGAGTCCTCCTCCGTGCCCCTTACAACGTCGACACGGCAACAACCTAGTGTTGACACGGGTCTTGCATCGTGTTTTTTTTTTTTTTTCAGTGGTACGGAGGCGAGCACAAGGCCCCCGCCCTGCAGGCCGAGGCTGTGTACGGCCTGACCGAGCTTGCCAGAGACGACGTGCGAGGCGCGCGGCTCGTGGCCAACCCGGGCTGCTACCCGACCGCGGCGCAGCTGCCGCTCATCGCCCTCCTCAAGGCCGGGCTCATCCTCAAGGACGACATCATCATCGACGCCAAGTCGGGGACCACCGGGGCCGGCCGCGCTCCGAAGCAGGGCACCCTGTTCTGCGAGGTGGGTATTTGTTGTCGTTGTTGTTGGTGGTGGTGGTGGTGCTGTTGTTGTTGCTGCTGCTGTTGTCGTTGCTGCTGCTGTTGCTGTTGCTGTTGTTGTTGTGCTCTCTTATTGTCGTTGTTGCGTCTCGGGGTGGGGCTCGTGCTTGTTGCTTTTGGGAGGTCCTTCTCGTCGTTCGGCTTTGCTGTTGATCGTCGCCCTCGCCCTCGTCGTTGTGGGCGGTTGAGGTTGCAAATGTTGTTGATAGCGGCTGAGTGTTGGACGAGGTGGGTGAAAGGCTTCTCACTTCATTTTTTCTCGATTTCTCTCTGACAGGCAAGCGAGCAACCGTGTTTTGCATGACTTGGCCTTGTTTCATGCGATTGTTTGCAGGCGCTTGGTACCGTTGCTGAATAGTCTCAAATAATCACCTTCTACCATTCTCGACGCTATCGATCCCATATGTTTTTATGTAAGTAGTTTTCATGTCCACAGTAGTTTCCGGCAGCCTGACTCGTCAACAATCGGTTCCGGCGACGTTCCTGTTGTCAAATAACGAAACGCCATGTATAGGTCTCGGACGGAATCAACGCTTATGGAGTGGCCTCCCACCGGCACGCGCCGGAGATCGAGCAGGGGCTTGGAGAGGCCTGCGGCAGCAAGGACGTCGTCGTTAACTTCACGCCGCACTTGATGCCCATGTCCAGAGGGATCCTTGAGGTGAGGTGTTTATTTATTTCTCCTCGGTCACGTGTTTCCTCTCCTCTCTTATTGTTATTGGGTTATTTTTTTGTGTGCGTGTGTGTGTGTGTGCGTGTGTGTGTGTTTCATGCTGGTGATGATGTTGACGGTGGATATTGATGAAGATTATGCTGTGTTCGTAAGCAGGTTATCTATGTCAAGCTAACGGAAGGCAGCCGTTGTTGTTGATATTGTTGTTGTTGTTGATGATGTTGTTGATGACGATGACGATGATGATGACGATGATGATGAGATGGTGATGATGAGGAGGATGTTCTCCCGGTTGCCGTGTGTGGGCGCAGACGATCTATGTCAAGCTGGCGGACGGTAGCACGGTGGAAGAAGCCAAGGCCGCGCTCGAAAAGGCGTACGCGGGGGAGCGGTTCGTGACCGTGTTGCCGGGAGCCGCGGTGCCGCACACGCGACACGTACGAGGAAGGTGGGCCCCATCAACTCTTTGCGGTGTTTAACATTATGTGGGGCCTTCGTTTTGTGTCGAGCATTTTCCCTCGTAGGCCCTCGTGCTGCGTTGCCGTGCAAGCGACTCGGCTCGTGGCAAGAAGTGAAAAATGCAGACCCCAGGGGCGAGATGGTTTGTAAACGCAACACAAAGCGCGTTGGTAAAAAAACACGTGCCAAGAATGAATCATCGCGCTGGCTTGGACTGGTCGTGTAGGATGATGTTGGTCTTTTGAACTGGCATGCTCATTGCGATTTTCATCCATTCCTGCGCGAAAATGTGCACCAGCCCGTATACTAACCTGAACTTGGAACAAAAACTGTGTGAATTTCCTCGTGACGGCCGTTACCCCCCCTCTCTGAGACACGCAATAACTCATGTACCCTCTCCTGCGCACCCCATACGCCCGCTCCTCCGTGCCATATGTATATTTTCATTGCGGTCTGGGATTAATCGCAAAACAGCAACCACGTGTTCATGAACATCGTAGCCGACCGCCTGCCGGGGAGGGCCGTGATCCTCGTGTCCATGGACAACCTCGTCAAGGGGGCTAGCGGGCAGGCGATACAGAACATGAACGTCATGTTCGACCTCCCGGAGACACAGGGCGTCGACATGGCACCGATGTTCCCATGATCGGTTTTGGCTTGTAGAATCTTGCGTGCGGCACGGCTTGTAGTATCTGCACACATCAAGGATTGTAGTATCTACGTAAGTCGGACAAACTTGAAAGCCTAGTGGGGCCGATTGGCGTAGAGGCATATCCGGACTTTTCGACGTCGAACAAAACTAGACATGCTTCATGGCGCCGATTCCCCATGCGTTGTCGACGCGCTTAAAGGCGGGATGGCGCTGGCATTCGGGATGGACGACAGCGGGGTGTATCCACAGGTGGACTGGGGTGGCTGGCCTTTAGCCGCGGGATCAATAGGATACGACCCAGGATTCCTAGCATGCTTCGCATGAGGCGCTGCACCGTTGGTTGGTTCGATTTTTCGATTGTGCTGGAGGCCTTGGAGGCTTGGTGTGGCGCTCTCCCCTCTCATGGTCAGGGGAGAAGACAGACGGATTCGCGTGGTTCATCGTAGGAATCCGATCGACGACGCATCGATGTGCCGTGGGCCCAAACAAACCCTTTTCTGATTTACTTTCCAGAGGGAACAGAAAGGGCGTGCCGTCTTTTTTGCTGGCCTCCAAAACGTGTGTATCTGTGTGTCTGAGTAGTTTCCGTAGGTTACAGAACACTTTGTCCAAAACTAGCCCCCTCTTTTGTCGTGTTGCTAATATAGGATGGACGCATGGCGTGGTTTTAGGGTGGGAAGGAACCGGTGTGTTTGTTCGGTGGCTTCAAGGCGTGAGACGACTCGTGACACGACACAGCAAAAATTGAACACAATATTTTCAACACACTATGTGGCCGCAAGGCCCGGTTGGCGGTAGAGAACAATACTAAATAGAACTTGAACACATTCTTTCCGCCCGACATTAAGCCTCAAAATGCCTTGCAAAAATTTCGCCGCAATGCGGTTTTTTAGGACGAGGGCGCTTTCTCTGCGACCTGTGCGAACCCGCCGCCCCGTTCACCCCCCTCGCCTGTAGCGGTAACCCCAAGGAAGAGGAGCACGAAGACCACTCCTACATCTAGCGGACACCGTTGGAAGAATCCTGCCTGTGACTCCTCATGTACATGCACCCTTGCATTCAGAAGTACCACAGGAAAATCGCGACAAACACGCAGCAAGCAGCAGCAGACGACCCTTCACGCGTGGCTTTTTCTGTTTTTTTAGGTTTGGAACGCCGATCCACCACACAACTTGTTGTTAAACAACGGTAAAGATTATTGTCGCCTTTAGCCCCGCCCGCCCGTCTCTCCGAAACGTGCGCCACTCTTGGCGGGGACAGCATTAATCCACTACCAGTACGATACAACCACACTCTTATGTACAAAGAGGAAACCAAGGCGCACAGCAAGTACCGGATTCCCCCGTGCCTTCTACCACAACGCCAAGTCACACACACATACGTCGCAGATACACCCACCACAAACGGTGGGAGGGCTCGATAAAATCGGATTTTGATCAGCACGTCACAACGCCCAGATGCTGGTTTGCACATGGCCTCTTCCGGTTGACCTCTGCCTCTACCCCCCCCCCCAAGGGAGCAAAGTCTATCGTGATCTCTCGGTCGTCCGGCAAAACGAGCGAAACTAAGGTCGGCCCGAGCTGGTGCCAACCAGTGCGTGTATGTCAATGCGACATGGAAGCGCAACGGCGGGCACATGTGGCGGTAATGCCTTCTACGGTCACCTTGCCGCCGATTCCGTGCAGAAAGAACGACAAGGAACGACAAAACAAACGTAGGTTGTCGCAGTGCGAAAAACACGTTCCACCGACCCCTCGGCGTCCACTTGGTAGCAGCGGAGGTGGCCGTATAGCGCCCTGTAAAAGGTGCACTCGGGTCGCGCTCTTTTTACGAGATTGCGGAACGTTCAAGCCCAACCGCGAGGCGCGACAACCCCCCCCTCACTACAATCTCGTCTCTCACCCAGCAAACACCCGCGTGCTGCCCACTACATTACTTCCCCCTGCCGATCATGCACGAACAGCCCAGCCCGTCGGGAGTTCGTGCCGCACTTTTCCTGCTTCGCCGGGAGATTCCAACGCCAGAACATCCGTCTGTGCGAAAGCGTTCGGGGTTGCACTACACACGCCTTCGGCGGGATTTCCAACTGTTTTTCGCCGTCTGAATAAGTACTGCCTTTTGCTAGTAGATACTTGTAGACAAAATCCCTGCTTCATGTCTTCCATCCCTTTTTTCGCTGGTGCTCCATGTACCGCACGTCTGTTTCGTGATTCCATCAAAAAGGGCAAAAAAAACGTGACACGTTGCAAACATGCAGGGCGATCGGGGCCGTCGGGAGGATGCAAGGGAAAAAAGGGCCTGAGACTCGGAAAAATGGTGTCCGGCAAACATGTTTCTCGCCCCCTACAGGTACCCACGTCAGTAGAGCGGAGGCGTGTACAAGGGCGGGTAACCTACGGACCGACATGCACAGAAACGCAGACAGGAGCGCACGCCGCTGACATAACTGCGCCCCTTGATGAACCTGCACGTTGACATAAGTGCACGGCTGCCCGCCGAAAGCCCATACGCACTGATGTGCAGGATCTGCTCTACGCCGTAGTCACGGGGCGGCCTGGGGCTGAGCGCTACGTACAACGGCGGGGAGAAAGCTCAATAGCCGCCTGTCTGTCGACCCCTACTCCGTATTTTCTTCTGCTTCCAATCGTACCGTAGTTGCGGACCCCGCTCTCTCACTGAAAAGTCCAGCCTGACTCACTTCCACCTCTCGTGTTGGCTGAAACCACCCAGCAACCAAAAAATAGACGGGGGCGTGCTTTCATGTTTTTCATGTCTTAACGGTTAGGTCATGAGGGGCGCGAAGAGATTTTGGGCCTCACGTAACAGCTTACACTGTGCCGCGCACTCACAGTCTCCCCAGATTTCGTTGTGGTTGACCTCGCCCGCGGCCGCCTTCTCGACGTCGAAACCCCGAGAGGAGTTCCCGGTCTCGGCCTTGGCGGGGTCTACCTTGACCGCGATTGGGCCCGAAGGAGGGGTTCGGTCCCCGTAGCGCTTCAGCAGCGCGGCCCTCTTCGCCGCCGCCTCGCCCAGAGCTTCTTCATCCTCCTCCCCGCCCTCGCCCCCTGCCGTGCCCCCTTCTGCTGGAGGGGCGGTAGCAAGGCCGCTTCGTATTGCCGTCGTTGCTGCTGGAGTCCTGCTGCTGCTGCGGGTCCGCGAATGAATGTGGGCGAGAGCGGGGGTAGCACATGAACGACACCGGAAAGCATGATGTGCACGAGGAGGTTGTGTTGGGTAAGGGTGGAGTCATATTCAGAGCGAAGGACCTTCTCGCGCTAAACTTGAAGGCGCATGTACCGCCGAGGAACTACTTCAATCTTCTGTTGTGGCCCGGTGGAAGGTACTGCAGGTCTTCGAAAGCGGCACGGCAGATACGCTACTTTGAGATTTGAGGGAAGGACGAAATTTGAAATTTGCTCTTTTGTTAAATGCACCAGGTTGTGTTTGGTAAGGTACAGGGATGAAAAAACATACCGAAGCGCACCGAGATTTCGGCAAGATATGGAAGCTTGTACCGAAGAGTACCAAGAATTTCGGTAGGGCGTGAAGCCTGTACCGAACCATACCGCTCGGTAGGGTATATCTGCCGGTACTGCTGTAGGTATGCCTCGGTATACGTACCCTCGAACACACCCTTTTTGTGTATAGGGTTGCTCGGTAGGGTATGAAAAACTTACCGAAGCGTTAACTATTCTTGGCAAGGTATGGAGGTCTATGCAGATCGTACCGAGATTTTCGGTACAAGTTATGGAAGCCTGTAGCACCGAGGAGCTCCGTAGAGTATACCACCAACGGTATTTCGCGAGGTATGCCTCGGGAAGTATGCATACCTTGCCGAACAAACCCTTTTTACCCTATCCGCCGAAACCCGAACCCGAACCCGAACGACACAGCGTCCTAACAAGGGTATATCTGCACCAGGTGGCCTTCATATTGCCTGTGCAACGCAAGCTTGAGTATGTACAACAAGAACGTTACGTGTGGTCGGGAAAATGAAGAAATCGGTGTTGTATACCATATGTAGTACTTGTATGCATACAAATGAAAATACCTGCTACAGGTCTACAAGGTGACACAAATATCCGTCTACACCGAAGTATCCACTGCTGAAGTTACTGAATAGAGTGCGGCGGCGGCATGCGCTACCCATGGACGGAGAGGTTCACAAGCAGATGACACACGCTATAGGCTGTATATTTCTCCTGACGACCCACGACTTCGGTCGAAGGGTCCGCTCGGCATCCAAGCACTTCGCGTCTCAGCAACTGCTGTCGTTCGCTGCTTACCTCTCTTTTTGGCCCTACTAAATAAGAGAGACGGCAAGCAACGCTTGCTGCTGACTACGTCATACACGTACAATACTTCCGAGGTTCAGCAGTTCAGCCGACGCAGGCAATACATTACCGCTGCAGCTCTCACCTTCTCCGCTGAGCAGCAACACTCTGGGACAACGCCGTTCTCCATAATAATCGGATGACTCCTGCTTCTCTCACCATGGCGTTCCTCACCACCTTGCTTGCTCTCTCCTCTCTGCTGCTGTGTGTGTGTGACAAAATGTGAGAAAGGAATGTGTGATCTACGAAGGTGCTACAGTAGAGCGCAGGGGGGCTCCGCGGGCAAGGTCTCCCAATCTCGCCGCATTGTTGTGGCGAATTTGTGCATAGTCCCTGCCCTACATATCAACACACTTTGGCATTAGCGGTACTATATATGGCATAGAGGCATGTGATACCATCTCCCAATCACCTCGTACAGTCAGTGTGCGCACGATACACTGGAAATACCCCCCCCGACAACAGCAGTGGTGTTACTTGCTCTTTTTGTGGACGCGTGTCGTCGCACGCCACAGCGGTGAACAACGCCAGCAGCAAGCACCACCGCGTGTGAAACGAGGGGTTGGAGAGCATGTCATCTCCACGGAAGCGGCACCGGAAGCCCACCACCCAACAGCCACAACCGGCTCCCAACGTTGCCAAGCGGATACACGTCTCTCTGGAAGAGGACAAGCCCATCGGGCTGGAGCTGGACTTTAGCGCTGAGGTAAGGGTGCATATTTTCTCCGCAGCGCACGTCGAGAACCACTGCTGCTGCTGCCGTGCTCTTGTCTTCGCAAGAACCAAAAAACGTGTGGTTTGCCCGCAGTTTCCAGTCGGTTTTCCCTCCACTCGCTGAAGAGTCTTCAGCACATCCCTTTCAGCTGTTGTTATATCTCTAACGGGTAGTCTTTCTGTGTTTTTATTATGCATGTGGGTAACTCGTAGCGAAGTAGACTATTTGCTAAAGAAGGAGCCAGCAACAATCGCACAGTCCCGTATTCAAAAATAACTTGCCACGAAAAGTCTGGGGGAATGAGGTCCATTTTACGGGGAGGATAGAGCTTGTTTACACAAAGGGGGATGTCTCATTTTGCTGCGCAGGGAATCGTAGACACACAGGTAGCGTGTCCGCTAGCGCCATAGGTTCATGCTAAATAGTTGTAATCCCGGACTCTTATTGTATCTGTGGGGATGAAATTCGTTGTGCATGTGGGGAAAAAAAGAAAAAACGATTACTCCGTGCTTTTACAGCTCTTCTGCATTAGAGGCACCCGTACATTGTACTTCCCAAACCTGGAAAATATAAAACACCCAAAACAAAAACACAAGCAACACCCCAAACCATTCCATACCAAGAGAACAACATCAATAATTGAAGCCCCATTCTAGTCGAGCCGCTGTCCAAGAAATCGTGCTTGGGCTGTTGGTTGTGTTCCGAAAAAAAAGTAGAACAACGCCTCTAGACTAACCAGAGGGACATTCTGTGAAGTTCGACGGTACGACTGGCCGAAGGAAATTGTTGCAAACAGCAAAAGACTTGTGTTTAGTCGTTTTCCCCACGTTTGTTGCATCCCAATTTGAACCCTATACCCTAAAAGCTGAACACCCAACACCCAACCCTAGACCACACTGACTGGCGACCACCAATTCCACCAAGTGTCCAGGCAAGTGTCGCAAAGGACATGGCATTGACCAAATGCAAAGAGACAAGTGTTAAAAAGGACAAGTAGCACGGAGCTCTGCTTTTGGAGGCAGCCTCCGAAACACCTATCGCCTATCCTCCGGCCGTGCGCAACTCTGTGGCCCCCACTGCGTTGTTAACGCTCGAGCATTCTCTGCCAATAGGATCACGTTCAGATTACGAGCAAAGGTGGAGAGGCACACCAGTCGCCCCGAGGAGTATTTGTCGTGGACAAGTTCTGCTGCAGTGGGCGTGATAGTCACCAAGAAGTAGGATGTGGGCATGTTCCCCACGTTTTGCTGGATCTACGGCCGGTCTTCACCAATTTTCATACGAGCGTTTTGTCGAATACATCAGCTGGGGTCACACGTAAGGGCAATGAAGGAACAAACAGGTGGGGTGGGGGTAGTGACGATGATCACCTCCCTGCCTTTTACTGCCCCTCAAGGGGTTGCGTCCGCTGTCCATCAACGCCCAAAGATAGCCTTCCCGCCCCGCCGACCTTCCCAGCGCCCCGCGCGCTGACCAACCGCACCCCACCATTGCTCGCGGATTTGTGCATTTCGCCAGGCGACAACAGGAGTACGCGTGTCTCATGTCAACGCTGGCGGCGCCGCGGAGAGCGAGGGGGTGGAACAAGAAGATCGGCTCATTCACGTTTCGTGAGTGAGAATTCGAGACAGCGCGAGCGGGAGTACGCTCGTATCCAAAGCCGGGTAGTGTCGTGGTTTGGTCTTCTCTTTGTCTAAGGAGAGGTTTGAAAGTGATATCTGCGTTTGTTTACGTGAACGCACTCAACCGTCGTAGCCCCCCCCCCCCCCCCCCGCAAATTGAAACCGCGTGGTTGACCAAGACCTCCCCAGACAGCTAAATAAATGAGTATGCAGAGATCGCCAAGCTCAACGGTGTGTTGTTCATCGGTGACGGACTGCTCAGATTCTTTTTGTACGGTTGATTTCGTGGTGAGCAGAACGCCTCCATTGTGTACCTCCTCCACCACCCCGTGTAGAACCCTCGTGGGTGTGTAATGGCTTTCGAAACTGTTTCACGCCCAGCCGCCGCCCCCTCCCCGTGCTCCGCTCATGCGGGTGCAGAAGGACACTGACGCGCTGCCTGTCGTCCTTGGATGCACCGTTTATGTCGCAGGGGGCAAGATGTTCGCGAGATGGGGCTCGTGGAGACGAGGGAGATGCTCCTGAGGCGTGCCAAGACCACCCTGCTCGTGTTTGAGCGGCCGTTGCCGCCGTCGCCGCCGCCGTCGCCCCCACGCCCGCGAAAAAACATGGGCACCAAGAATGCCCGCCGTGAAAAAAATCGTCGACAAAAACGTCCCGCGGGCGGCGGCGGCGGCGACGGCGGCGGCGGTGGCAACGGTGTTTTTTCATCTGGCGCGCAGCCAAACGTGAGCCCGGTGGTGGCGGCAGCAGCAGCAGAAGCAGGGACTACATGGCAGCGCAGAAGCACGGCTCCCGCTGCCGCACAGCGCCGGCGCGGATACCAGCAGCACCGCCTGTACAATAGCGGCGGCGGCGACGGCGGAAGCGGCAGCGGCGAGGAAGCTCCTTCTACCGCCGAGGCGGCGGCGGCCCTGGCGGCGCTGGCGGGTAGGGGCAGCTTTGGGGCGAAGGCGGCACAGCGTGCGGCGCAAAAGCGACGTCGACGAAAGGCCGCGACGGCTACGGCGGCCGTGACGCCGACAGCGGTCGACACCGACCCGAAGGTGAGGGCGAAAAAATAGAGTTTGCAAGCACGGGTGCTTGGTGCTGCCCGGCCGTGAGGGTGTACCCGACTACGTAGAGCTCGCTTGGCTGGTTTCATGTGCTTTGGGTGCGCGTGCGTGCTCCTCTCAGTCCCCCCCGCCACCTCTCGGCAAAGTAGGGAGGAACGATTGGCCATCGGTGATCGGTTCTGTGGGAACAGTGCTCCGTCCTCTCGACGACGCGTGGTGAACCGTCCAACCGCAGCGACATGCAAAACATGAGCACACACACACCCGCGCCTCTCCCTTTTTGTAGGTGTTGCCCCAGTAATATTATAGTAATTGCTGTGTCCTTTTCGGTGATCACTGAAGGATGGACCTCAGACCGATTTAAGAGGGAAAAATAGCATGCCATCGTCGCCGACGTGTAGCGAGGTCCGTCGAAGGTGCTACCCGTTGCCTGTTGTTTGACCACAAGAACAGACAAGGGTGCATCTACTGTAGGAGGTGACTGCAGGCGTTGGATAGGCTCAATCCGTTGGTGACAAGCCCAAAGCTATGAAAAAACCCCGGTAAAAAATGTACGTACACGATTTGTGTAATCAACCACAACGCGTACAAGGCCACAACAAATGGTGCCCACGTCGTGTTCGCATCAACGCATTTGAATGACGGAAGGCGTGTTGCGGGTGGAAATACTGTTGCTCTTTGGTTTGTTTCACAGCCGCCGCAGGCTGTGCAAGGCATCCTCGAGCAGCTTGATTCCCTCGCGGCTCAGCAGCAGCAGCAGCAGAAGCGGCAGCAACAGCGACGGCGGCGGCGGCGGGTGAGGCACCAATCTTCTGAATCCGCTTTTTTTTTTTCGTTTGGCTCCGTTTACGCCTGACGCGACTGTCACACGGCTGTCTGCTGTAGGGACAAAATCATACGCCGAAGACGACGCACGTTCGTGACGGCTCAGAAGCAACAAACGAGACACCTTTTCCGCCTGGTTTGTCCGCAACGAAAAAATGCCCTCTCTTGGTCTACCTTCTGTCTCGAGCCCCCCGAAGCCTTTCGAAGGGCGCTATGTACCATGCTTTATTCTTCAAGAGCTGTTGAGGGGATGAAGCTATTACTTTGTACGAAGCCTTTCGAAGGGCGCTACCATGCTTTTATTTTTCAAGAGCTGTTGAGGGGATGCAGCTGTTACTATGTACGAAGCCTTTCGAAGGGCACTACCATGCTTTGTTTTTCGAGAGCTGTTGATGCAGCTATTACTGCTGTGTACTAGTATTCGCTCTTCACTCTTTGCTTTTTTGCTCGTTACCCTGAGCGCCTTTGCTTCACGGTGGTTCCTCGTGCTTGATAGTGAGAAGCCATCTCGTTTCGGTCGACGACGAAACTCCGTGCTATCGTGCGCCCGCGGTCGTTTTGTTTGCGGTAGAAGGCGCTCTGTTGTCTCGCTACTGCTGTACGGCCGACCTGGTGTAACAACTACTATTTGCTGTGCCCCTCCCCTGTTGTCTCTCGCTGCCGTCGCCTGCTTTGCTCCGTGTGGCCACGAACCAAAAATGTTGCGAATCCGTGCTTGTTCCCTCCTACGCCCCCTCGCGCGGGTGAAAATGGCGCAGGAGAGACAAGTCCCGGTGCCGCCACCCCCGCGCCGTTCGCCCTTGCGCCCGCCGCCCCAGAAGGCGGTGGGCGAGGCGGCGACGGCGGCAGAGATAGAGACAATTCGTCGGCAGCTTGAGGAGGAGGAGGACCACGAGCGAGAGATGGAGGGGCACCGCCGACAGCGGGCGCAACAACAGCCCCCGCCGCCGCAGCAGATGCGACAGCGACGGTTAGCCGCCGAAGAAGCGCGAAATGGGGTGGGGGTTAGAGCACCAGGAGGAACGGGAGCAGAGGATCGGTCCGAGACTGAAGAGGTGGAAGCGCAAGCAGCCCGCGGGGCTGCTGCCGCAGTCGACACGCCCCCCACCACAGCGGCGGCGGCGGCGACTGCGTCGCCGCCCCCGCCGTCCCAGCGACACGGCAAGCGAGAAGGCTCTCGAAAGCCCGGAAGTCGGAGTCGCCCCGGAGAAGAAGAGACAATGGCGAAGACGGCGGCACGGCCACAACCTCGACGACCAGAGGACAGCGGAGAGGGGGAACGAAACGGTAGTGGCATGACCACGATCCTCGCGTCGCCGCGGTCGGAGATGCCGAGGGCGGCGGCAGCTGCGCCTGCTTGGCTCGGTGTGTTAGTCGGGCTGGGAATGCCGGAGTTTGCCGGGACGGGAGCGGCACGGGCGTCAGTCGTCGTGAGAGAGGCGAGGGACATGGAAGCCAAGGAGCTGGCCGTCCTCCAGCGGCTTCAGAAGGTGGGTGCGAGAAAGGGCGATTCGATGCTGCTCTAAAGAGGCTGTTACTGTTTAGTTCGACGCTGCTGTGCTTCTTCGTTTGTGTGCGTTTTTGCTCCGCTCTGTATTTGACGGCGAGGTGGTATGTATGCCTACCGGGTGCGAACGGTGTCGTTTCATCGCCCCGCTCTTATGTTGCAAGGTGCCTTTCCTCTGCTCTGTTGGATACTCTTGTCCATCCTCTCCTCTACTCACGCAGCACAGGTAGTGTTGGTTTCATAAGCCAGGAATCGTTGAGTTTTTTTATTTTTTATTTTCTTGTTCTGTTCTACCTTGCGTGCCTTGCGCGCTGCCGGGGAAGCTCAAGCCGGAGGTGACCCTCGACGACTACACCGCATTCCGCGGCGCCGGCCTTCGCTCGTCCTCACCGGCCTACGCTAGCTTGGAGGCGCTGCAGGGGCAGTACCTCAGGCGGCCGCCCGAGGACCACCAGCAGGAGTTGGCCGACCTCGCCATGAACGGGTCCTTCGTGTCGGATCTCCTTGCGGTGAGGCTCAAGTCACCGTTACCGTTTGGCCCCTACCCTGGATGTGGGGTGGGGCAAGCGGCAGAACAGACTCTACCGAACCGGTTGCTGTTTTCTCTTGCAGTTGAAGGTCTCGCGCCCTCCTTTGAACATGACCGGGTTGTGTATCCGTGAACACAGCAGTTCGTTCGCGGCATGGACGTGAGGACCCAACAGCAGTCCCGTTCTCCTTCTGTTTTTCTGGCGGGTTCGCCCAACTGCTCTTGAACTAAATAAATACCTCGCCGAGATGACTTCACAATATTTTTCATGAAATGGCATTCTAGCACCACGGCTCTAACGGACGGGCCGAGTCGCCAACGTTATGCGTTGCTGCAGTTTCCACGCTGATGGTTCGGCAATGTCAGCCGGAGACTGGGATTTTTTTTGTGAAAATGTGAGGCCCAGCTATTGCCGGTCGCCGCAAACCTCCGCCTAATTTTGATGGAGGTACAAAATCTTAGTCTTGCCACGGAACGGTTTCTTCGGCAGTAGGGAAGGGCGAGGACACGGCGGGTGGCGCCGGTTTTGCATTCTTTGGCAGGAGGCGGAATACATGTTGAAGCTCTCGCAGACGGGTGTGTTTGTTTGTGCAGCTACAGGTATTGCTGTAGCTCACTGCCCCTTTCCCCAGCATTTGCCGCGTACTCCCCATTTGTCAAGCCTAGTACCTAACGTTGGCTGCTTTTCTGGGTTCCGGGGGATGACACGTTCGAAGCAATACCTACCCATTCTCGTGGGTTCTCCATCACCCGACGTCTGTTTTACCTATGCGTATGGACGACATCGGCACGCCGACGAAAGTGGCCCCCCTTTTCACACTACTGCCTCCCCCTGCCTTCAGGGAAGTGGCGAGTCTACTATCGGGACGACGCCCACCACCACCACGGCAACCCCGCCCTCCTCATCATCACCGTCGCCTGCGCCACTCGTGGAGATGGCAGAGGCGTCCACCCCACCGGCTTGTGCCGCCGCCGAGGCTGCCGGTGGCTACAGCAAGAGGGGTTGTAGGCCTGATGTCGCCGCCGCCGCCGCCGCCGCCGCCTCGAAACCACCGTTGCCATCGTCGTCGTCGTCGTCCGCACCACGGCTCCCACACGGCGATGGCGTCACGGAAGCAGGAGCCCCGCCTGGTTGCGCCGCCGCTGAGGCCGGCGAGGGTAACCGCAGTGACGGCGACGACAAGAGCAGCATCAGCACCACCAGCAGCAGCACCAGCAGCAGCACCAGCAGCAGCAGCAGCGGTGGCGACGGTGGCGGCAGCAGCAGCGGCACCAGCAGCAGCGGCACCAGCAGCAGCGGCACCAGCAGCAGCGGCAGCGCCAGCAGCAGCGTCAGCAGCGACAGCAGCAGCAGCACCAGCAGCAGCAGCGGCGGCGGCAGCGACAGCAGCAGCAGCGGCAGCGACAGCAGCAGCGGCGGTAGCGACAGCGGCAGCAGCGGTAGCAGCAGCAGGACCGCCAACGGCACGAGTATCAATGGCAACGGGGACGGCAGTGGTCGCGGCGATGGTAAACCGCTACCGCGGCGGCGGCGGCAACAGCAACAGCAGCAGCAGCAATCTTCGTCGGGGGAAAGGTTGTCAGAGAGACATGTGCAAATCGCGATGGCGCAGCTGAAGAGAACGGCGGAAAGGGTCAAGTTTATCGAGGTATGGTGATAAAAACGGGGGCGTGCAGCTACCCATTTTGGGGGCTGTTCCAACAGAGGATTTCTTGCACGGCAGGATGTGTCACCCCCCCCCGCTCCCCTCCCCCAACTTGCCCAGTTTGTGAGTTTCGCGGGGTTGGATAGGACGTTCACCCTTCGACTACCGTCCAATCCCACCAAGTGTCACCCCCCCGCCCGCTCTATATGTAGCTTCCCGCTGCGTTAATACAACCCCTCTTAATACTCGTTACACACGCGTTGTTACCCTCTCTCCCACAGGAAAGCCGCGGCGCCTTGCAGGACGTGGTCCGGAGGTCGTCGGCGTTCCGCGAGCGCGCCACCGCCATCACTGACACCCATCGAGCCGTGCGGGTAAGCCTGCCTCCCCCCTCCCGTCTCCCTATCCATCTGGACTTTTGGGAGAAGATTCCACAACAGTTCAGCACAGCAAACGAAAACCACGTGCAAGTATGCGTATTTTTGTTTTCTTTTGCAATCGGAAGGGACATCCCGGGGGGTTGGACGGGGAATATCTTCCATTCATCCAAACGGCGCCGATGAGCAATTCAGCGTGGGGGTTGGGTCGTGGACACTGGCGAGACGCGGTAGTGCACGTATTTCATTTCACAAAGCCGTGTTCGTTCCTGAACCTTGCGGCAAAAAGACGGCAGAACTCACGCATAGTCGCTCTCCTACTGCTCTGTCTGTCTCCCATGCTACTTGCTTCCTTCGTTCCATGTTCGGGGGGGGGGTGTCACAGCGACAGTCTCTGCACGACGTGAAGGAGACGAGGGAGGCCGGGAAAAAGACGGAGAAGGAGGTATGATGCGGTATGGTACGGCAGTACGGTTCGGTACAAGGAGCCGCCGCGCTCTACTTTTCCCGCGCGCTCGTTTTCTTCGGTGTGGTACGGTTGTACGCAGACCGTCCGCTGTTTTGTGCTTGTGCGCGTGTGGTGGATGCAAAAACTGTTGTATGCATAGATAGTCCTCACTCCTGTCTCTTTTTCTTCACCCCGGTGCGGAAGCATTTTTCTGAAGACAAAGAAGTAGGGACTCGCTGCAGAGGCCCTAGCTCGCTTTCGTTGCTATCTGACGTCTACTGCGAGGGCGATGTACTGCAACACGCCGACGCGGGGGTGGCTTCTACGTCCAGGCTTGGCCGTGGAAACAAACGTCGGGAAATTTTGATCGTGTGTTTACATGTAGAGGCAGAGAAGGAGAGGGAGAGGGAGAGGAAGAGAAGGAGAGGGAGAAAGAGAGAGAGAGAGAGACAGAGACACAGAGAGAGAGGGAGAGAGAGAGAGGAGAGGGAAGAGAGAGGGAACGACCCCGTGAACAAAGACCGCGTTTGACGTGCTCGTTTTTTTTTTTTTTTTGTCTCCACACCTTATTTTTTTTTCTCCGCTGTCCTGGGACCCCTCCCCCACGGAGAGAAGGCCAGGGAAGTGCTCGCCAAGATCCGGCTCTGGGAGAAGGCAGCGCGAGTGAGCGAGGAGCTGGCCTTCAAAGAGGCCGACGCCGTGGCCCGCCGGGCCGAAAAGCTCGGGGACGCTGTGGAACTCCTGGCGGGCTGGATGGAGAGACAGAACTCTCACATGGAGCGCCTCGCGGTGGTGAGTGGAGCGAGGAGGGGAGGGGAGCGCAAGCACGTGCGATCGCCGCCGTGGCCGGAATGTGTCGTTTCGCGTATATACCTTTTTTCGTTTGTGACGTTGAATGAACGTGAGTTCGCTTGCTCCGTTTGAGTCAGTCGGCGCGGTCTGCTGCTGCTGCTACGTTGAAATGCCGACATGGGGTGTTTTTTGTTTTTCAGAAGGTCGGTGCTATCTATTGCGTAAAGGCAATGATGGGTGTCGGACGATGCAGCAAAGGGTGTCCTCGAAATGGTGGTGCGAGGTTATCGTTTCCCCCCCCTTAGTCGGGAGAAGGACCCAGGTGATTTTTTTGGGTGCATGCATTCCATGCTCAAGAACAAAATGTTCCCGTCGCCAACTAAACACAGCAGTGCGGGCGGGTTGACCCACGCGCGCGCGCCCAACCGACGATACATTTAGCCAGAGGCAGGCTCTCGACCACCTCTTGCTAACCTTTCCCCCCCCCCCGTCCCTCGTTTGTCTGCCTTTTTTTTTTTTCGGCCGTGGCTTCTTCGTGTTCTTGTGGGTGTCGCTGGTCGCTTCCTGCACGGTGCGATGACATACACAACCGGACGATGGATCGCGCAGTTCCGCATGCTGAATGGCCCGCTGGCAGCCGCAGCAGCGGCTTCGGACCAGGAGACCATACAGTAAATAGGGTAGATACCGATACCTTGGACGATGCAGCTCACTCCGATACCGCCCCCCCTCTGAGCACGAAATAAGACCCTTTTGGTCCCGGAAACGAATGGCACATCGGCGCGGCAACTGTGAGACACGGGGACAATGACAATGGTGAACAGGGGAAGCTCGTCGTTGCGGGTGTTTGGGTCGGGGGGATGGTGTAGAGTACCTGTCTTCCTTATTTGCTTCAACTTGTACCACCTTAGGGTTAGGGTTATAGGGTTAACAGCCCCACGGTGGCCTAGGTACCGCCTTTCGGCTGCCTCCCCGTTGTTTGGAAAAACCAAGATGCTGCGTGTAGGAGCTGTGTGTGGCAGAGGAAAGTTTGAAGCGACTTCACCGCCGAGTGTTGTATCTGTTTGTTGTCTCTCCCCCCAGGCACAGCGGTAGCAGAGAGTACTCCTGTGGTTGTGTGTTTGCGGGGTCCGCTCTCGTTGTTGCTTCGAAAAAGGAAGCTCCGCGCAGGGTGGAGAGGCTCGATGAGAGCGAGAGATGGCGCTCGTGCACCGTCTAGATTCGTGATGAAAATTTCCGGTCGTGCTCCCCGCAGCCGGGTGCTTGTTGTTGGGTGTACTTTTTTTTTTGTTGGAGCTCTCGGTGTTTCGAATATGCACGTGTGAGTGAGGTATGATGTGCAGTTTCAACTATGTAGCTTCGGTGTTGATGAAGGAAGGAGGTTGGCTGGCCTAAGAAATTCAGGGCGATTCGTGTTCAATCTCGGGCGTTGTACCAGTACGTCCAGGGCATCGTTCGTTTGTTGTTTGGAGGGGGCAGCAGGGAAAGATTATGTTGTTGTACAGTAATGAAGAATGCCCCCCCGGAGGGCCGCGAAAAAAGTTTTTGAAATATGTATGAACCAGTATGAATGAGATGAGGAGGACACCTGGCGTGGGCATAGAACGACGTGGCTCTCTGGGATACCCGCCAGTTTCATGGAATGGGAATTTGAGCACCCAAGTGCCTGCCTCTTGTAGTAGTATTATCCAATGTACGTCTCAGTCCATTGTTTAGAGGTCATTTTATGGGATGATGCGTTGAGGATGTTTTCTGCAAGCTTTTTCTGCTTTTGGGACTCGAAAGGGGCAGGGTAGAGAGATGGTTAGGCTTTGAATAGGTTACCGGTGTTGGACTAGGTTCGGTTGGGGTACGCCAAGTTTGTGGTTGAGTTGCATTGGAGTGGAGTGGGTGCGCAGTGCGCAGGGGGCAGAATGCGTTCGAGAAAAAACGAGCTATATATAATAGATAATTCCAACACGGTGTGTGGCACAAAGCGCCACTGGTAGACTCTACGAGTATACTGCGTCGTAAAGTACCTTTAGGGCCCAAGAGAGCCATCGACACCCTCGACACAGCGTCCCTCCGTACATTATGTATCGTACAAGACGTTCGGGCTCAATCAAGCCACCGCCAAAACGTTACGGATCACTAATAATATATATGTAAATATGTAGTCTCCACCGAATCGACAACTAACAGCCGCTCTCCCCTGCTACAGGGTACCATGGAACAGAATATTGGCATCGCGGAACGGCAAGTTCCTTGGTCGTGCCATGCACGAACACCCACACCACGACCTATCTATGTAGATATCCCACAAATCCACAAAAATGACAACGAGACGCTATCTATACTCTCGCTTCTCTTCAGATAGATTGCCAGTCTCTGTTTGCGGTCTGTGCGTCATATGCATAATAACATAAGAGATAAATTTCAAGCACAGAGGGACCACATGTGGAAGGGGGCGTTGGCACCTCTCGCCTTGCAACAAATTGAAGGAATCAAGCACCACAAGCGGAAGCGGTGGAGACACATTGACTACCACGATAGTTGTTTCTTCGTCACCCCGGCTTTACACATGTATCCAATCTTTTGGGCTGGTGCCGGTCACACGTAAGAAAGACCATTTAGTAAACGGAAGTTGTACCACGTACATAGTAGACTGGCGCCATGAACAGATCGGACAAATTCACACGCATGCAGAACGTGGAGAGTAACGACAGAGTCCTCTTCGCGGCGCGAACTGCTTCGAGACTGCGTACGTTGTAGGCACAGCAGACATATCGTACGCATGTCAGCCGTTTCCTTACATTGTCCAGAGGAGGCGTTTTCCCGAAAAAAGTCATGCCGCATCTGCATCCGCTTCGCAGATTCGAGGTTTTAAAAAATCTAGCCGGCACCTCACCTACTGTTCACGGGAATCTCGGACCTCGGACAAATAGCGCAAACCTTCCCACCACCACACACCCCCCTGGCCGCCTGGGCAGCGCGCTCCGACAGCCCGAGACCTTACAAGAGAGGGAAGTGCACCGAGTTTCATTGTCCGGTTGTGTCGACAGCAGTGTCGCTGTCGTCGTTTGCTTCCAACAACTGAGGTCCGCGTATCGTTGCTTCTCCAAGCAACACACGCAAGTGCGGAGTATCCTGATCCTGGGGCCCTAGGTGTACGTACACCGCGGCTTACACGCGGGGGCCTGCGAGCTGACAGCAGCTGCCTTCTACGGGGCTCGGGGCGACTATCTTGCCAGTGGGGGGCGCAGGGCTCCAGATGGTTCGGCTTCGAGCGGCACCATCTCAGCTCAACGCCTCTGGCGGCGAGCCCTCGAAGTCGTCCAACAGACAAAATGACGTCGAGTTGGAGCTAACAACCGCCAGCAGCCACAGCACCTTTAGCAGCGGTAGCAACAGCAGCAGCAGCAGCAGCAGCAGCGGTGGCGGTAGCAGCAGCAGCAGCTCCCTTCCTGGAGGCGTATCTACGTTGAAGGTTATGCGGGTGAGTGGGTGTACACCTTCGTGTCTAACTAAGCACCACACGTGCTCGAGTGCTGAAGGCTGCTGCTGTGTCGTCATTTCCAGGAACATGATTTAACCCAAAAGACAGGTCAAACAAATGCGGGGAATCAATTGCGGTAGCTCAGAGTGTTGTGCCTGCGCGCTGCAATGTGCCATGCCCCGCCATCAAATGCGCCGGTGACCGTGGCCAGTAGTTGAGCAGAACCGAGAACGACTAAGCAGCGCGCAAGGATGATTTTCGGCACATTATGTGCTGATTTCTGGAACCAGGAAACATGACTCCTGCGGGCATGACTTAATACAGCGATACGTACTGGGCAACCTGCGATTCGAGAATCTGGGGAGTGTATGCTCAAGGCTGTTGTATGCACATAGTGGTAGTGTGATGATACGCGTGTTTCTGAAACATTACATACTGTAGTAGTTTACGCGTAGGTTACCTCGAATGCGTTTGACACCCAGTAGCTTCACGCCGTTGTTATATTGTAGAAGTGCCGTGGTACATTGCAAGAAACAACTTGAGGGGACTGCTCGCGTTTTTTTTTTTTGTTCGTAATAGTATCGTTTGTTGGTTTTTCATCATGTTCTCGGATGGGAGGCACAACCCCGAGTATCTTTCTGACCTCTAACGAGTACACTCAATCCATTACAAGGAGCCTAAGGGTTCGTTACTATGTACAGAGTCAGACCGAGAATGTGAAAACACAAGACCGGCCCTGATGGCGACAGGAGCGTCAAGTTCGGGTCGAGGGTCGAGGCTCTCCGTGCCACTGCTGTCGAGGACAAGGGTTTTGTATACCACAGTTTGGTGTAGGATCGAGATCCTCCGCTGAGCTGTGCATGTTTCTCAGATCTATTCTTTCTTGTATTTCGTGAAATTTTGAGCCTCCGTTTCTTCGGGTCTCCCACACTTTCTATGTGTTTTGCTAGAACGCCAATGGGACACCCATGGGTCGTTCATGGGGACTTGGTTGCCCATGGTTGACCCGTGGTTGCCCACACGGGCAATGCCCATGGGTGACCCATGGTCGTTCATGGGGACTTGGTTGCCCATGGTTGACCCGTGGTTGCCCACACGGGCAACTCATGGGAAGGCCATGGGCAGCCAATGAGAGCCTTCAACCGGAAAGAAATCCTAAGGCCATTTCTTACGGTTCTTTTTTGGAGCTGTCTTTTTCTTTTTTACTTGTCAAAAAAGACAACTGGCCGCAGAACCCCTTCTTACGGTGTCTTTTTTCAGGGAAAAAAGGCCAACAAAAAAGACAACCCGTTTTGGAACAGCCCATCCTGTCTTTTTCTGGGGCAGTTTTGGATATATTGGGGCTGTCTTTTTCTGTGATCTTTTCTTGGTCACAACCACATGACGCCACCTGCAAACTTAATCTCTCGACGGTTGATCCCCGCAAACTCTAACGGTGTTCACACGAGCTGTGTCATGTGACTGGTGCAGAGTCAGTAGCATCAGCGGTAGCGTTGTTTTTTCATGCTGGACCAAGTGGACAACCCGATGTGTGCGGCGCAAACAAGCGGCAAATGAGCCGAGAGAGTCTGGACGCAGCAGCGGGGGGTCTTTGTTGGTGTTGTGTGTTGTCAAATTTTGCGAACCCAACTTTTGGGCGCCCTATAGCCTCCTGATCTGTGTCAACCACCACACAAGAAGGACCATACGCGCAGCTCATGGCGGATACCTTTGTCATCGCTGTTGCCGGTGTGGGTGGCGAGGGAGCATCGATGAACCAAAGTTGCGACACGGGCGAAAGAGCAAAAAAAATTGCTTGAAGACGAGGCGGGTCATTTTTCCCGCTTGTTCACGACTCTTGCGCTCAAAATTTTTGAGCGCCCTTCAGCCTCCTGGTCTATATCAACCACCACACAAGGCGGACCATACACACAGCTCATGGCGGATACCTTTGTCATCGCTGGTGCTGGAGTGGGTGGCGAGGGAGCATCGATAAACCAAAGTTGCGACACAGGCCAAAGAGCAGAAAAAACTGGTTGCTGGCGCGGTGGGTATTTTTCCGGCGTGCTGTTGACCCTCGCCACCTCAGTTTCCGTGCCTCCAACCGCCTTGTGGTCTCTAATAGCCACCACCCAAGACGGACCATACACACAGCTCATGGCGGATGCCTTTGTCATTGCTTTTGCTTCACTGTATGCGGAGACATCACCGAAACACGACACCGGTGGAAGGTGTATGTATGTGTGACGAACGGCCGTTGCAGGGTCTCTTTTTTTCGGTCGATGACTCGGAATAGAAAAAAGGATGAACCAGCACCCGCAAGAAGGGGGTCATCTTTTTTGTAGATCATTTTTTGGGTCGTCTCTTTTTGGGGAAAGCACATCTAATAAAAAAGACACCGTAACAAATGGCCTAAGCAATAGATTATTTGCTTTGCAACGGGCATTTAGCGGCAAATAAAACCCTAACCCTAACCCTAACAACCCTAACCCTAAACGGCTCAAATGAAACACGGAGGGCCGCAACAAGAGTTCCACTCCATGCATAGTAGAAAGAAAATTCCTGGTTCCGAAACGATGCGCACATAGACCTCCCGCAGGTTTTCTAGAGAAGGAAGTTGGAATCGGGTGGACTACAATTGTACTTCGCCCCGAAAGGAAGTTGAGTCCATGGCCCGAACTCAAGTCTGAGGGTAGCATGTATTTTTGGGGAACCATCTCAAACGAACAGCGAGTGATCAGGCCGGTGACCCATCGCCATGGAGCTCTGGAGGAGGTCTCACCCGAGCCAATCTCCTCGGCGTTGGCGCTCTTCATATATAGGCGTGGAAATTTCGAGTTTCATCCGCGGTGCGGTTCGGAGTTTTTTTTTTCGCTGCTACAGCCAGTAGTAATCATTTCGGCTGGGCGCCGAAAACATTTTCACGCCTTCTGGGCGGTTGGAGAAGGGTCCCCTCACCGCAGCCCTCGGAGCTACCTCGGAGCTACATAGCTTCGCTCGCTTGATAACAGACCCACAAGCGTGAACGGTCCTACAGAGAGACAATGTCGACAGCACAATCAAAATTAGCAACCCCATGGGAGGTGGTATACCTTTTGACCCACCCACCCCCCTCTACGTATATTTCTTGCAGGAGGAAGCAAGCATGCATGCACTCGGTACGTATATTAGATCGACACAAACCTTCCTCTTCATTTTTTTTGCGCGCTCTCCTCGTCAACTGTCAACGCAGGGGTCGTCTTTCCGCAAGGCCACTCCCCCGGCCACTCCGCCGCTAAGCCTAGCTTCGTCCCACGGCATCGGCGGCGACTGCAGCTGCCACAGCAGCAGAAAGCGTCCGAGAAGAAAGACTCTAGGAGGACCTATTATTCACAGCGGCTGCGGCTGCGGCTGCGGCTGCGGCGGCGACGGCATCAACGGCAATAACGACGTCGGCGGCGTCGACTACCGGTACGGCGGGTCGTCGCCGCCGCCTCCGTCGCAACACGGCCACCGTCATGCTCGGACCGGCTTCTGCCGCTACGCCGAGGGCGACTCCGAGTGCGATGACGACAGCATGGGCGGCGGCGGGAACAAGCTGGGGCCGCCAACTGGTATGACGCCGGCAATCAAGAGGCCACGACGCCGTCGTGTCCGCTGCTGCCTGAGCAGCCGGTGCTTGTTGGTCGCCTGCCTCTGCCTGGTCGTGGCGTGGGGAAGCTTCAAGATCGTCTGGTATTTCCAGTGGCAGGCGCGGTGCGTGGAGGGGTGCTACGACGCGGAGGCGTCGAAGACGGGCTCCCAGGGACCAGAACAGGTTCGTGGAAGTCGTTTCACACTGCGTTCCTTCAGAACCATGCATCACACAAAGGGCCCGCTTTTTATAGTGTTATTTAATATTGAAACATTCCCTACAATTTGAAACAAAATTCCCCAAGGCTCGTCGAAGCAACGTGCATTCTCTGCTGCGACGATAAAGGAGTCGTCACACGTTATATCAAGTATAATCACCGTTATATCAAGTATAATAATACAGTATTGTAGTAGCAGGGTCTTGTTTCGTCATGTATGATAGGAACCCAACGACAACACACACACACACCACGGCAACGATACCCCCCTTCCAGCCGTCCGTTGCTGCTCAAGAGGGCATACGGTAACCTTCCGACCAACAGAGGGCAAAGAGGTGTCCGTTTCGAGTTTTTCAGCCAAGTTCCGAACGAATACAGCCGACGCCGCCCCTTTCCTTGGCGGTTCTCTTGTTCCATGCGCATCCCATATTATTTGCCGAAGGCAAGCACCGCAGGAGGGGTAGGTAGGAGGCCTTACGGGGAGAAATATAACCCTCCTGTGTGATGTGACCACGGATAGGAGCTAGCTCCTACACACGGCAAATATGCAATGTGTGTGAGCGCCGATGTAATGTGAGGACACAAAAAAATAAATCCCGTGAAAAACTAAACGTTTTTCCCACCGGCGTTTCTTTTTGTTGCTTGTTTTGCTTGGTTTAGGTGCACCTCGCGTACGGCGGGGTCGACGCAGAGGGGAACCCAACGGGGGTGACGGTGGTGTGGACCACCGCGGCGGGCGAAGCCCCTCCGGTGGTGGAGTACGGGCTGAGCAGGGCTGAGTGAGTGGTTTGACGTCGAATCGCGCACTTCAACACACTACGACGATACGCACTATTTTTTTTTTTATTGCCAGTCAGTAGCCTTCGGAGGGTTTTGTGTTTTATGGAAACGTGTTGGATAAAACATACAATGGGGGGAGTTGGGTTGAGGTTAGGGACTAAATAGGGTGTGCTACCCCCCTCCCTGTTACAATTTCCTCATAGTACTAAATTTCCCGCAAAGGCGGTCGTTGATCGTAGAACCGCTCCGTGCAAGTAAAAATAATCTCACAACTCAGGGCTTCACTCTAACACAAAACTTAGTAGCCCAAGGCTGTAGCCAACCGGACAGGTAGCCACCCACCCCCTGACCCTTTTCTTGCCCTTCCGCCCCCCCCAACCCCCAGGCTTAACCTGACGGCGCACGGCAGCTCCGTCCGCTACCTGGACACGGTTCACCACAGGGCGCCCCTCGAAGACCTCGCTCCGGGCACCCGGTTCTTCTACCGCTGCGGCAACCCGTCTTCTCCGACGGCGGCGGCGGCGGCGGCAACGACAGGTGGCGGTGCCGGAGGGCGTGAGGGTGGCGGCGAAGGTGCCCCTGAGGGCCGCCCTCCAACGCTAGACGTGTCCGTTGGCGGCGTCGGCGGGGGTTTGGATTCAGGGTCAGCTTTGGGTTCGGACGGTTCTGTCTCGTCCGAGACCGGCTCTACGCCGGGGGCGGCGGCGGCGGGAGCTACGGTGGGAACAGTGGGAGTGCGTGGTGGTGGTGGTGAGAGCGGGGGCGACGGGGTGGTGACGGCGGCTGTGGTTACGGAAGGCGGAAAGTGGTCCGGAGTTTCGTCCTTCGTGACGGCACCGGAACCTGAAAGGTGGGGACCGATTTTTGGATTTTTCTACGAATGTTGTCCGATGGTCGCCCAAGGGGCAAAAGCTGAAATTGTAGGTTGGGGGGTATTCTGAGATGTGGTTGTACTTCGGATTCTCTCGCAAGTTTTTTTGCGGAATGCTTCGTGGCTGCAGCAGTCTAGACAGAGCAGTGCGGGGCGCGTTTTTCTCGGGATCAGAGCGTGGCGTTCTTTTTTTTTTGCCGGGCCCAACCCTCACACTTCCCGAGAGCCTTTTCTTTCAACCAGTAGACGATTGGCCCAGGCCGTATGCATACAACAACAGCGGCTTGTTCTGTATGTATCGCTCGAGACAGACGAGAACGACCCTTAGCTCATGTGACAAGCTTTAGTCGGCAGGTGGTCTACATGTCTGTCTCGTGGTTACAGCAGTGTCAGGGTCAGGGCAGTCGTGGGGTGACATATGAAGTGGAGTGGGTCGGTGCACGAAAAGGGACCCCCGAGCGACTACAACGATACACTCCGCAGTGCCCCCTCCCCCCCCAACGAACAAAAAGAAACGCCTTCCCTGTGTTCAGTAGTCTACGCAGTGTTTTCTACTTCAGCAAACATGCTGGATAAGGTATAGAATCGACTAAGTTGGGATATGGTTAGGGTCTGCGTGCCCCCTGTCTGGTCGTTTTCGGTAATAACCTTACCTTCTTTTTCGTAGGCAGTCCCCCTGTTTTCCCATTCTTCCCGCTCCTCTCGACGCTCACCTTCGTCGCCAATTCCGTCGTCATCGTCATCGTCGTCGTTGTTGTTGTTGTTGTTGTTGTGGTTGTTGCTGTTGCTGCTGCTGCTGCTGCTGCTGCTGCTGCTGCTGCTATTATTCTTTATGTCTACCGCTGTTGCTTATCCCATCCAATCCACACCGCAGGTGGGAAGGGGACGGCCCGTGGGACCGGCCCGTGTCCGTGGCGGTTGTCGGCGACCTGGGTCTGGTGAACGGCGGCGCCACGTTCGACCGCCTGCACCGGCTGGTGGAGGACGGCGAGGTCGATTTCGTTCTGCACCTGGGCGACATCGGATGTGAGAGAGGGTTGTGAAACGCTGTTGTACGACAGCGTTTTATGTATGTTTTTTTTTTAGCACAGGAATACGCTGCTGCTGTTGAATATGTATATGGAGGCACTGTGACCCGCAGTTCGGTGGGTGGCTGCCTTATCTATCTGCGTCTAATTTCGGGCTATTTTTCGTCGGACCTTTCACTTTCACGGGATGAGTGTTCGCGTGTGTACAGCGAGCAGCATATGAGTGTTTGTGGCTCAGACCCAGGCAGCAAGCCTTGGACTTCGAGCTTTAAACGCCGATGGAATTGGGGGGGGGGGGGGGGTAGACGAAAATTATTGTTTTTCTTGCGGGCGAGTTTGTTGGCGTGCACGCTTCCCTTCGTGCTTGCTCTTCTTTGTCCATGCTCTTGTCCGTTGGTTGATGCATGCCGTACTTCTCCTTGTTCATTCGAGAGGGGCTGACAATCGCGCGATAAGCAACCACCGTAAACGAATGAGCTGGCACGATGACAACCCCGACCGTACATGACGGTGATGAATTTCTGCGTCAAGGTAGATCGCAGTAGAACAGAGCTCTCTCGTGAGTGGCTGTTGTTGTTGTCGTTGTTGTTGTTGATGTTGTCTTAACATCAATGAAAGGGGGTGGTGTGCGATCTTTTTTGTGTTTTACCTGGTACAGTACTTGTTTTTTTTTCTTTCGTGTACGTACGTAAATGATAGTACTTACTCCTCTTCCCATCGCGCCCCAACTCTCGTGTGACCGACAATTTGCGTTCCGTTCCAACCAAGACGCTGACGATGCCTTTTTGGAGCGGCCTTGGTCGTTCGGCTACGAAGACAAGTGGGATGCTTTCATGAGAAGGTATGTACGACCCGAGGGAGTTGATAAAACTTATCTGCTTGTTTGGCGGAAACGAGTACGTGTGGCTTTTTTTGTCAAGAAGTTGGTGCGAGGATGCAATTGTACGGTGGGACGAGGTCGGCAAGCCTTCGTCTGGCGGCGGTCAAGCAGGAGGGCGGGAGTTGAGAATCTGATCTGCTTGTTTGGTGGAAATGAGTACGTGTGGCTTTTGTCAAGAGAGGGTTGGCGCGTGGATACAATCATGCGGTGGGAAGAGGTCGACAAGCTTCCGTCTGGTGGTGGTCACGCTGAAGGACGGGGAGATAGGACGGGGTTGGGGGCAGAGGCGGAGGAACAATGACGGTAGATTGACGGCAGTCACTCCAGAGGGGAGGAAGTACAAGGTTGAGCTTTGCTTGCTTCTGTCTCTGGTTCAGGCGTCGTGATCGTATCGTTTTCGGTCGCTGTGGTACGCACAGTCGGCTGGATTTAGCAACAGGGGCGGAGGTAGCGTGCCAGGTGATCCGTCTGAAATCGCCGGGACGGTATCTACTGTTTCTGTTGTCGTTTTCGGTGTCCTGCCGTCGTCGCCAGCCATTGCCGTTTCGTGGCAGTTGCAGTTGGCATCACTGCATCGCCTGCACACTAGGAAAGAAAGAAGAAAAAACAAATGCCTCAAGGTACAGCAGTACTAAATACCTTTTCGTGCTGCATCTTGCCCGCAACCACCATATTTGTACTTTTGGCGGCACTGCATGCAGCCTTGTGACTTGACCATTACCCCACCTGCTACAAACTTCCGTGTTTTTTTTTTGTCCCGCCGCTTGCTGGCACAGGGCTTCCCACGAGTTTGCCGCTAAGGTCCCGTACATGGTCGTGCCCGGAAACCACGAGGCTGAGTGCCACAGCCCCGCGTGCCTCTCCTCTCCGCGGAGACTCAACGTGAGTTGTATGCCCGTCACCTTGCGCGCGCCTGCACACACGTGCACGCTCGCCTGCCGAAGAACATGTTGTTCGTGCGACCGTGTGGTGTACGGTTTTCGATCATCAGCTTGGTGTTGGTGTCCGAATGCCATGCTTTTTTTTCGGGTAATGTAGGGATTCGCGTGTCTCGTGGCCCCAGCCGTTCTCGACTGGTGCGATAACATACAGTCAATTTTTTTTTTCTTCTGTCGTCCAGGCGGCGAGCGCCCAAGAACGACTACCAACGCGGAAGGCCTACAACACGAGACAGGCTTTTGAGAACGGGTTTCCATCAAGGAGGCGAGCTTTCATACCGCAACTCTTTGCCCCCGCCCCCACCTCCCGCGCCGCGGCCCCTCGTGTTTTTTTCACGCAGGCGCTGAGCAATTTCGCCGCCTTTAACGCGCGCTTCCGGATGCCGTCCACCGAGAGCGGCGCGGATCACGGGGTGTCCATGTGGTACTCGTTCAACGTCGGCCCCGTCCACTTCGTGGTCGTGGACACGGAAACGGACTTCGAGGGAGCGGGAGGGGACCACCTGCACTGGGTGGGGTTCGAGCACGGGAACGGGGGGTTCGGGGACCAGGTCGCTTGGCTGGAGCAGGTGAAAGAAGGGAGGGAGGGAGGGAGGGAGGGAAGGGAGGGAAGGGGAGCGCGTTGCTCGCGCTGCTGCTTTCACACCCGTCCGTTTGTGAGGTGGCAGGGAGGGAGACGTCTCCCATGCGTGATAGGTTGCTGCTGCTGCTGCTGCTGCTGCTGCTTGCTGTCGTGCCTTAGCTTGAGGGCTGTTCACAAGTGCCCTGCCGGTGTTTTTTTTGCATGGGGTCTATGGTAGCCCCTGACCTACCCCTGTTTCTATGTTATACATTTTCCCCCTCTCTTGTCTGCAACTTTAGGACCTCGCTGCAGCGCACCAGGAGCGCGACGTCCGGCCTTGGATCGTCGTTGCGGGCCACCGTCCGATGTACTCCACGGAGAAGTCCGACAGCGAAGGCCTGACTTCTTTCGGTCATTCCAACCGGTACGCATTACACCGCGAACACCCTGGTTCGAATGCCCGTTTTTTGTTTTCTTTGTTCACCCCTTCAGCGGTCACTCAAGTTCAACAAGTAGCGCAGCGTCGCTGTATGGGGTCGGGTTGGTGGCAGGTAGGATCGTCAGTGTGTGATGGCCAGGCGCCAGGTCTCTGTGGCGAACGGGGTTCATATCAACCGGCAGGTACCAATACGTGCAGCATCACGGGTCAAACAATTGCTTTCCTCGACCGCGTGTGGGACTAAATAGTCGTAAACACCTTTGTGTTGCTGAATGCCTTGACATGTTTTTTTTTTTTTCTTTCTCCAACAGTTAGTCCTTGAGCCCCCGGTTCCCCCCCACATTGACTCCACGCAGAATACGCAAGGCGTTCGAGCCCATTTTCGAGAAGAACAAGGTCGACGTGTACCTCAGCGGGCACGTCCACGCCTTCGAGCGGTCGTTACCGGTCCTCGACAATGTGCCGTACCCCAACGATGTTAGCGGTAGTGGCAACAACGGCGGCGGCGGCGGCGGCGGCGGCGGTGTCGGAGCCTCTCCGCAGTCTCTGCGCACTTCTTCCTCGAGCAGGATGGTGTACGAGAGCCCCGTTGCGCCGGTACACATCGTCAACGGAGCGGGCGGCTGCATAGAGGTGAGCACAAAAGAAGGGCGAAAAGACAACAGCAAGCACATGGGAGGGTTTCCGCGAAAGCAAAGTGTGCTACGCAGAAGCAAAAGACTCAGGAATTTATCTCATCAAAAGTCCCACGCCGATTGGCCGAACCTCGTCCGTTGCGATATAGCTGAAATCAACAGTGCTACGCAGAAGCAAGACTCAGGCGTATATCTCATCAAACTCCCACGCTGATTGGCCGAACCTAGTACACATGTAGTCCGTTTCAATACCGGAAGTTTCATCTCATTTTTTTTTTTTTTTCTGGCCTTGACTCTCCGGTGTCGCCATGCGTGCCCGCGCATGCAGGGGTTCACGAAACCGGAACCGGTGTACCCGGCGTCCTTCCCGAGGTGGCGCGCCGTGGCGACGAGCATGGTGCCAGGCGTCGGCATCCTCACGTTCTCCAGCAAGGCGGAGATGCGGTCGACGTTTGTGACGAGCGATAGCCCGGCAGAGGTGTGTTGTTGTAGCAGTTGGCACCGCGCTAACCGGCTGACCGACGAATAGACGTCAGTCTCGGTGCGGTTAGAGAGCATGCTTGTAGTATATATTTATCATCAATCGTGTTCGCCGGCTGCCCAATGGAATGACGCCACTCTCAGTGCGGTTTAACGTCGGAAACCTCTCCTAGCAGTCATGATGGGGGGCGGGTGGCTGGGGAAGCTAGGGTACGTAGTCCGGATTCCGATGTCCGTGTATGCGTTGTTGACTGTGGATCAGTCTTGCTGTTCCGTGTGTCGCATAGTCGATGTCGGCCACCGCCGCCACTGCGTTGTTGTGTCATGATTTGCCCAGGAGCGGTTCTTTTCGTGACCGTCGTGATGCCCCTCAAAGACGAGAGAAAATAGAAAGCTGGACGTTCATGGCGATCGACAGCCAGGTGGCAGAAACGTTGGTCCGGCCGAGACTACCGGGAGCACACGCCTCTGACAACGTAGTCAACAGACGTCTGGCCTTTCGATCCCGTCCTGATACTTGTGGTTAACGCCGCTCAGGCCATCTGCCTTATAAGAGTGACAAGGGATAAGATAGTCCCCCCATCGGGCTGAAGACAGTATTTTTCTCAATCCGTGCTGTGCCCTTCCCTCCCTTTCTCTCCTCGCCCCTTGGCTTTGTGGACAGATCCTCGACGAGCTCACGATTCGGCATCAACGTCCACCACTCCGTTAGTTGAGGCCCCAAAAGTTGCTGTTGGTGTTGCGTGTGTGAGCGGGGTGGAGGTGACCCGCCGAGGCCTTCCGGCCAATGAGTGTAGCGCAAGTCATACCCTTTGGATGTTGCGTTATTTTCCTTGTGTGTTTGGTTGGGCCAGGAAGGGGAAGGAAGACGAGAAATACGAATTCGCCACCGGGCCCCCAAAAAGATCCCGGCCGGTGGACCCCCGTCGGCACCGTTAGACGCGGCAGAGGTTTTTGTAGTGTTTGGTTATGTGTGAATTGTGCAGGTAGGCTGGCGCTCGTATCATGTGTTGTTTCCCAACAACCGGTTCTCGTCTTCATTTTTTTACTATTTTTTTTACCTTGTCTTCGTCTCGGCAAGGTCGTTGTGTCGTTGTAGAGCGACCTTGCCGTCCAAAACCCCACGGTGTTGTTTTGTCCCCGCTTGCGTGTGTTTGACGTTTCAAAGTGGTTGATGTCGAGGGTTTGTTGTCCTCAGAAGATTTTTTGACTATCGCTTCCACCATCGCGGACTGTTAACATTCAAGGCCCTCGACACGGCTCGGTCGCCTCAGAAGAATATTGTTGGTGCCTGCGTGGTTTGTTTATTGTTGCTGTCAGCGTGGTTTGTTCATTGCTGTTGTCTGCGTGGTTTGTTTTCGTTTGCGAAGCACAGCAGCATGGGCCTCTTCTGGCGATTGTTTCTAAATCCATGAAAGATCGTTGTCTCCGAAGCACAGCAGCACAGGCGCTGACTGTTGTTTGTCAACATTTCAGAGGTTAAGGGTGAAGATGCCGAGGTAGGGGATTTACGCGTACGCAACAAACCAACCAGCTCACTGCGCCTTTTTGAAGAGAGACGTCAAGTGCCCCCCGGTTCCCTTGCTACGGTAGTGTTTACAATCCTTTTAGGTCTACAGGCATCCTGACAGATCATTGCTTGATCATTTGCAAAATGCTGGTGTGGTGGCATGCCATGGAGTTACCGCCCTGTATCCCTCCACGCCTGTTGGCATGTCCATAGGTAGGTGTGTCTTTCTTGTTAGCATCGACCGTGCTAACCGGTAACCAATGAAACAACTTTAGTGCCAGCGGGTAAAATCAAGGTCCCTAGAACGACAAAATTCGAAAGATGCACCATGCCAACTTGACCATGCGCTTAATGCGAATGCCACAATGAATCTCTCCCCATATCCTTTCACAGAGACACACATCAATTGCCCTCGCCCGAATCTAAGAAGCCGCTGTGCCCTCGCCCGAATCTAAGAAGCCGCTGAATAACGCAAAGAGCGGAGGACAGCAGAAAGGGGCATTTCAAGCCCAACCAGGCCAGGATATCGTGGCATGCTGCATATTCTCCAAATTTGAAGATCGTACACTACCAAGATCCAGCAGTCATCGTGTCAGCACCTATGCTACACAGCAGCAACAGTATAGACGAGTCCAACATACAGTTGTACATCATAGCCCCACACATACCCTCCGCCCGAACCTAGAGAGCCATTGATCCAAAGGAAAGTGTATGCTGGTGTGCTTGCGTGCTTGAGGGAATTATGGGGAAATCCCACGAGCTGTAGTGAGTCGACCGCGCTCACATTCGGAGGGACAGAGAACTACAGAAGCACACAGCTCTGGGTCTGCAAGCGCTCTCGCTGATCATTTTCACTGATCATTTGAATGTACTCAAAATCGAGAAATGTAGACAGCTTGAAGACTGACCTTTTCAAGCTGTACAAGCCGAACCTGCCCTATATGGGCAGCACCACGACCACGGATGAACCCTGTCTGTGCCCACCGTCCTGTCGCGGGCTGCCCTCATGATCTGTGGGTGGAGACAGCTGTCGCATCTACAGAAGTACACTTGTTTTTTGTGCTGCACTTCTCTCTCCCGCCCTATCTATTCTTGCCGCAGAATCAAGAAGAGGTAGACCCCAAAGGAGTTAAGCAAGACTGGTGCCGCTGAAGCTGATACGGCCGAAATTGTTTGACCGGTGAGCGGCCAGGGCCAAAGCTTGTTCCTTTTTTTTTCATGAAAGGAAATGATTGTGAAATGTGTGATAAAACAACTCACGACCCATCAAGGGAGGGTTGGGGCAACAGGAATGAATGTGGGAAGGAAAAGGGCGAGAGCAATCAAAATGGTGAGTATTTCGCAGGATGAAGGCTGACTTTGCAGGGCGCACAACTCTCCTGTCCTATGATATTCCACACGGTGCCCGACCACTTTGATGGAAGTATTCGAACGGATGAGGCGAATGTTGGAGGCCTCATGGCTGTGTAGAGGCGGCTCCGCCATGAATATTTCACTCGATGAGCTCGCGCCGCCGCTGTCACCCTCCAAATGAAAGCGTGAGAGAGCCCTCACATGTAGGGGCTTTGGTGTGTTGTATCCCCGGCTCTATTCTCGCATTGATTGTAGGATAGTAGCAATGGTCCATCAGATTGCGTTCGTTTTTCCGGTCGTGAAAGCCGGTCGCCCCGAGAGTCTATTGGTTAGCCTTGAAATATTCAAATGAACGAATCACAAATACCATTAATTAATTTTGCTTGCACAGAGGGGGGTCGTGGGGGGTCGTGCATGCCGTAGTGGTGGACTATTGACCTCACATCCCTAGAAAGCCCGGAAGGAGCACGCCGTTCTCAACGGACCAGGCCCTCACATCACCAAGCGCAAAGCGCCGTCGTGAGGTATTCGGTGAGTCGCATGGAGGGTGCGCTGCATCCTGCGAATGTTCAGCATCTTGTGCCTATACAATCATTCTTGCTACGGATGACAGCCACTAAATTACCAGTTTTCTGATGTTTTCACTTTCGGAGACAGTTGTACTGTATAACTGCCTCGAGGGGGCTTGCCCGACTTACCACAACACGGTGCGACCATCCCCTTTGCGCGCAGTGAGGGTTCTCGACTCCGGGCAGCATAATCTACTCGACTACCATCGTGCTTACCGCAAATAGAAACCAAACGAAAATACAAGCGGTAATAACCTGATCTGTGTATTATACAACGTTGTTGCCATGCGACAAAAACCGACAACGGGAGGGATGGTGGGGAAGGGTGTGTACGTTTGCAGGGTGAGCACCAGAGCGAAAAGCATTACAGCCACGGAAGATAAATTAGAATTGCACACCCTGGGAGCACGAATGAAATGAACGAGTTTGGAGCTTTCACAGCGAGACACACACTGCGGTTACTGTGCAGGTGAGACTGTGTTTAGGACTCGCTTTCTTTTGGTCGCCGCGTGGGTCCGCCGACATCAACTATTGATGATTCCGTGTTTAGGCTGGAGCGAGTGAACAACCGGAGCTGTTCTATCAACGTCTACGTCTACATCAATACCTGTGTTTTAAGGAATGTATGAATGTGCCTTCATCTTCGGGGAACATACATACAAGTAGGCCCGCCTATATATTTTGTGTGATGATGGTGCCAATTTCTTGACAAGTTGACGGGCGTCCCGCATCAAAATGCCAATGCGTCGAGACGACGCAAATGAATGGGGTGAACGAAGAGCAATACAGAATCACGCTCCTCATGACATGGGATAGAAGCGTTGTGAAACTCGCGCACCGAAGCTGTGTCGTTGAAATATTTTGGAGCATGTTTCTGGGGATGCCGTTGCAGAGGTGGAGTATTCAATGAAACATACCGCGATGACGCTGCAGATTTCATACGGACAGGCAAGGACTTAGTCTTGTCAGCGACAATCTCGCACAGGTCCCTGTGACTCGATGGATCATACCACTGCTGCGGAATCACTAATATGGTAGCTATCCTGCGCGAGCACAAGCCCGAGACACAAGATTTTTCTGCTGTCGCGCAGTGAAAACGCTCTCCCCCTGTGCAACTATCCACCAGCACTCAACACAAACAACCCAGGATGCTCAGTTTCCCTATGAACCAGACGCCGTCTTTAGGCAAAATAAACGATTTACGGGTCGGGCGTTCTCTCCACTGCGACTTTTTTCCTGCTGCCACCGCCACCGGCCGACTTGGCTCTCGCGGCAGCCCCCTGCCGCACGGCCGCCCGTTCCGCCGCTCTCGCTGCCGCTGCCGCCGCGATCGGGTCCACCACAGGAGCCTCTTTCTTCTCCCCCCCCGTAGTCCGGTCAGTCCCTTCGTCACCTGAATACGAGAACATGCCGTGCGGGACGAGGGTTCGTTGCTTGGACCAGTTTCTTTTTTCTCGGAAACGTGATGCTGTTTCATTTCATATACCAATGTGATGAAGGAAGCTAGCTCACTCTACGGACTAGACCACTTTGAATGGGGACGGGCAAATGTGGTTTGGGGCACCAGCAAGGCGGGAAAGACCCTGGTACTGTACATTTTCTATCTATCTAAAAGTCATGGTGGTGGCATGGTGCGACCGCGACGGGTGTCTCCCCGGTTGTGATAGATTAATTCATGAATATTCCGCAACGCTCATGAATCACATGGGATTTCCAGCACAAACCTGTCCTAGTCTACCGTGAATCGTCGGGAACGGCGGTGCTTTTCGACAGAGGAAAAGACACGATAGGGGCTGAAACATTTCGTATGTGGAGAGCAAAACGTATATCAGGGCACGCAAAGTACGGTGGACGCGGTGGATATAACCTGCCATCCTGAACCATCGATCGTACCGTTCCTCGAGCCAAGCGACAACATTTGCTCTGAACGCATTTCATAAGTCTACCAAAGGTGAGTATGTTCACCCAGCCAGTCCTAATGTGAAATATTTCGTCTCGTAAGTGTTTCTGTTTTACTCCTTCTCTCTCTCTCTGTCTCTTTCTCTCTCTGTCTGTGTGTGTGTGTCTCTCTCTCTCTCTCTCTCTCTTTCTCTCTCTCTCTCTCTCTCTCTCTCTCTCTCTCTCTCTCTCTCTCTCTCTCTCTCAAGTTTTTCTCTCTCTCCCTCTCGACAGTAGTGCGCGCGTGTCCACAATCTCGATATCTCGATTTTTCTCCTTCTCATTGCCCTCTTGTCTCAGCCTCATGGCCCTGTTTCTCTCGCTCTCGCTTACCTTCGGCGTCGTTAGCGTCCCAACCGTTGATCTTGTTCGTCAGGTTCTTGGCTAGCTGCCGGGCTACGAGTCCTATCGCCCCCCCTGCCGATTGCCCTGTACCTTCTCCACCAAATGCTCTCGCTCGTAGCGTCTTCACGGCCCCTGCTGCCCGCACGAAGCGTCCCGTCCTCCTGTTTGTAGGTTGGGCACAAAGAGGGTCGCGGCTTATCCAACAAGATTGGTTCGGAGCCTGAACCAAACAGGATACGTTTGTGAAAGGGACTATCGACCGACTTTTCAAGGTATGAACAAACGACGGCATCGTGACGTGCACAATATCCCTGTGGCCGCAGGTCAGAGGAGCGCGGGGCACAGGGAGGAACTGCGGCGGGGGTGAGGAGAGTGGTCGAAACTGGATGGAAATACATAACTAGGAAATGGCACACACATACAAGTATCGTGAGTGCCTCTGATGCCCACACGTATTCCGGGAAGCGACAAGAGAGCAATTTAAAAGCCGAATCTGAACACTTGTCTATATTTCCGCACCGAATTACTAGTATGAATATCGTCGGCAATCAATCGCCTTTCACGTGTTGTGGCCCTCGTCCTATCACGTTCGTCCCGTAAACGGGTAGTGCATGCCGGCGGTGTGCATCTTTTCGAGGCCTCATTCATATCCATCGATGCCAACAGAAACTAGAGATAAAGGTCTTGCCTTCGACTCTCCCTCTCGTCGGCCTCTTTCTTCAGCCGTCGTGCAGCCACCTCCCTCTCGTGGTAGGCCTCACGGGTCTGCGCCGAGGCCGCGCGCGCTGCCTCTGCCTCCTTATCCTGCCGGCGCAGCTGGCGCTGGTACTTCTTGCGGCGTTCCAGCAGTACCTGTCGCCTCTCTTGCTGGGCTTTGTGCCTAATAGATGTTGTTGTTGTTCGTGGCGGAGGTGTCAGTGGTCATGTGTCGGGGGAGCGTGTAGAGAAGAAGGGAAGGTCAACGTTCGTGTGTTGGGTGGTAGACAACGATGGAATAGTTAGGTAAGCAAGAAGAGAACGGTGGAGCCCCCGCGATAGGAAAAGGGCGACGCTCCGAATGTGTTGCAGCGTATCAGGATGCTCGGAAATGGGTCGGCGATCTACAGAGAGATTTTGCCACTCGAGAACGAGCGGAGTCATTGGTGGCCTGGCCGTCGTAAGAGCCTTCGCTCAATCCAATACGCGTACGACCAACGACACACCATTCCGTTTTGAAGGTGCACCCTGATCTCTGATTGTTCATTCTGGTCAGCATGTCTGTTGAAGGGTCACTCGGCGCGGGGTTTGCACCAAGGAAGGGCCCCGGCCGGAGTTGAAGGAAATTTGCATCATGCCGGTTCGTTGAACGGTGTATCCGGGTGTTGGCACGTATACAGCACGAACAACCCCAACATTTATCGTCGGTCGCCCCAGTGTATCCTCGACACCTTCTAGAGGTCAGGTCAGGGGTTCGAATCCCAGCGCAAGCGAGCTTTTCTTGCAAAGTGAGTTTTTCTCTCGCTTCCGCTCCTGGCCTAGTGGATAGCGCTAGTTCGTGTGTACACAGAGGGAAGAGAGTGCTGACTTCTGCTCGCATTAAAAATCGAAGGCAGAGTACCGCAGAATGGGAGGGTAGAGAGGGGCTCTTCTGTGTGACCACGGGTTGGAGTAAACGGCACTAGTGCTGTGAGCGTTGATTTGAAGTGAAGGCAAAAAAAAAAAAAAACGTCCAGGGTGGCGACACAACGGATGAAAACAGCTCGCCTACGAAGCAAACAACGGCGGTAGCCCTCCTTTAAGAACATCGACGCCTGGGATAAAATGCACCGTTCGTCCTTCTCACGCACCTGGTCTGCCGGATCCGAATCCTCGCCGCCCGCCCGGGGTCGATCACGTCCAACACCTCCAGGTCAGTGTAGCCTCCGCCCATTTCTCCGTCATCAGTGACCTGACGGTTTCGCACCACAGCTTCCCTACCAGTTCGGTTGCCATTGTTGAGAAAGAGATCCCAATGTCAATCAACCGCACGTGGGATTCAGAAGACTGACAGCCTTGCCACACCTCGTCGTCGAAGTTTCTGCGGATCCCGTTGAGAGGTCAGTAGCTCGCGAAAAAGGTTCGAGACTTCAGTTCGTTGTCAGGTGTACGCCGAACCATGACGACATGCATTCAGCTGAAACAAGGTGACGTCACAGTGTTGGTGTCGAACCAATGCCGAACGGTTGATCTATTGCTAGAGGTTGACCTGCGGAGAAACTTCGACGGGCATCAAGCTGCAACCGCTCACCCTGTGGTCTGGTGGCATGACGTTTCGAGAGGGGTTTCAACGGATTCCGTAAATTGAGTTGGAATGATCTTGTTAGGAAGGCTTGAGGGTTGGAAAGCGAAAATCACGAACTCATGGCAGCGCGGAGGAGATTTTTCTGGTGAACCACGGATCGGTCTTTCAGCTACTGGAAGTTTCGAACCGCGAGTCTCAGCAATCGAACGGAACGTTGGAAGGAAAACAAATCCTGCCTAACGACCAATTTCTTCGCCTCTGTCTTATCCCGGCTGCGGTAACCCAAGGCCGTGAATGTGCGTGCGTCATACGCAATATGTTATCAACCGGGCGACAGAACGAATCAACCGGCCGACCAGACCAAGTGCCACAAATCCACGAGAATCTCACCTGCGCGTGTCGTTAAAGTGGCCGTCCTCTAGCTCCCCCCCCTCCTCGGACTTCTTGAGCTTGTGCGCGGCGAGGGCCTGCTTCCTCTCCTCGTCGTCCTCCGGGTGCTCTCGCTCCCACCAGAACGGGTCCTCCGGCTCGAAGAGAGTCACACCGACGCCGAGGCACTCCCAGGAGTCGGAGGGGCCGGAGGCGGCCACGCTCGCGGCGGGCGACAGGCCTTCGAACAGAGCGACACACCTGGTTGTTTCACTTTCCGGGGAGGGGGGGCAGAGGAGGTAGAGGAAAGGGGGGAATACGAAAATGGAGAGCATGGGTGAGACCTGACCCCTAATTCAGCAAACGATGAATTCGTACAATGTCATTTGCTGTGTTTTTCGACTGATGTATCGCAATGCGCGAGCGATACACGCTGTTGAAACGCTGACGAATAATCCCAGACCCATGCTCCGGAGGTTCTTGAACTCAAGTGCGTAGTGAAACCTACGTAGTCGTAGATCTCGCGAACCCCATCTATAGACTGATCTCTAAGGCATTGACAAGATGGTTTGAAAGAAAAATCGAATGGATTATTTTATCTCTCCCAGCGACGGAAAAGTTGTCGACAAAACAACATGTTTCTTCTGATGCCTGTGCTTACCTGTCTTTCACATTGCTCCCTCCCTCCTGTCCCCGTGATTCGTTGCCGACCTCGTCATCCACCTCCTTGTTGGCTCCATGTTCGTTTCCTCTGCCGTTCTCGCCGACGCCCGCGTCCTGATCCTCATCGTTGTGGTCGTAGTTGCGCCCGGGACCCTCGGTCGCGAAGCTGAGGTTGCTGCTGAACAGGGCGAGGAGCATCTCCCACTCCTTTTTTCCTCCCGGCACAAGCAGACCCTTTCCGTTCTCGCTGTTCTCGCTCTCACCTTGCCCGTCTGTCCGTCCGTGGCCTTCTGCCGCCGCCGCCGCCGCCGCCGCCGCCGCCGTCGCCGCCTCTGCTACCGCTTGAGGCGGGCCTGCGCTGCTTCGAGCGGTTGGTTTGGGCGTCGTCGTTGACGAAGACGGTGGTGTTGACGGCCTGGCTTTGCTCTCGCTTGCTGGGTGGCTGTGTGTTCTTGAACCCGCTTCCGCCATTGCCACGGCAGCCTGCGCCAGGGCAAATTGAGGCGCCATCGTATCAGTTGCAATGTTCTTGGTAAGGAACAGCGTCTCACAGCCGGATGGTCTGGTGGGGCCGGCCACGTACACCCTTTTCGGCTACATCGCCCGAAAGCCGAAGGGGATACTTGGCAGGCGCTTTATGCCGAACGCCCAACCTTTCAGCCGGTACGTTACACGCAAGCCTGTTCCGCAGTTGTTAAAGCGTGTCGCACCTGGAGAAGCATGCGCCCTTCCGCTGCGTGGACGGATTCTCGCTCCGACTGGTCCACGAGAAGCACACCGAGGTTGTTCACAGCCGCCGCGGCTCCGGCAGTGCCCTTCCGGCGTCTCTGCCTTATCGCGACCAGGCGTCTCCAGTGCTTCTCTGCCTCAGCCTTCTCGCTCTCCCGGGTGGCTGCCCGCTGCCTGTTTGTTGATTGTTGATTGTTTTCGTTGTTTTGTGTTCTTAGGGCGTGTGTTTGTGTCTCTACTGTTTTTCTTCAAACATTTCCGTGTTCCGGTTTGCTCTGTCATTGCGGAACAACCCCGCTTTCCTGCGTGTTTCTCGCCTTCTTTGTTCTATTCTGTTCGCTTTGCTCGTCTCGACAGACAAGACTTGGCTCACGAGAAGTACGGTGGCGGAAACCGTTCCGTGGGATCTGAAAAGCATGGGGTGGCTGCTACGGTAAACGCGATAAAACAGAAAAACATGGAGTGAATATTTGAACAGGGCGAGATGTGGTAGCATCGCGTGAGAAGATTATGAAAAAAGGGTTGAAGACGGAATGGCGCCCAAAGGAGTTGTCGATAACACTTGTCGAGACGATGAAAACTAAAAGGATTCATAGCAAACATGTCTAACCCAGTCTTCGACGCTCGGCCTAGTGCTCCCGTACCTGGCGCTGAGCCCTCTTTCGTAGAGGTCCACTTCCTCTTGCATCTTCTCCTCTTCCTTCAGCCGCAGCTTTTCCAGGTGTTTTCTTTCCCTCTCTTCCTCCTCACGCCTCTGCAGTACGCACCCAGACGTCCAAAGAATCAAGGCAGATAGCAACGTGTGTTTCTTCTCGCTTTGAGAAAGCAGACATATGCTACATATTCAACAGTATAGGTCCTCGTTTCGCTGTTGGGGGCAGCTACTTTTTCAGAATACGCACGCCCGGACGATGCACTGGGATTGTCGACAAAACTGCGAGAACGACCGAGACCTCAATGTTGAGGGGGATAGGAACGACAGACGGGTCCTCTCCAGGTGGTGCCCGCCTTCCGGATATCGTTTGTATGAATGACACTTCTTGCCCGTACTCCAAAACAAGGGCATACCACCAACTTCTCATGTCGTCGTGGTTGTTCGTCTCAGAGCGCGCGACTCGCCTGGCGGTCCTTGGCCCGATCGATTTCGTCCAGCGCCACCCTTCGACGAGTCTCGGCTCGCGCCTCGCGGGCCCCTTCTTCGAGACGCCCGGCCATCGGCTCTCCCATGCCCGCCGGAAGAAGCGAAAATATGGGAAACCCTGTCACCTGAAGCCGCGCTGTAACCTTGATCGGCGGGTCGGAGGTGTGACCGAAGCACCGGAAACGTTTCGCAGGGGGGTGAGAGAAAGCGGCTACAGGGTGAACTGAAGAGGGAGGAGGATACGAGGAAGAAGTGGCAGGGTGGACCGAACACCCGTCGAGGTCGTAGCGTGAAAGCTGAGGCTCCTTGAGATTGGATTCGAGGATGAGGCCGCGAGAAATTTCGGGGTGTTCAATATATCTCAGGGGGTCTGACGTCGTGCTTTGTGGTCACTGCCTCATAGGGCTACGGACGAGGGGAAAGAAGAACAGGCAAACAATTCACTGGTGTTGTGTGAAGAGCAAATAACACACAGCAGCCATCATTCCCACCGATGGAGGCACCAAGTTTTCGCAATGGTGCCGGTGATCCCACCTCCCTTCGTCAGAATTTCAACGCCAGATTGCCCCAAACCGAAAGGGTACCATTGCCGAAACGGACGTTATGGATCTCGAGGACGTCCCTGGGGCCTATCGCGCCTGTTTTCGTACCCTCATGGCTGTGGAGCGTTTGCGCAACGGAAGCCGGTCTAGGGGGATGCGATTTCTCGCACAACTACGACACCTCTTATGGCCAACCTCAGCTGACATCTGGACGTCAAAAAGTATCTCGCTGACTGTGCCGCCAACCATGACGAGTAAGCCTTCTTGTTGACATCGTTACACGACATCGTACCTTTCGGGTACCGAGTCCTAGTGTAGCCACTCCTTCTAGACGGGCGCGAGCGGCGTCGTAGGCCCTCAGCCCCCTGGCGATTGCCGTAGCAGTGGCAGCCTAATCGGACAAGGGACGGTTCGTTGTACACCAAGTGATGGAAACCCAACCATCCATGTTTCGATCAGGTTTTGGTTTGGCTCACTACTGTAAAACGTTGTTATTCCTCGTTCGATTAATAACTGGCAATGCTGAGTATCTAAAGATGGCCGGGAGGGGCGGAAGCTCGGTCACCTCGGGATGCCACGGATGGTTTGGTCGATTTGGAGGACGAGAGGAGACCTCGAGTTGAATCTTGGGGCAAAATGAGATGACTTGTGAACAGGAGTTTTGGGGAGCTGACTGCTACTTGCCACAAGGTATTGCCGAAGCTGAAAATGCACCTTGGCAGTTCGTGTCCCACATTCCCGTGACAAGAAAGTCGTTCGTGAAACGAGGGAGTGAACCCTGCCCTGCAGCAGGTAAGTGCACGACGCCGACTACCACACTTCCTGGGACGCTACTTGATGTATCCTTTTTCTCCCGAGACAGGAAAAGCACACACTACAGTAAGGCTAGCCTAAACATGCATCGTTTCTCGAAGGCCTTGGCGCACTTTCTTTCCAATGGTGCCCAGACTCTCACTGGTGGTATCGCCAACAACCGTGTGGTGTTAGTGTTGTGAAAGAAAAACTGCGAGACCTGCGACGGGACCCACCATACCGACGTTTACCTGCAGGCGCTCGTCTATCCCTCTCGCTTTCTCCTCGACTATCTCGAGCTCCTTCCACATGTCTTCTTCGATCTGAGGGGGGCGAGGTGTAGCAGGAAATTGTGACCTTTGTATTTCTCGAGAGCAAACCCATGGAATTCACTGACAATGTTGCATCGATCTGCGACAACCGCTGACTGTTTTTGGTCAAGTGCGGGGGAGGGGGAACGAACCTTCGACGGGAGGCCAGAGGCGAGCATCGCCTTTAGCGCTTTGGCCTTTTCCAGGGCCGCCTTCATGTCTCCCAAAGCACCCTCTTCCACGAACACGTCCTCCAGGTCTGGGACACCTTCTCGTTCGATTTCGTCTTCGTTTCCGTGTGTCTGTTCAGGGGGACGGTGACACATCGTGTGCTTACATCGTCGGTATCACTTTCGCGGTTGTCGTTCATGTTGCATGGATATTTTCGTCATGGTAGTTATTGTTGTGGCGTGTAGTAGAATTTTGGTGGGTATTTTGCTCGTGAAGGCTGCGATATAGGATAACCGCAGGTTACGACATATTCAAGCGCATGTCGCGTATACGTATGAGCGACGGTGCGTGTACAGCACATTCCCAATCATGGAAGCAAAACGGTTTCGTTTAGAACCTCACCGCACATAGCGGGCAGTTGGAATTAGTGCTACGAAATCCACGTCCAACAAACGTCTGAATCGAAGCTTATTCGCTTTCAGACGGGTACGCCGTTCAGAACGAACGCCCCGCCCTTTAATCCCAACCCTTCTCGGTGCTAACACACTGTGAGGTTGCTTTGACAGCAGGAAAATGTTTTTTTTTTATTTCCTCTTGCCATGCTCGGTGTTGGCGGGAAGAACGCTGTGACCGAGTGTCGGGTACGCCTACTGCGATTGCGGTCCATGGATGCCTCCCCCTTCCCCGCACCTGCACGCTCTCGGTACCCCCTCCTTCTTCGCGTACCCCGTCCATCTGTGCCCGCTCCCGGCCGTCCACGCCCCCCTTCCCTCTCCCTCTTCCCCCCCTTCCTTCTTCACCTCCCGTCTTGCTGCCGTTTTCTTTGTGGCTTTCTTCCTCGCTGACCCCCAAGTACTGCGCCAGGTCCTTCGCGTTATTCCTCTCAGTGGTGTGCAGTCGTCGCGTTGTGCTACCATCAGCACCGCCGCCTGTGCCGCCTCTGCCAACATCTCCGCTGCCGCCGCCACCGTCTCCTCTCCCGCCGCGACCGCCACCGCCGGTCTTGTTGCTGCCAGAAGGCTCGGAAGAAGGTGCCATGGTCACGTTTCTAAGGCGACCGCCATCCCCACCATCGCCACCCGCGGTGTCTGCAGTCACAGTCGTTGAAGATTTCGTTCGGGGTGGGGTAGTCAGGCCGATGGACATGGTCTCGGTGTTGCTACCTCTCGGTCCTGCACCCCTCCTGTCCTGCTCATGCACTCTTCCTCCGAACGTTGTTGGCGTCGTGCCACGAGGGCGGGCGCGATGTCTGCGTGTGCCTCCTCGGTTGCCGCTCCTGTTACTGCCGTTTCCACTGCCGTTGTTGTGGTCGCTGTCACTCTCGCTTCCCCCGTCGAAGAGGCCGGCGGCAACGAATGAAGGCATGTCGCCACCAGGTTCGTACCATCCCGAAGGCGTACTTGCCCACCTCTCCCCAAACGCAGCGGCGGCGGCGTCTCTGAAGCTTGGGATCACCTTCAGGTGGGAAGTGCAGTGTGCAGTGGTGACACCGAGTTAATTATGTGTAGCGATGACAAGTTTTCGACCACAAGGTGGCGTTCCGTGATGGTGGAAGGCATAACGTATCCTGGGTCAGGATCGTTTTTTCATCCTAATTGAGTACCACGATTTACCCTGTTGCCCCTGGATTGCCCGAAAATGGCGTGGTGGCAGCTAGTGAAATGAATGAATTGACATCAATACGAGTAACGTTCCCGGTCAGGTAGGACCAACTTTGTGTATTCAGTCATCCATCCACTCCATTGGACCACGGCTTTTTGTTGCATACGGAGTATAATATCTGACATAATTTCTTCCGAGATAGACTGCAGTAGATGTATCTTTCAGCGCAAAATGGTTTCTCGATTCATCGATATCAACAGCGGCGAAGGGATTTGTATCCGCCGCACACCAAAGGTGGGCGGGTTATTGGCGCCATACTCACCCCCTCATCCCCATCGGCCAACCACTTTTGTATCTCTTCCACAGCTCTCGAAGCCCATCCAGGGCTCAACAACCACTCCTTCAGTCGCCTTTATGGCAACGAGCGACCCCAGATAACCACAGAAGTTGGAGAGATGAGCAACCCAAGGGCAGCGGGTGAGAAGTGGAAGGACCGTCTCAATAGGAGAAGAAGTCGAGATCATATCATTCATTTTCTCATTCTACATAGTTTGAAACTATTGACGACGCGTGGTTCCTAGAGCCTAGAAACGCCTGAGAAGTTCCACGTACACAAGCATTGCATCGCGCTCACCCCCAACCGTTTGAAGTCGACCAATCAGCGCATGCCTGTCCAGCTCGTTCACGTACCAACCTGCCTAAGTAACACACCAACACAAATACAGTGCACCCGGAACACCCCAAGACGAACAGCAATGGAAACGTAGCCTCTCCTTCTCTCACGAGCTACCGAAACAATCAATTACAACAGTTCATTGCCAACATGACCGTATCCCTTTTTGTCTCAGAAAGTAAACGGGGGCGTACTTACACGTCTCCATCTGCGGGCGCCAGCCAGTCAGCGATGCTTTCCCCAGAGCAATCCAGGTGCGAATCCACTGCAAACCTTAGCAAAAACGACAGGGCCTTTTCAGCGCGGCCTAGCTGAGGGTGCTCCTCTATGGTCATGTCTTCTAGTCGCTCGGCGGCAAGGGCGTCGACTTGTCCCACGGCGGATACCTTCACCCCCAACAGTGAATTAAGCGAAGCAACCTGACCGCATGGGGGCGTGGCGTGATGGGATTCAATACCTATCTCGTCATCTGTGGCCAACACTTTTTTGTCAGAAAATTGAGAGCAGCTTTGTGGTGTAGAAATGGACAGAACGGATAACCCGGTAGGTATGTTCTAGTTTGCATCTGTACGCCTACGAAAGAGATACGTCATCTGCGCCGCATCTCTCGTGAAGTAAACTATCATATTTTGATGTTTTGCGCATCACAGAAGCAGGTTGTTTTCGAAACCAAGTACTGGTGCGTTTGGAGGATGTCCAAGAACGAACAGCTGCACGAACGTGAAACGGTGGGGGTTACACCCACGCCAGATGATGCGGTTACAGGCGGCGGAGAGCCGACGAAAAACAGAGTGGCTTCGATGCCTCGGTTACGAGCGGTCAACTAGGAAATACGTGAATCTGACAGAGGCACGACCCCTCTTTCTTGACAAATGGGGCTTGCAAATCACTTCTGTAGGAGCCGAGGGCAGAAGACGTGGTCCGAAATCCCGCTCTTCGGCCACGGAGTAGTGGAAAATACTCACCCCGCTGGCCTCGATATCGTCCCCTAGGCGACCGAAGTCCCGGTAGAAGGCTACGAGCCCATCCTCCGTCACGTAGCCTTGTCTGTCCGTCTTGACTCCCATTTCCTGGTCGTTTGTTTTTGGGTGAACGGGCCGACGTATGGTATGGTGGACACGACTGGCACGCTCCGAAATGAACAGCGACCGAGCTCTCATTGGCCGGGTTTTACGTATGGGATGGGCTAGTAAGTGGGATAGGGCGGAACTACGCAGCATCGGCATGGCGACAGTAAGCTTTGAAGGGATGTGATATAGCCGGCATAACGCAATGGACGAGCCGACCTCAACCGGAACGGCTTGGTTGGACGCATTCAAAGCCATGAGTGGCCTCATCCCCGTTCGTGCAGTTGTCACTTCCAAGGTGTTCAAAATACCAGACTACACAGTCTATGCCGCAGGAACGCCCGTTCTATTTCACGTAGACGCATTTTCGCAAGTCTCCTTCATCTTCCGTCGGAAACTAGTCGCGGACATGGGCCTTGGGCGTATATGGGAATAGTTGGACGGGCCCACCCGCCGAAGAACAGGACAAACCATACAACAAACCAGTCGCCCCTTCACATAACTTCGACGTTGGGGGACACTCGACATGTTCCTAACCTTCCTTAATCGCATGCTGGCTTGCTTATTGCGGGACCAACTCAGCGTTCTGAGTGCTACTCACCTTGAGGGTGTGGAGGTAGTCGAGTTCAGTGGGCATCGCGCCATGCGTGGCCCGCATCCCCATCCGCCGCAGCATTCCTACCATCTCCGAGTAGCTCAAGCCTCCATCGAGATCCTGCGTCCGAGGAAGGCAAAGATTTTGTGTTGTTTCCAAGGGTGAAAGAATAATCACGGATGAAACCACGGGAGGTGTGATGTCCCATCGCGCTCAGCGAGACCGTTCGGTTTCGATAGCTCTGTCCGCCTGCGACCATAACCTACCGTTTTCATCCCGCAACCTAACGCGTTCTCCTATCCCGACTCCCTGAGATCTCTATCGAAGCACGTCATATCCCACTTTTCTTCAAATTGCCCCTTTCTCGGTGGGATATATGTCCAACGTTGGTGCCTGATGTCCTACGACCATAGGATAATTACCGAGTGGGAACAAACTGTGTCCCGCCCCTCATCGTTACTGCCCTGTTTTCCATAAGCTTTCCTGCCAGTCCACCCGCGTCTCTAACTCTGCGCGTGCATTAATTCACGAATCAGATGGACCCCGCGTCGTAGGCATGCACTCATCTTTGGTTTCCACGTAAACCACGCTCCGTTCTGCTCTCGGCTGACAGCGCTCGGTGGTGTTCAGATGCAATCCCCCCCCTCCCGCCCCTCCTTTCCATCAACACAGCCAATTTTTTCGCTACACCAAACGCACGGTTTCCTATCCAACAAAAGAAATGCAACAAGTTTTTCCGTGTCCCGTCCGGAACGACCCGCTTCCTTTGCAACAGCAACAGCTCTTTGTTTCATGGTTTCGAAGTCTCGACTAACCAGGGCGGGCGCCCTGCTTCACAGGCACGCACTTCATTACCGCGTGCCGATCCGACCACATGAACTCGCCCCAGCTGCTCGCGACCGGCTTTAGCACTTGCTGTGTTCATGTCATTGTTCGAGGGTCAAACATCTATTCATATCCACATGAGAGTATCCAATGACTACCTTGGGTACACCTCTGTGTTCTACTTCCTTTGCACGTCCTTCAATACAGGAGTACGCACCTTGTCGGCCGCTCGGAACAACATTCTGGCCGCCCTCTCCCCGAACTTGCTTAGCGCCCCGCCCCCCGCCGCGCCCTTGATCCTCCCCTCCAAGGCCCTTGTAACCCTGGCCGAAAGATCGGCGAGAGTGCCGACCTCGCTCAAGCCATGCTTGGCGAGGACGGGGCGAAGTCGGTCGAAGCTCATGGACGGCACTTGCTCCAGGAGTTCTGAAGCTCGCTCGATCTCTTCTAGAACCTCCCTGATTTAGTAGGTGTGCGCATGGAAGAGACGAAAACATAGAAGGTTAACGGGGTTCGACAGACGGGGTTCGACAGGGGATGATGGTGAAACCAGTGCTTGAGCAAATTGGACGTAACTTCGACGCACCCTAAGATGGCCATAACGTCCTTCTCGGAATGGTCTCGTGGTTTCAACAGCGGAAGCATATGGTAGAACAGGCGGGAGTCACCCTCAACGGTTTGCATGTGTGATGTCTTGTTTGCTGAGATCGTTCCCCGTGTGAAACTGGCGCTCTACTCCCCGACAACAAAGTGAAAGCTACGAAAAACAAAGCACACAAACAGAACGCTTCTGGAGAGCACGTGCGCCGAAGGAAGACAATGTAAAACAAACGCTCACTCCCGTCACTCCCGTCACTCCCGATGGGTGCGGCATGTTATTTGGTGCGCCTTACCTGGCATACGCTCTTGGGTCGATTGAGTCGTTCGGCAGCTCTTCCTCTTGAGGGCCGTACAATCTGCAGGGGTTATGGAAGGGGGCCATTGGGCATTGGACCCAGGGTTGATTTTCGCAGGGGAGTGAGACAGTTGGAAGAAAAATCACAATCTGTTCAGGTCAGCGACTGTGTCCGTTTTCCCATGAACGTTCGTCGGGGATCTCTTTGACACGTCGCACACACATACGGACTGTCCGCGTGCATCAGAAATCAACCGTAAGCCTCTGTTCAAGGATTGGCGACATCATTGCGCCACCTTGAGCATGCAGGATAGATGCACACGGAACTTCCGTGAGTTAAAGCTTCGGAGAAGGGCATGAATGACACTGAAAGAACGAAACCTGTCGTGGGGTAAGTTCAGTAAGTGAAGATTGTGAGACATGTCATTTACCGCAAAAGAATCAATTCACCTTTCATTCTTGCCTATCCCACGGTGGCTACGTTGACTACAAGGGCTACGCGAAAGCTCCGACAGTGATAAGTAATCCAGATTTTAACCAAAATGTATCGCATATGGTCTTGTCAACTGGAGATTCTGAAAACTCGTCGACGAATTGAAACTGTTCTAGGACATGTCCTACACCCAACGTCCGAATCGGCGGAATAGTGTGCAGGAAACATAGAAAGTAGCGATCGTTTCAATACGTTGCTACTGAAGCAACAACACCCGTCTCTCCTAACGCACGAAGTCCGCACGTACCTCCGTTTGAAGTTTTTCCACGGGTCCATGAAGTCTAGCACCTCTCCCATCGAAGCTGTCATTTCCAGCTTTTCCGACCGTGCGTAAAACATGTTTCAGCACAGCACCCAGTCACCATTAGCGCTCGCGTCAGCAACAACTAGATGAGGAACAGCAAGATGGTGATGGTTGCTTTCGGGGTTGTTCAGAGCACGAACAAAAACATATGCGTCGCGGACACAGACAAAACAGTAAATAGGATAGGCAGTATTCAAACCGGGGCATATCCGCCCACATGTATGTCTGGAACACGTCCTGAACCATTCTCGATATTTGTCTCAAGTTACTCTATCCACCCCAACTGGTTTAGCAGAATCTTGCTATTCTCCATAGTTCTTCGAACAGTATCACGTCTTCTTCTTGTCCTTTTGGCACCCTCCCTACCACCCTTCACGCAAATGCTCTCACGAATTCCACATCTGACTTCTGCGTAGCGAACTGCACCAGGTGTGCGAAGAGCAAGCGTTACCATGATGGAAGCTCCCGCTGGGTAGGGCTATACCTGCACAGTGAGCTTGTACACTAAATCCGCCAACGGGTGATGGACTGTCGCCGACTGGTCGTCCGAGCCCTGAATCGTTACCATTCAAGGAATGGCATGTCGAAGGGCAAAGGTGGAAAAAGTAGGTAACAGGTGAGATTGTTTGAGGCCAAAGGTCGGTCAAAAGGGAGCGCAAAAAAACAAACCACAGGGGTCAAGGAAGAAACAATGCTGGAAACAAAACTGCAACACAAGCACAAAGAGTAGCATCAATGGTTGAACCACATCTTTGGCTGGAAAAAACGATTTTTCGGTGCCCATGTGCATTCAGAGGTCACTACCGGTTGCGTCCCTTCTCCCCAGCAACAGCTGGTGTTCGCATCCATCCCGAGCTGTTTCACACCATCCACAAACCTCTGGCGTCACAGGGAGAAGAGGTTCAAGATCTACGACTTTGTTCGCCGCATGCACTTTTCTTCGCGATTACGTCTGAAATCCACGCAAGTAGACTGTAAGACAAGTACCTCGTTACGTTCCGTCTTGGGGCGGGCAGTCATTTCAAAGGGGTCCCTTTCCCAGAAAAAGGCCACCCTGAGCACGCGCCGCGCCCCTCGACTCGTCGTCGAAGCGCCTACACCTCCGCGTGGGCTGACATTCGACGAAGCTGCCGCCGCCGCGGCCCCTATAGGATGAACGCCCGAAACGTGAGCGAAATGCTAAGTTGGAAAAACGGCCAAAGCTCTTTCACTTTGTGGTTCTATCGAAGGCACGGTGATTGCGGACAGTACAGTATCGTTGAGCGATACCTCTCTGTTCCTGCGCTTGTATTCCGTGAATTGGTTTTGCGGTGGGGGTTTGTGCGTATTCCATGCAAGCATTCTCCCCTCTAACGGACAAATTTGTTCGTTTGTTGAGGAAATTTCCTCGATAACCCATCGGTTTTGCCGCTGATGCTATGGAGGTGCTGGGTAGAATGGAGGCCGTGAATGAACTCAACACGACAACAGAGGTGGTAGATGGGTTCTCTGGGGTGGACAACGAGCGCTTGGTGTGCGGTGTGCTCATGACTGGTCATAGCGTCCGTTGAAGTAACGTGCCAGATTGTAACGACTCCGACCGCTCTCGTGACGTATTGCGTACAATCTCCCGTTCGTGCAGTGAGATATGTAGCTGCCGCGTCGCCCAGCAACACCACTTCGCTGCCGTTGCCAGTATCGTCGTTCTTCGCACGGGCGCTCCGCTCGTCCGTATTAAGGACATCGCTCTCTGGCGCGTGGTAAACCACCTACCCGCCGACTAGGGTAAACATTTTCCTCGTCGAACAATGCCCTAGTTCTGTCTACCTGTTGTGGTTGTTGTCGGCTTGGAGCCACGGCCCACGGGCTGGCGAGGGGATCGAGGAGTTGCGGCCCCGGCCCCAGCAAAGGTTTTCGGGGAGTTGTTGCCGTAGCGGATGCGAACGACCGAGACGAGAACATCGGTGAATCCGAGCTCGTTTCGGTAGTCCTTGGTTGTCGTTGCCGTATTTGAATCCGGTAGCGTTGGGGCGGGAGGGGGGCGACGATTGAGGTGTGGAATAGATATATCGTTGAAAGTTCTCCATACTCAGCGCGCACGGCGCACCCCTGTGAAGAAGCTCGTCCCCTCGTGACAGGCCCGACTTTGTTTGATGTCGCAACGTTCGGGAAAAGGGGACGGAAATGAAGAATAAAGTTGCCTTGCAACAACAGCGCCGATCCACATAACAATATATCGTTTCTGACCTCACACCGCCTTCGATGAAACGACTTCCCGGCCCACGCAATAATGACGGCTTTGCACACGCGTCTCTAGGTAAACATCACGGAGCCAAAATACAACCAGAACGACGCCCCTCCCCTCCCAACATACCTACCCTAGGGATGTTTTGGAAGAAGCCCCTGAACTCCCGCGCCACCCTTTCTGCTGCAGAAGCCTCCGCCGCCTCTAGCTCTAAGGCCGCATCTCGCTCCGCCGCCAGCGCCGCAAGAAGCGACGTCTGCCCCGACCCTGACCCTGACCCTGACCCACCCCCGGCGGTTTCGATGCTACCTGGGGGGGACCCCAACGACCTGGGCAAAACAGCGGTGGCAGCCAGGTCCCCGTGTTTGGGTGCACAATGCGTCATCTCTCGTCCGCTCTGTTCTTCTTGGGGCCAGTCCATAGAAAAATACGTATTATCCCGGATTCCTACGTGCGTCGACCCAGTTCGCTTCATGTTGTTAGACATGGACGTCGTCAGGGTTTGATCGTCTCGAAACCTGTGGATAGTTGTGCTGTGTCGGGGTTCTTTTGCGTCGACAGTCCACATTTATAGATCATAGATGTGGCCAACATCCCGTCCCCTCCCCCCCTCAATGGTCTAACGACTACGGCATGCACGACTATGAGTACACCCCCCCTCCCCCCCCCTCTCTCTCTCTTTCTCACACACACAGACACAAACACATTTTGACTCCCTCATTCCCCGTGTTTCTCTCTCTCTCACCCTCGGCCATCACCGGGAGACTTCGCGGCTGTACGACGAACGCTTCCCCCTGGGGTGGCAGCAGCAGATGTTGACCGAGCACTGCGTGGTGTAGCGGACGATGCCTCTCGACCTCGTCCCTGGGCTTCCTCAAGAGGAGACGGCGGAGGGGCGACCGCAAGAAAGGGCATATCCAGCCAGGCCACGGCGTGCATCTCTTTCACCTGCTCAGATCGTTTGGTGTGGCCCGAGAGTGCCCGAGCAATGTAGACGACATGTCAACAACGTATTCCTGATTTCCCTATCAGCTCTTGTCTTGCTGTCTCGTGTGTGGGCCCAGGCTACGACGGTGAGCGCCCCCATCTTCCGCCGTATCCGCCGGTTGGTGGCGAGGTTGGCTCGGCGGCTAAACTATAACCGCTGTACGAATGAAGGGCGCCTTGTTGGACTGCAATCGCTCGCTCGTCCACTCCCGTCCTCACCTCACCAAGAACGGGAAAAAAAACTTCACACTAGCGCTGCTGCTTGGTTGGTCGTCGCCGTGGATTATCTAGACTTCAACCGTTCGGATCCGTCCTCGTACCGATCAATTCATGCTACCATCGCATGACACCACGCGCGAGCAACTCAGGTGCGGCCTTAGGTGCGGCGAAATTTGCTGGGGGCGAGCGCACATAGTTGCGCCGAGGAATCATTTACCTCAAGCTTCAGATTCACGCCTGGAATGGCCTCAACGTTGCTACACAAGTTTTAAAGGATCGGGATTGGACGAACCTGGGGGGCCTCTCTGGCGGCCTTGCGCCCTTCTTCTGCTTCAGCCGCCTCTCGTTCCTTTTTGGAAACCCCTTCTGCCTGGAAATGGTCCAAAAAAGGAGTCAACTCAAGCGATCGGGGAGGTTCATTTCGGTTATTTGTACTATGCGGTTGCCTCACAACCAACTAGACATCGGCCATTCAACCTGCTACCCATGACATCTACAGTAGGTGCCGGAGGATGGAAACAAAACCACTATCATGGGCTCTACACCTGTGGCCCCGCGGGAGTCTGGACGTACTCGCTCACCTTGGCCCTTTCCTCTCGCTTCTTTCTGGCCATCCCTTGCTCCTGCCAGAAAACTAACTGCAACTTTTTCTGAAGCGCGGGGGGGGCGGAGGGAATGGCATGCAGACGGAGTCTTCAGGCGAGGCTGGCGGGTAGGGGTGAATTAGTACAAGTCCAGGCGCAACACGGGATGTTTTCACCATGTGCCTTGTGAGCAACCACGCATTGGGAAGTGCCATGGTAAAGCTCCTTGGCATTTCCCTCTTTGGCATATGCGGATGTATATTCATCTTCAAATTATGCTGCAGAATAAGGCTCGGGCCTCACACTCGTGCACACGCCAATGCACGTCGAGACCGAAGAGGCACGATACCAGCTTCTTCGTCTGGGCGGCCCTTGTTTCTCCTTGAGGAAGTTCCATAGGTGTGCTATTTGTACCCTCGATGAGAACATGCCGTCGTAAGAGTCTGTTTGTCCACCCACCATCGACCCGTGTGATTGTTGTTTTCACAAGTACTAGCACCTCTCCGAAGCTGGTACTTGTCCACCCACCACCCACCTGTTCATCTTCGTACGCTTGTAGCAGCTCTCTCGCGGGGGGGTCAAATCTAGTTGACGCAGCTGCCCCGCCACCTTCACCCCCAGGACGCGGGGAACGGCCTGGGGAACGTGGAGTCAACCCAGCACCTCTCTCCGCGTCCGCCCTTACGATATCCAGCCTTATCTTCGATCCCCACGCCGCCGCCGCCGCCGCCGCCGCATTAGTAGTACCAGTAGGGCCACCGCCACCGCTGCCACTCCCTCCACCAGAAGAATGATATGCTGAATTTGTCTGGCCGTTTGTCGAAAATGGAGAAGAGGACTTGTTAGCATGACTGCCACCACGTCCCCTTCCGTCGTTGTTGGACGATGAGGCCTTCCTCCCCGCGCCCTTGCTACCACTGCCTCCTGCCCCGCCCGGTCCATCGCCGTCGCCGCTACCACTACCGTTGGAAGGGTCTACAGAATCGGATGCTGTCAACCCGTCATGCTGAGTCGGACGCGGGATCGTTATCGAGCAGGCGAACCGAGAGAAGCGCGGCTCTGGCGAGAGCTTCGCCCCGTTAGCATGGCGTTTCCCTCTCCCGCTTTGTAGATGCCCACCCATCTTCCCACCGATGACGGCCCCCAGAGCTTCAAAGCTGCTTTCCGTGCTCGAGGCCAAGCTTCCACTCTCGTTGTCGCCCGCACTCATGTCGGCCGTTCGGGCGTTCTTCTGAAGGGTGTTTCGAGCGAGGATGCTCCTCTTCAGGCGCGCTAGCTCTAGGATGACACCTTCGTTCCACACCTGTATCATAGTATGACATGGTTGGTGCCAGGGTGGTGGAAAGGGTGGAAAGCCCGTGGAAAATTGTCTAGCGTGGGCGGGCCTCAGTTTTTGTCTTTCGCAGACAAGTCGGGGCTGGTGTCCTTAGATGCCGCCTACGTTGGGGGCGCAAGCCCCTAAGCGTTCTGAAGTGTTCAAGTTCAGCCGCTCGTACATCATCGTCAAAGTCATGAAATAATGGAAGACTGAACTAAGGCAAACCAACGCCGATGAAGCACGGGGCCCATTCGCAATGCACACCAACAGTACGCCACATCGTAGCAGAGAAACCTCGTAGGAATTCTTCGAGAGTCGGTGAACAGAGCCCAAAGTAGGGCATGCAGGAGCAAGGGAACATGGCAAACCAGAGCGCCGAGGCAAAAGGTAGCCATGAAAACAAACTTGGAGGACGTTTTTGTGTCGCTTTGCGTCTTTTTTGGTAACCTTGTGCCAGTGTTTTAAGCGCTCCTTCCACGGAGGCGGGGGGTTGTGACGCCTGGCTTCCGCTTCCAGCCGCCTCTTTTCCCTCAGACGGCACCAACGAATGAATCCCAGGAGGGTCACCCTGCCCAGCTGGTCCTTCTCGAGGTCCCCCCCGTCAGCCAAGGCCTCCTCCGCCTCCCTGAGAGAAGACCACGAGAGCATTGCAGGCAACTATGGGAGTAAGTGTAGACGGGGCCATGTGTCTTGAGCTCGCGAAATCTGGTCTCATGCGCCTGCTTGGAAACAAGAAAGGAGAGAAACTCCGTCCGATCGCGTGGGGGGTTTCAGGCCAATGGAAAATGTCGATCATACCGTTCCCGAAAGTCGATGGGTATGCTACCGATACGTGTCAAACAAGTGGTCTGTTCTCGCTATTGTGGTTGTTTCGACACCAAGCTCCTGTGAGGGTAAAGGTCCCCCAGTCTCTAGACTCGGAAACGGGGGTAAAGGAGCAAACGAGTAGAAACCAATGCTCTTTCAGCCACCCAGCCATTCCAATACTCGCAAGCACACCGAAAATCAATGGCATGAAGCATGTACATGGAGTGGACATTTTACCGACCGAAAAAGGGTGATGGCGTGTTTTTTTACGGTACAGAGGTTTGCTAAAATTGTTCGGCAGTTTCGGGCGGATGTTCTCTTGGACTTTCAACGACGGGGCTCACGTTAAATTGCAGAGCTATTCCCGGAGGCATTCTCGACAGTCCACACATGGAAGAAACCATCAAGCAAGGGTTGAAGGACGACGCAAGTGGGGACAAGTTCGAGGTCATGAAGCACCCGTGCTGTTACGTGCCTGTCCGTAACAAACCCCCCGGCGCCTTCCACCAGGTCTTCCAGAGTATCTACATCCAGGCGGGCCGCGAACGGCGCAGTCCACTGCGTGTCCTTCTCCACCTCCCCTTCCCCCGGCGAATGCGGGCAAAAGTGTACACCAGGGTAAACACAAGGCTTAGAGCTTTGAGCCCGAGGGACAGCTTGGTTTTGGAGTTGATAAGTGATTGGGCTAGGTTGCGCTTACAGTTCGCGCTATGTTGGGTCAGTTTCGAGTCCAGCGGAATGGGAGGGTTGGAAAAACAGCACTTTGATCATTTATTAGTGCTATCTTCGTTTTTAAGTCTGCCTAAGCTCTAAACACTTCACCTGAAGAAAATGCCACTATTATTCCTCCGTGGTGGCAATCAAAGCTGGTGTATGCCTTCAAAGGCGGCGAGTTACACCGGAACGAGTTCTACCGAGCCAACGGAGCATCTCCGCATACCTTCATTGCCGTTGGCCGCGGCATGCTCCGCCTTGAGCAGGTCCCAGTCCCGAACGCTTCGCATCTCCCCTCCGCTAAGTGATGCCCGCCCTTCTCCACCCCTGGCGAGCGCAGCAAGTCGCATGCCTCCTTCCGCACCCCCTCCTGTTCCCTTGGACTGGCGTTGATTCGCCTTTTCCATTTGAAAACGAATGATGAGAGCATCACTCCGCGGCTTGGGTTGACATGGTTTCCGCGAACGGATATTTTGGGTTACTAATCGGTGATGCTTGCGTTATTGCGTTTTGGGGCGGGCGGTGGGAAAGGCAGCTTCTTCGATTTTTGTACTGCACCATGCCTGCGTTGTTTGCTTTCCTGCATTCTCGGCGTACCTAGCAAACAGATTATGCCTTCGGCTGATCAGATTGCCGGCCACCCAAACGCCAAGCGCCGTCATCACCAACAACCAACCGCAACCAATCGCAGCGACAACACCGATCAGAAGTACAACCGTCCGCGCGACAGCAGGCGCACCCTTTTGGAGATGCCCAGCTTGTACGCCCTCGCAAAGCTCGTGCTATCCGCTGCTCCCGACGTCTTCCACTCTCCTCGCCCGAGGTTAAGCGCGGCTTCGCGGGCGCGTTCGTTGATTCCCCTCTCTCGCTCCGCCCGCCGGGCGGCCCTCCTTTTGTTCTGCTCCTCAAGCGCCCGCGTATCCTTAGCGGCAGCCATTAATCCCGCAGCTATCGTGCGACATGGAGAAAGAGACCACAGGAACGAAACAAAGCACAATCAACCTTGTGTTGCTTGAAGACGGTTCCCCAATGGAGCCGTTGAAGGCGGGGGTGTCTTCAGTCTGAACTCAGGCGGGCAGATCTGCTGCGGGTGGCCATTGTGTGTCTCGTGGCGTACGTGCGAACCAGCACGAGCGCAAGAATAAAAAAGAAATGACCGTTGTGACTTGTTGTTCTCGTCGTCATCGTTGTTACTGGTGCTGTTTCTGTGACTACATAAGGCGCCCGTTTGGGCCACGTGCAATTCTTACGTCAGTCGATGTTAGAACAACGGACAAATGAGTGTGTGGTCAAGACAAAGACGTTTGATTCGTGGGGCCTCACATTGCGCCCCGCTCGCGGCCCCTATCCCCTTCTTCGCGGCTGCGCGCACGAGCCTTCCAACCTCCGCCAAAACTTGCATCTGGACCTCCGGTAGCGAGGCGAATCCATCCGACCAACCCAAGGCGGTCGCAGCATGCAGGGATCGACTGCTCCCTACTCTTTCGACTCCCGCGTTGGTCCGCGGGGTTGCAAGAGGGCTTGGGGATCCAAGAGGCTTCACCCACGATATTCGGCGACCACCACCACCACTACTGTTACTAAGACCATCACGCTGCTGTGACGCAGCAGGTATCGTTGATGTTGGATCTGCTTTGTCGTGATTTTCTTGGCTGCTGTTCGCCATGGTGAAGGGAGAATCATCGTTCAAGCCGCCTGGACCTCCTGTTGTTCGGGGAGTTCCGCAACACGTCATCGCGCGGTGAGGAATAGTTGGTCTCGCCGAAACTTCAAGAATTTTCCCTGGGTGGGGAAATCCTTCCACTGTAGAATCTAACAACACCTCACTTCCTTTGGACACAAACAACGTCACACAATGAGCGAATACAAACGCTCGTAAAACTCCTGAAACACGCCACAATGTTCTTGACGTGCAGATGCCGCGAAGTGGTGAACATTACCCTACTGGTATGGTTCAATCTGCTTCGCGTGGTTGCTTGTGTCTGGTGTCAAAAATGGAGAATGAGAAAGCGCGGCAGGGCGATTCTTGTTTGTCCCTCGGGAGTTATTTTCTAACTCGTGCCCGTTTGTTGCCACAACTCGCATGAGTGCCATCTACTTTGATTTGACTTTGCAGAGATGAAGCTTGAAACCACTTGGCCCTGACCGTCACCAGTGTTTTCAGACAGAGCAATGAGTTGGGCCCCACACAAAGCATGGGAGACAGACAAGCTTCCTCTCAAGTTTATTAATCTCCAAAAGACAATGCTATCTCAGCCCGCCCTCTTTTGCATCAACTTCGTCTTCCACAACACTTCACGTCGCCAACGTCAAGCGAAGTGGGAATCATGTGCTGATTTTGCCACCTCTCGATATCTTGCACGCCAATTGCAGCAATGACGTAAATAGCAGTTCACAACATGTTTTCTGCATCTCGGTGTACGAGAGCGCATAATTTGTCAGCACATCAAACGTTGCTGAGCGATTCGAAGAGTACGCCTTGAACACAAGCCACCTTACCTGCTGAGTTCCCGTCACCGCCTGGCGCCCGTTTTTCGAGCAGTGCGCGGATGGCGGCGGGCTCCAGAATCCTCCCGACCCCCCACTTCTCTGCAAGCGTACGCACCCTCGCTCGGGTAACCACCAGCCTACGTGCATCACCGCCTCTCTCTGTGGCGTACGCCCTGACTTCACTTGCGGCATACTTCACGAACGCCACCCCGGGGCAGGACAGAAACGACCGTAAGGGTTGTGGCGCTAGATGGGAAAGGGACAACTAGGGACAAATACAGCGAGACCCTCTCCGTCTGGGGCGTCCACCGTAAGCGGGTTCTGACGAATCTCAGACAGGGACGAAGGAGGGGAACACTCGCGTTGCTACCGATGGGATGCAGGGATAGGGCATGTACTGCGGTTTGTCGCAATAGCGCGAGAAATGGCTCAAGAACGTTAACGGCAGGGCAAGTCGCAAAACAATCATACCTCCGCCCGCCTGTCGTAGTCGTCAAGAGCACTGTCCACCTCAGAAAGTTCGCGAAGGAGCTCGTGCTCGTGACGGTAGAGCTGCACAGTAGATTTCGGGCAGATTGAAACAAGACGAGGCAGGAGGCTTCGAGTGCTGGAATGAGACACCGACTGAAACGCATATCCCCGTCGTCGCAAGAGCGAATGTTTCAAACATCATGGCTTAGCAAATAGAAGTTGAGGGAAAACACTTATCGAAGTAGGTCGGATTTTACTTTGCGTTGAACCAATTGACGGTAAGCAACACTCGTCCAGGTACTAGTATTTCAAAGCCCAAGCGACTTGGCCCCTAGTTAAGTGTTAGCTATATTCCTGGGTACAGGATTCAAGCTGACAAGAAACCATCCGATTATCTCTCCATAACAAATCACACAAGGAGAAATGGGAATCTGCGATTGGGTGAGCTACGAGCACTATTGTATCCGGAAAAAAAAAACAAAGAGGATCCTTTCGTGTTGCTTGCCCACCAGAACGAGGTCCGCGGAGCCCGTGGCCCCCACGCCCTTCAAGAAGTTCCGGCATCGCGAGTTTGCGCAGCAGAAACTTGATACCGCTGCTGCCGAAATGCTCGCGCTAACCAGGACAGCACCGGTGCTCTTTGAGGTCGGACCAGTACCACCGCTGCCGACGGAGCCGGTGGGGGCGGTCTTGGCGACGCAAGTGGCCGTCGACGTTGCAGAGGCGGTTTCCTCGCCCGCGGTCTTCTGCCCCCCGTCAGCTGCCGTGCGAGTGGCCAACGCTTCTGCCACGGCCGCCTGGTCGGAGGTTTTTGGCCGGGTGACGAGCGCGTGGGGGTGTGTGGGGTGCGAGTGGATCCTCCTCTGATGGGAAGAGCGTGTCAGGGAATGTCGATTCATGGTAATCTTTGGGCAGGGGATGTTTTCCGAGACTCCCTGAGCAATGGTACAATCTGCAGCACGGTTGCCTGTATGGCCAGGTGATAGGGGACATGTGTCGCGTATTTTTCTGTTTCAGGTGGGAAAATCGATGCGGGCAAAATATATCCCTGAGGTCAATGACCCGAGATCCTGTTCTGTGCGACTGACTCGGGCCTTCGCTGTTGAGGGACAACACCAAAATGTACAATTTTGTAGCGCGTTCTGCGTGTTTCAAGCTCTCTTCCGACTCCTGAGCGGTTGGTGACTCCCCGAAGGTAAAAACCTTCGGTGAAGGCTATAATTCAAATATGTATGATAGCTCGACATTTCTCCCTTGCAGAGTAAAACCAAAAGGGTACCAATGGCTTGCGGTTAGAGGACGTGGAATTTCCGTCTGCTTTCGTGGCAAGTTGAAGCCTTGGGGTTACCACCCCACTCAGCTCAATACACAAAAAAATGTTCAGTTGGGAGAGGGCCTCGCAAAACGAATTACCTGCTGAAAGCATAGACGGGATTGTGTGGTTGTGTGTTTCTTCAAACGAGAGGGATTCACGCACATGTAGAGCGTTATCTCCAAACGTCAAGGTATTCAAAAGGAAAATGAACGCGAAACCCCATGCCTCCCTGCAGTCTAGACAACGTACGAGCGCAAGGACGCTGCAGCGCCTTCAAGGGTATGATCGGCACCTGATGGAGGAATGCTTCTTGGGCTAGGGAATGAATTTTGCCATCTGGCGGGGGCTCCACTCTGTGCAGTCGACAAAACCCCGTGGCGCACGCACTCATGGCCATCCGGAGCTCGGTCTCGTTGACCATCCCATCTCTGCCGTGTCACGTTTGGTCGGATGAAGCGCGAAAACTCATGTTTTTTTTGCGATGAAACGCGAACATTGCGGAGCGGATCAAATCATCTGATGAAAAAGCAACCTCCCGCCACAACTGATGCTGTATCGTGTCCAGTGTTCGTGGCGTCCCAAGGGTGCACGAAGAATGTCATCCCGCACACCTAGGTACCCCCCCCGGGAGGGCCGACAAAAGGTTTTCGACTTTTTGCTTCTCATGGGGCTAGAGCCCACTGCACGCAAGTAGCTTATGTGCGACTTGTCGTGTACAACAAGTGACGACGTTACACGCATAGTTTGAGTGGAGTAGGTGCTCTCTTGGTGTGCTACGTTCCCATTTGTGTGATCATGGCTCGGGGTTCGCAAGAAAGGATCCTAGCCCGTGCATAGGGTACCCCACGGAAAAAATGGTTCCCCACCGCGGGCCCCCTATGCTTTATATAGGAATTAGAGTACCGGTACCCCCTCCCCCCCCCCCAAACACCTCCCAAGTAAGAAAATGGGTACGTGCTGTAGGTGTCGGAGAAAAAACATTTCGGGCACCCTTTGGGCGTCCCCGTAAAAAAGTAACTTACCCGACGTTGCCTCATTGAGGAGAGGAAACCCTGCTGCTTTCGCACCTGTCGGCATCGTACATGCCCAAGATGAACTTGACCTTGCTCAGCTCGGGAGCCCCAGTGAGGAGGGCAAGCCCTCCCCACACCATTCCCGAGGGCACACGGCCCCGTTCCAGCACGTCGAAGCACGAGAAGCACTTGTCTAGATGCGTTCTTCGGTGGCGCTCGGCGTCGGCTGGGCGTACCTGTTTGCGATTCACACGCAGGCCGCCGGCGTTACCTTGCCACGCTCCCTGCCCCGCCGGTGGATAGTTGCCCACATCTCCAAACACCTATGGGTAGTTTATGTGGTGGGGCGACGGGCCACAACCGGGCATTGCGCCGTCAGCTGGATCGCGACACCGAGTCTTTCTCGCGCAGGTGGGAAAAGGCATGCCCCGCTGTTGCTGTGGGAATGCCACAGAAACGGTGGCGGCCATAGGTACGGGCTTTGGCCGTGAACTACACACTCAACATAAGTTCAAAGTACAATCAGCAACGCGAATCGATCGAGCTTGCGATCATGACAAACACGTTAGAACTCATGTTAGCGAAGCGGGCAATTGTACAGTAGTGCACCTTGAGGAAATCACGGTGGTTTATGAAGAATCCATCGTCGTCCCGTCTGGAGGACACCAATGCCCGGAACTCGTTGTAAATTCTGCGAACGTGCTCAAGGGAGCAACGCTCCTCCAGCCAGCCTTTCCAATCCGCAGACAAGGTTCCGGTGGAGTATTGCGCACCCATTCCGTAGCGTGCTGCAAGCGCTCTCTACGGACAGTAGACACCGGCAGGTAGAAAGATGTGGTCTCTTTCATATGAAGTCCAGACTTGAAACGAACCGGTTGTGGGATGGCTCAGTTTACCCCCGTTTAGTGAGGATAACGCGGAGGGCATGCTCGCTCTCCCCTACTACTACGGATTAGAACGAAACGTCCGCGGGCGCTCTCTCCTGTACCAGAGTCCACAGGAGCAAGGGTCAGCGACCGCCTCGGTCTGGGTGTCTGGATCCTCTCCTGCTCTGGCGTGATCTCCGGGTTCGCGAGGCGTTTTCTAGTTCGGGAATCCTGGTAAAAAATCACCCTGCCTCTGATCCTCGCTGATCGCCCAGTCCCGACACCCACCAATTCCGCGGTACCGCTTGAGGAGAATGCCGTCGAAGCATACACAACATGCAAGGGGAGAGCTGGCGGCAATGGTGCGAAAGTAGTGTCACTGATGTGTGCATGATTTTTGCTCGTCGCGTGCCCCAACCGAGCACACTCCGCCTACATGTAAATACCATTCCGATATTTCAGGAACGATAACTTGTGCGTGGGGCAGGACCAGCAGTGGTGGGTTTGGAGGTATTTGCGTTTCCGGGTATTTCGTCGCACGTTTGTCCATCAATGACGAGGTCATGGCGAGGCTATGTTATGCGGAAGCGAAAACCGAGAAGGTGTGGTGCTTGTTATTCGGTTGCAGGAGAACTGCTGTGTACAGCAGTTTTTGGCGGGAAAAAATCAACCGTCAGCCAGCCTGCTCCCACATGATTTTGCGGTTTTTTCCTACACGTACAGCAGTAGTTTATCGTCCTTGGAAGGGCTGTGCCTGCATTTGCCGCGCATTGCAAGGAAAACTACACGACACACCTGACATATCACCCTCCATGAGAAAGTTTTGTTGTGGATTTTAATATTTTCGCTCTGGCCACACTGCGATTTATTTTACCTTATATCTGCAGGAGAGCGAGCCAAGCCAACCGCACCAGGTGTCTGTCAAGCAGGACTATGATCTCCGGGCCTGTCGGCACCACCAGGGCAATCTCGAGTCTGATATCGTCCTATCTGATGTGTTGAGCCCTACCACAAACATCATCGGTGAGTGTGTATGTAGTTCACACGACGACCCACAGATCTACAGTAGTCTACAGTACAAGTGGGTGACGTGTGTGCGTGTCTCGAACGATGAATGTGCTCGAAGTCGGCTGTAGAAATCTCGAGCCTAATATTGCCCTATCTGATATGTGTAGCCCAGCCACAAACACCATGTTGTGTAGTTCCTATGAAGACCCAGATGTGATCTGAACTACTAAGATGACATGATGGCATGCAATGTTTGTGTGTGTCACCCGAATGTTCTCGACGTCGGTTGCCGGTATCGTTACGACGTTATTGCACCTTTTCGTACTCGCTGGATATATATCGGCCCCTGGGTCACACGGGAGGGAGGCGACACAGATTTTGCCTTTTTCAGCCTTTTCCGGCAATGATGAGGACATATGTCTTCCCCGTAGTCAAGGAAATGGGGATCGATGACCGTCTCTTGTCGGATTGCCCGGCGCGCAGGTGGCGAAACTCTATGCCCATCCGACACTGCTGTCCAACGAATATCGCACGAAAATGTGGCAAACATGGTCGGCGAGCATGACCCAGCGCGCGGGAACTCAATAATCTCCCCGCCGTCCATCGCTGGTGTTGGCGACGAACTTGTTGCGGAGGGAAAAGATCAGGAAGAACGAACCTTAGTCTTGTCAGATCCACGCGGCGGCCCTCAAGCGAGAACGGTGCAGGTACCTCACGGCATCAAGCTAGGGCCACGTCGAGAAACGCCACCACCGGCTTCACCGCGTGTTGGCACCGGTTCGGACACCTTGTCATTGGCACCATTCCAGCCTCACGACCAGAACGAAGGCGAATCAACGCCCAAAATAAACCCGAGGGAGGACACACCAGATCCTTGCGCGGCTGGAATGCTGTCGAAATCACCGCCGAGAGAAGCGGATGCGACTTCCGAGTCGATTTCTGTTCCGCGTGTGCGTCCCACGAGCCCTGCCCCTGTGTCTGCATCTACTGCTGTTGTTCCGGTTACTGCCGTAGAGGGCCTGAGCGCTGTAGCTGCCTCTCCTTCTTGGTTTTCAGGACCTTGTTTCTCCCCGTCGTCAACTTTCTACGAAAAGTCTCCGCAATTTGTTGGCTACCGACAAGAGACGACTACGCCGGCGGCGCATGGCAGTCAACGTGCCCGGCGTAGTGGCCTGGGCGACGACGATAGTGGCGAGATCATGTCAATCCATGGTGTTGGGGCAGGGGAGGTGGATAAGGAGAATCGCCGCCATACCAACGGGCAACCTCGGACGCCCACAACGGACATTCTTCGCCGCCTGCTGTACGAGAACACCCCTGCATGGCACGCCACGGACTCCGTCGGCAAGAATGAGACGCGGGCCGGCGAGCAGGGTAGCAACGGCATGAACAGTTCCAGGCGAAGAAGTCGCCAAGGCCGGCGCTTGTTCGCTGAGGGTTCGACGGTGCTTCGCGCTTTCCCCACGGCTAGCGAAAACGTCGCGGAGGTGCGCCGAGGTCCCGCTTCTCTATTTTCCGACTCAGTTTGCAGGTGAGGGTAGCAGCTGTGGCACACGGAGCTGTAGCCGCGGAATGGCTGCAAACGAGAAAAGCAACACTGACGAAAAGTCAGCGAAGATGGAAGGCGCCTCGAAGCCAGCGGTGAAAAAAGTCAAAAGCAATGATAAGCATTGGGGTCACCAGCGGGGTCGGCGTTCGACAGGCGAGGTTGTTTTGGCGAGAGAGACTGCAGTTGGCGCGCAGAGAGTGCACACAGGAACGCCGCGCCCTTGGATCGTTCCTATTGGCAAGACAGACAGCCTGCCAGGTTGGGGCGTTACTCGGGGGCATACTTTCGAGGTTGATCCTGCTATAGGTGCCACACTGCATGCCAATGTGGAGGGTGCCCGCGACCTTATCACAAAGGAGGGGCCTGAAGTTCCACATGAAAAATTGGCACGGGCAACAGGTTCGAAATGGACTGCATAGTAAGAAGCGCCTGGGCAGCCGGGCTACACATAATGAATATTTTTCGCGCAACTGATGCCACGACTTTGAATGATCGTGACGTCCTCTCGGAAATCTAAGCCAGTGGGCAGAAGGGTCAACATGAAACGGACGCATCGCTGGGTGATGATGAAGTTCGGGCGCGAACCTGATACAAATTGGCCTAAAGAAAACAAGAGAGCAGGCAGTATCACGTCAACTATGGAAGGCACCGTAGGCCTCGTCGTATTTTGTGGTGTCTCAATAAAAAGAGCAGGGTGCTGCTGGTCCTTCACGCACCGGGGGGTCTATGTGCGGTAAACTGACACCGGCACCAACCGTAGTATGAATATGCTGAGACGCTTCCCCCGCGCGCCCGACGTCCAGTATATGTACGGCGGGCCACCAACATGGATCGGTTGTGCTATTCTTGTTCCCACAACAGATCCGGTGAACTCGCGTTCTGTGCTACAAACTGATATATAATGCACTCTACCAGTAGGCTCAAGCAATCGTTGGGTTCGAGTGTACATGTAGGGAAGAGAAGGAACCGCCGAATCGTTCTCGAAAAAAGAAATGTTCGCAGTAATCTAGCAAACAGAACGTACGTAGGCCCCAAGAAACCCAAGGATGAAGCACAGATGTGCGTTCTTGCTGATTCGAAAACGCCACTGACATGCACACACATGAAACGCGGGCAGCTACAGACCCACACAGGCTAGATAGAGAATGCATTTGTCTGAATTGTCGGCATCTGGAAGGGACAGACTGCCCGCCCCCTTGTGCACACATCAAAAATGCCGGGATGTTCTCGTTCGCTCCAACTCCGTAGGACGGCAAATTGATCGCTGCCGTGCACCAAACCGCAGTCAACACGCCGTTACCCGAATGGAGAATGCACCCTACCTGCCTGTACAATACGCGATAGCACAGGACAACGTGCCCTCACGCCCTAATGCGCCTCACCTGGAAATCCCTCTCCAAATACCATGTTCTTGTCTGGCGAAGGACAACATTTACAGGAAAAAAATGTACAAAGTGAGCTCTCCCATTGAGCCAAACAGCTGCTAGTGAGGAGCACACCACAACACTTACATCATCTTCAAGGAGGGAACGTCTGCGAAACAAGCCCAGTCGTTTCTTTCCCCCTCTCTGCGCGAGCGCACGCCGTCATACAAGGCGTGACACAGAGGGCTACCTGGCGTAGGGTAGCAGCGAGGTGCTTCCCACAGGTTTCATTCATACCACACCCTCTCGTCGCGTAATAAAGCAAGCGCCCCTCTCGTCTCTCAAGTGTTTCTCCAGTTTACGGAGCGCACGGCGTGAGTCGACTCCTCCAAAACACTTGCGCCTTCGGCCTCCTGTTCGGGTCGACCAGGGACACAACCTCCGAGGCATCCAAATGATGAAGGAAACGTGGGAAACTTCTATTACAGCCGTTGTCCCAAAACATGTTGTCTTTTCAGCGCCCCGCCGATCTCTCAGGTATAACAACAGGTCAGTACCGGGCTCTCACCACAGCAACCCCTACACATTCGAGAGAGATAAAGTGGGGGTACTATACACACGCTGCCGTGACAGCTGCAACTCCCCACATAGCCAAAAGGACACCATTCGGGCAAAAAGAAAAAGACACGAGCATGTCGGGTGCACAACGCAACGCCAGCAGTCTCTCCCAGATAAACACCTGCCACTCTCATGGTAGTGGGTACCACTCGTGGCCCACGTCGCGGGCCCCACGACCCCAAGCCAAGCGCGTATTTACTAAGCGCGTATTTACGTCGGTGCTAAGGCGCTGCTCTTGCGAATATAGAAGCCGACTACGCGACTAGCGTCTGCACGGTACTACTGCTGGGTACGGAGTAGGAGAAGGGGTCTCGCCAAAACATCGAAAATACCGCCCACAGTCACATCCCCATGGAAGACCTGCTGACGTCAACCCGCGTGAATTCAAAACAGTGACGGCAACGACACCCGAAAACACAGCATAGCACTTCATCGAAACCCAATCTCGAAAGGGGGGGGGCAAGCGAAATGTCAAGGGGGCACGCAGACTTGGCCTGGCAGCGCATCCACACCCATCTGGTTGGACAACAAAACAACAACACGGACAACCACAAAAACTACAGCTAGCCGCCCATCGGCGAGAGACGTGTCACGAGCTACTTCGTAGAATCGCAACACGTAGATCCCCGGCTCTAGCCTGCTCGAAAACGTGCTCGCAAGTTACTACACCCGGGGGGGGCGCAGGGGTAAAAACGAAAGGGCCACCCAGCGTTGTGTCTACACCTGCAAAACAAACACCGCTTCTCTATCGTGAGCGCTACAGCTATTAACGCGGCGGGATTGGGGGGTGGGGTGGGGGGTGTGGAGCACACTCGACGCTCCCGTTCCTCGTCAAGTCCTTCCCCTGCGATACCCCTCGACCGAAAAAAGGGAGGGAGAACATGGAACCCCAGAAAAAAAGAAAAAATCAGATATCTAAACAAGTGGGGAAAACATCGAATACATGGTTGCAACAAAACTTTCCACACGGGAAAACAGCTATCGACACCAATACTTACGGCGACAAAATGATCAAGAGATCGTGCAACAACCTCCCGATTTTCGAGGCGGGGGAACACCCTCCTTGGAATAATACAGCCCTTGGTGGTAATCCGTCTATTGAAACAAAGACGGAGGAAGAATCACACGCACAAGCACGAGCACACAAGGCAACACCGACACAAGGGTTAGCAGAGAGCGCGCGGGGGGAGAGAGGTAGCGGGGAGGTTAAAAGCTTAGAGGGCGAAACCAGAGGACTTGCGAAGCTCTGCGAGTGCTTAGTTCATACCACAGGCTAGCCGTGACGTCACGCGAAGAGGGCAACGCCTCACGCGCTCCGCCCGAAACTTAGCGGGTCGGAGGTGGGCAAGCATAGGAAACGCATGCACAAGCAAGTCCAGCCGATGAATCGAGTAGGAGAACTTTGGTGGTTCCAGTCTGCACACACACACACACGGCTCTCTGTGCACATACATCCGGGTGTGAGGCCAAACAAGAACAGCATTATGGAAAGCGTTCGGGATATGGTAGGGCGGGACGCTCTCCTCCGTCAGCGCAGGAGAAGCGACTACACACGGTACGGTTTAACGGCAACGCACGTGTCAATCGCTGTGTATGGCAGCCGACTTTCTACCATTGCTGCGCCATTTCAATACGCTTGCACTGCAGACCTGAGCTCTCTGCGAACAGCACAGCGGGACCGGTGAACCCATGCCCACTCGAGGCTCACGAGTCCACACAGAAATCACCACCTCCATTCCAAAAGCAGCAAAGGTTTCGATACAAGTTTTTCCAATTTTCGAGCGTTTGAGCGTCTGATTGTCTGATTTCAAGATTCGGTGCCCCTGCCTCGCCCTGGCAACCAGTGGACTACACCTCCTACGACAGATGACATTGGATACCGACATCCAATGTCGTGGGGGACAAAGAGGGGCCAATGTTGCAGACAAGAAACACGGATGCGCAGAAATCGGCATGGCACGCGATTGTGTTCCAAGAGAGGTCGCGCTAAGACTAATGAGTTGATGGGTGGGTGGGAACTCACATCGAAGAGGGCATCGCCGTGTTCGTCCGCAAAGGATATCCGTTTCCGCCGCTTGGCTCGCGCACGCCTGTGATGGCGCGAGGGGGGCAAAGAAGGGTCGGGGGGGGGGGGTCATGAAGCAACAGAAACAGAACAAAACAGAAAGGCAGATGGCATGCTCGCAGGTTGCTGTTCCGAGAAAATTGGTGTGCCCTCCTTATCACGATGTGGTGTTTCAAGTACGGTGCGTCCTAAGGCGTCGTGCGCGATGGCCACAACATCCGCGCGCGAGAATTTCACCTCAGACCGACGCGCTTATAATTCTTGTTGCTTATAATTCTGGTTGGGCAACCGCCGACAGAAAGAAGACCACACTTGAGTCAAAAATGGAGAGACAACATACAAACAAGCACGCAATCGCACCATATCCCACACCGCTGTACACGTCACCTCCTTGCCTGCTGGCAGACACTGACAAAATACAAAACTTCAGAAGGGAAGCTTCGATTGTAACCTGACCGGGCCTGCCGTTTGAAAATACTTGCTTTCAGCTCCAAGGCGACAGCCACTTTGTGGCGGTGGCGAGGGGTTTAATGGTCGGGGTCGTGGGGACAAAAACACACCCACAGCAGTCTCAAGGAAGATAAAAACAGCCCAAAGGAACACGCAAAAACAACACTGCAAGTGAAGTACAAAGAATAGACGTTCGCACGACCGTTTGATCGCCAGGCGCTGGAGTAACGACGAGCGCCGATGACGAGTGATATTTAGACGCGTCTTCTTCTTTCGAACACGAGAAGCAATCGGATATTTGCCGGTACGCATCAGGGCCTTAACCAAGCCAACCGGAACCCTAGGCGGCAAGACCGACCAAACAAAGGAGTAGCAGCAACGGGAGGAGCGAGCAACAGACATGCCGCTCAGGAAACAAAAAACCATCTTAACGCCTGCAGCAATTGCTGCCTGGGCCAGGTCAACACGAGGGCACCTGAGCGGGCACAACTCACTGGTTTTGTCGCCGTTTCGCAAGGGCGAGGTCCTCGTGAAGGTATTTGCTGGTTTGGCGCAGCAAGCTCGGCGGCGGCATGTTCTGCAAATCCGTCCTCGACCTCCCAAACCGCACCTCGCCCAGCGGCCGCCCCGGGCCAACAGGGTCCAATACCCCCCCCTGCTGCTCCTCCTGCTCCTGCTCCTGCGGAACCCCTCCCTGCTGCAAACCCGGCGTGGCCTTCATCTCAATCACCGTTTCCCCGTTCGGCCCAACCGCAAGAACCTCGTTCCCTTTTCTCCCCCTCGACCCTTCCCCAGCGACGATGGCGACGTCGCTCCCCCCCTTAGCCCCCGCTCCGCCGCCCCCCTTGAGCCCTGGTGACCGCCCCCCGTCGCCCCCTGACGCCGAGCTACCACCGCTGCCGTCGCCCCCAAACCCCACCCCTCCCCCCGGGCTTGGGCCACCGCCGGCGCCCCCTTCGTCTTGCACCGGTGGATGGGGCGAGCTTTTGTTGTCCCCGCCGTGCATTCCCGCCCTCGACGACGACGAAGAGGAGGAGGACGAGGAGGAGGAAGACATGAAAGACGATGCCGACGGTGCTCGCTCCTCGTGCGCGCTGCCAGCAACGGAGGCGTCGCCGCCGTCCTTCTCCTCGCCGCCGCTTTCGCCCACGAAGTACGACCCGACCGTAACGCGCGCCGACGTCGGGGTCTTCATGAAGTACGCCGACGTGCCGTCGAGCGACTGCCGCGGCAGTCGCTCCTCTCGACGGCTCCTACCACCGCCAGCATGGTCGACGCTGCGTGCCCTCGCCCTCCCCGCGCTACGCGGCGGAACAGGGCTTCTTGGCCCCGGTCGGAAACCACCACCACCACCACCACCGCTACGGGGGCTCGGCTCCGCGCGGCTGGACGAGCGCAAAAGTCTTCCTCGTCTTCGGGGAGTCTGGCCTCCGCCGTACCAACCCCCCGACCCTGCCCCCTTGGATGGTTTTCTCTCCAACCCCGGTGGAGTTGGTGGGACAAGCATCTCCCGAGCGGCTGCTGCTACTAGCCTACTACCGCTTCCCTCGGCAGACCGGTTACCGGCCACGCTGCCGTTGCTGCCACCGCTACCACCTTTGTGGCCGTGATTAACGTACTTCGCAACGCTTGGCGCCGCTGCTGTTGACGTTGCTGCTGCTCCAGCTCCAGCTCCCGCTGCTGCGCCCGCTCCTGTTCTTGCTCCTGCTTCCGCTTCCGCGTTGCTGCTGCTTCCAGCCGAGACACTATGAACCCCGTAACCCGCCCCGCGTTCCGGCTCGTGTACGCCATTCTCCATTATCAGGGCATCTCCGTTCTCCTGTGGCAGCGAGCACAAAGCGCCAAGAGAAGGGAAACACATCGCGGGGGGAGGGTGAGAAGGACAGTCCGCGTGATTGGGAGAGATGAAGGTCCTCGTTCGAGACAACGCGCGCTGTATGTAGCACCTCATGAAAATTGTGCAGCAACCGGAACAAAAAAAACACAAAGAGAGGAGTCGGTAAATATTAACATTTCGTCCACAAGAGCAAAGCGCGGGGAATGAGGCATGGCAACTCCTGAACTACAAAAGCCTCGTACAGCTCGAAAACCCCACCGAATTCTCGGCAGTGGGAACGAATCGTGTTCTTCAGGCCGCCACCAACTTCCAAACACCAAGACATCAACAACAACAAACTGCTACCAGTGGAAATCCGAAGAGACCAAACAAAAAGGCTCTGGTATGCACGGCTTGCCTTGGAGAAGTCTCCCTCTTCTGCCGTCGAAAAGTTCAACTCTTCCATACCGTGCCCCGGAGTCTTGCTCGAGCCAGAGCTCGGGCTGGTTAGCGCCCCATACGGCGCTGACGGCGAATACGTGTCTAACGGCGCCGGCCGCGGAGCGTTGGCGTCCGACGATCCTGTGCCTAGCGGCTCCGGCAACATTGCCATCGCCGGTGAACGCTGGTCTTGGCAAGAGCCCTGCTTTCTCTCTGTCTAGCGAAAACTGGCGATGCGCTTGACTGCTGTGTTTGACAGCGGAGAAGGCTTGACGGCGGCGCGCCCCCAGAGCTACTTCCAACCCTCCACCACTCCACTGCCTTCCATTCGCCACCACCCTCCGTTTCACCGCTGTTATTGCTTGCTGTGGCGGGGGCCTTGGCCCGAGGACACACCGCACCGTGCTCTCTTGGTTGTACTTGGTCGCGCCGCCCTGATAGGCGGGGCTCGGCACTTCGTATTCTGTTCCCGGCTGTGGTGAGGAAAATGTTGCGCGCAAACCGCATGGCGTTGCGGGTAACAGGACGGTGGAGGGATTCGGGATATTCACGGGGGTCTGGGGTTGTTATCTTTAAACCTTTGCGGGAGAGAATAGCAACTGCAAACCGATGGTTTGCCCCGTCTCATTCGCAAAGTCGTTTATGCTAGAGAGGCTCAATATGTACCTATCGTGCAGTCAAGCGGAAAATATTGTTACCTCACGCCCTCAAATACTTGAACCGATCCCCATCCCACCACCTCCTGTGCACGAACAACAAGCGCCCAAGAGGCGCCCACCTTTTTAGCGGCGGCAACGACGGAGGACCGGCCGTGAACTCGGCAACAACCTTTTGTGTCTCCTACGGCTTTCCAGGCCTTCTTGTGAAATCCAGGGAGGTCATCTAGACGCAGGTTGTTCCGCCAACGTAAAGTTACCCAAATTGCCTGACTACCAATTAGCCTTTGTGTTATTTGACATGAATCCAACTGAACTTTGTGGCTAGATTTCATTGTGATCTGCACAATGTGATGGTATGCCTTCGAAAGTCACCCACATCTTTATTCGATCCAGATTCACTACTTTCACGCCCAGTGATCCTAGCCTACCCCCAATATATGGTCCGGTTGGGGCTTCCACGCCACTTTTCTACCCTGCACTTAGGCACGGTTTTCTCGGGGTGGGGGTGGTTGTTAGGAATTTCAAAGACACCATCAGAAGCCCAGTCTCCAGGCGCAGAAATCTAAAGTGCCACTTTTGTTTTTTAGATATTCGCTGACTTTGTACTTCGAAATAACTAGAAATTTTTGTTCGACTTCTGCTGGAGGGTCTACTTTTCAGAGAGGAAATCTGAGACCAGATTTCGACAGCCCTTAGAATTTGCCAGGTACCGCGTCTTCCAAAATTTTAAAATATCAAGAAACAACGAAGTTATGCCCCATAAACGATTCTGGAAGGGCGAATTGTTCAACTGCTTCTGCGAGACCCAACTTCACGATTTCAAAATAGAGTGCATCAAACGATTCCTCTCGAAATTCCGCAGGTACCGCTTCTTTCGAATTTTCAAAAAAACTAAATGTAATGAGATGTTCCACATATTGTGAAAACCCGAGGTTTTTCTCCAGTCTTGATATTTTTTGGCAACAATGACTTGAAATTAGTCTTGGGCATTTTTTTCTTTGGTTGAAACCTTCGTTGTTGTCCTTGATGTGGGGATCACTAGCGTGGCTGAAATTCCCTCCAATTCGAAATATTTCGAAAGTTATGAATATTAACCAAAATTGGAAAGAAAGTCCAGGACGGACCATATCAACACCAAATGAGTCCACCTCCGAACATCAAAAATCAGAGATGTGGCCACTTGACCGACTGCTGGGCAGTGTTCCACCCTCGTATGCTAAATAGAGTGACCCAAATCAGCCAGCACATGGCGAGTACACAGCGTGTAAATGCTATTAATACTGTTGTGCCAAGGACCATGAAAATATTGGCTTGATTTTGGCGAGTATAGTATGTACCCACATACCCACGAGGTACGATGTAAATAGAAGTTACCGAGAGTGGTTTCAGGGGGGGTACGTATACACTCTTTCTATAAGATAGAGATGGAATCGATGTGTTACACTGAGAAAATAACAAAAGATTTCCCTGGGGAGGGAGAGCAGCAGGACGAACAACTGCAATAGCGAACACACGCGTTTGTGTACAGCAGTTACAGCAGTGCGTCCCCCGCTGGGAGCACGCTACCTGTTGGTGTGCAAAAGAAGGAAGGACCTAAAGAACCGCTGGGTTGGCTTATGCGCATCTCTGCGGCTGTAACACCCAGCCACGGAGAGACACGGGAGTACAGATAACCGTTTTCGCGCGGGATATTTGTCGGGCGAGAGTGGCGGCAAGATGGCGTCGGCAACTAAACTGCAGCAATCGCTAATCGCCCCGCATTTGACCGTCGGCTTTGTTGCGCGCCACAGCGGCAGTTGGACGCCCTGCTAATCAGGACAGAGAGCAATACATCTTGTTCAGTGCAAGCACCCGATATGACGAGGAAAGTGTCCACACGCGCTATTGCCTACTCTGTCGATGCCGTCAAGCTTTGCCGAAGGGCGCAGAGACAGCAGGGTCATCGCAGAGGAAGCATGACGGCACTTCGCAGAAGCGAGCAGCGCCTTGCTGATGCGGTCTGGACAAAGAAAAGAGACAAGGCTTCTTTCCGGAAACGGCGAGGGATCGCCAGCAGCTTTCGGTGGGCAGTGGCAAAAGCACACTACGTGCAGAAGCCATGGGCGTCGATTTTGCCCTGTCCGTCGTTCATGCTGGCGGTAGGCTGCAGTGTAGAAACACACACCCACACACGCAGACAATAAACAACACCGCACACACCTACCTGTGTGCTTACAGCACCACGGACGTGCATAGTGCAAGGTTGCTTCCATCCAGCCTTCATGACATGTTACAGCGAAAAGGGACGAGACTCGGTTATGTATGTTTGCGGGGGGAAGCAAACGGAAACCGTGCCCTCACCTAGGGACCTTCTACCGGGCACCACTCCAGCTGAAAGCTCGGTGCTGTCTGCCTGCTCCGCTGGGTGCTATGCATAGCAGTTCAGTTTTGTTTGTGTTGGCCGCTCTCTGGTGCCACTTGAAAGGTATGCGTAAATAACTGTTTGCATATCACGGAACCCCCCCTAGAGCTGCTCAAAGCTGCTGTAAGCAACCGGACCTGGGAAAGGGAGGGGGGCAGTAGAACAGGGGGCACGAAGAAACATCGGATTGGACAATGGCAACTTCCCTGCAGGCCATGGGGGCAATAGGGCTGTGCCTTTCGCTCTACGCTGGTGAGCAGAGGAGGAGGTTATTTCTATCATGAATCAGGGGATATGCCGAGAGGAGCAAACGCAGCAGCACAGCAAACGCGGGCCATTTTCTGACCAGCGCCACACGACCACTTTCCCTGCCTCGCCTTGCTGCTGGGCGCGCCTCTCGCAGTGTACGTGGAGCACAAGAATGAGGAGGACTCTTCCTATGAGGCAATGTGCGATGTCAGCGAGCGGATGTCCTGCTCGAAGGTGCAACACAGCAGTCATCAGTCGTTGAATTAGTGGTGTTCTTTTTACTGTGAAACAACACAGAGAGACCTGTCGGCACAACAAAAACAGTCGTGTGCTGCACGACGCCACGGAAAGATATCTACCCTCACAGAGATTCTCCCTCTGTGGAAGGGGCAGACCGGCTGGGGCCAATGCTGTGCACTTTCAATGGCCAGCTCTACAGCAGTTGTTCCACGTACATCGGGTGTAATCATGTTTCGAGAACAAAGGATATCGCTCAATCCTATATTATGTCGTCTACCGGACTTGCCGTTTGGCTACATGATCCGACCTTTGACAGGGACCATGAAGTGGTCGTACTATTATATACCAGTATATACACGGATGTTGATGTTTCCGACGGGTTGCTCGAGCATGTCCCTCTTGTAAGGGAACCGCCACTCGTCATGTTTGCGGGTATATTCCGCAAAAGACGATCGGCGTTGCCCGGCATGCAGAGCTACAATAATAGTAAATCTACGGATGTGCGTACCATCATGCAGCTGGCTGGTTGCAGCTGGCTGGAACCAGCTGCAAGCACATCGCACTACAGCGTATGCACTTCGATCATATATATACATTGGCTTCCCGTCGGATAAAGATCGGCCTAACTGTGAAGAATTATTGAAGGGTGGGGTCTGTCGAAATGTGATTCAATGCAATACTCCCAGCGTGTCTGTATCGACTGGCGCGTTGCTCGTTGCACTCACGCCGGGGTCTGGAGCCACATCCGAATGGATACCTGTATGTACGTAACGTTCATGTGTGCATGTGAGGTTGAACAACGTATGATATGTATGAAAAACCCACGCGTACTTTCAACGCTAGGCATGCGCGACCAAGGTGAACAGCCGCCCTCGATAGCGTGTTTGTGCTCTCTCTCTCTCTATATATATATATATATCTGGCGGGCGTGACGGGTGGATGGTGGTTGGTGTGGGAATGTGGGCACATGGAAGGAAGGGGCCGTGCGTGCGAGTAGACCACGTTTCTCCAACCATGGTTCCGGTCCACCCAATGTCGGATGTGATTCAATATGTTTATTATCTACTTCGTGCAATTCAGACTTCCCGCAGGCATCTGTTTTTGTGATCGGAAGACGTATGTTTAGGTTTCATTCTTGCGTAAGACGCCAGTACCCTACATGCAGCGTCGAGGCATTTTCTTGTGGGCAAACGGAGACCATGTTCCACTGTCCCAACAACATATAGCCTGGTTTGCACCCACTGCTGCTTCTTGCCCCACGGTCGCCCCGGTGATTCGGTTGGTTGCCTCGTAAGGCTTCCGATACAAAGTTATGGGTTCGACTCTTTCCGGAGTGACAAGCTCGCATTTCACTCGGTGGAAAGAGCACAGTCGTGAGCATGCACAGACGGGGCGAGGGACTGCTGAACGCTTGTCGTTTTAAGACTTGTTCGAATGGCAAGCACCCCGGGCTGGCGGAGAAAAGAAAAGAACTCCAGTGGGTGCGTTTCTTCTGTGTGACCCGGTTGGTGCGTCGAACATATTCCAAAGGTCCCAGAACAGGTGGGAAGAAAGTACACACGCATACATATGTACATGTCGATCACGGCCAAGCCCTGCCAGCGAGGGCACACGAGGCTCGTTCGCACTGACTAGACCTCTTGCAAAGTCTAGGTTGCGGGTAGGAACCAAGGACGTCTACGCCATTCTTCACGGCCTCACGTCCTTTGTTTCTCCTCTCGTTTTCGCTGTCCGCGTTCTCATGAACATCTCGTGCTTGCCATGCGCAGGTGCTAATGAGCGAATGGGGACACATCTTGTCGCAGCTAGGGGTCTTGCCGAAGGGGCACCAGTTTGACCTAGCCAATGCCACCTTGGGTAAGAGGCGTTGTTGCTCCGATGCTGTCGCCGTAGCCCGTGGCCGCCAATCTCTGCCGATTGCAGCTCGGTTTTTTCCTGCCATACATAGGCCCTTCCAGCATGGGAGACAAAGCTACAGCTACAGCTGTGGGGGGCAGCACCCGATGATTGCTGCCCAAAACGTTTCGCGGACGTGTATGCCATGCTCTTATTATTCGAAAGCCTCATGAAAATACCCGGGCGTCACATCATGCACGTTGAAGGTGTCGAGATGTTATGCGGTTTTTTACGTACCAGGCCTCCCCAGTCAACCGTCAATAGGCATTGGCATATCCGTGGAGGGTCACCACGTTCTGTTTCGGCCTTACCTACGAGCTTCACGCTTTTCTGCGTGTCGGAGATCGTGCGTAGTTCGCGTGTACGCCAATGGGGACGATGTGATGGAAGCTTACGACAGGATATTGTAGCAAACCCTCTCTAGGGCAACTCCGTCGACAAGGCCGGTTTCATTCGGCGGGTATTTTCGCTTGACAGGCCCGTAACTTGCTTGTGACATACCCAAACGTTTTCGAGTGGCAGAGCTAGTAAATAGCCCTGGTAGCCTCGCAATCTCCTGACATTTTCGAGTCACATAATTGGTCGCCGCCAAGTGGTTCGGTTGGTACTGCTGTTGCCTCGCAAATCTTCTGGCGTTCGGGTCGTGAGTTTGAACCTCGGCACAGCCACACAAACCGGGAGTTGTTTCGCACTTTTATGCCCAAAAGAAAGTGGTGGAGGGAATCGGAAGGCTGCGTCCTTCTCGCGGTTACAATACCGCAGGAGGAAACCGGACAGAAACTAATCCAGTGTGCCCTTCCCTTTCATTTACCTTGTGTGTTCGTCCTGTCTTGCGTTTTTCAACCCGGCCCGTCCCAACCTTGTTCTTGCCGATGTCTCGCCCTTCTTTCCCTGGTCCCGCATGGTCGCAGGCGTGCTCTACTTTGCGGCAGTGTTCCTCCACCGTTTGTTTCCTCTTTCCTCCTGCCAAGCAAAGGCAAAGGTCGTCTTCGCCTTGACAGTCCCAGTCGTGGTGAGTACCCGTACGGCCGCTGCCGCAGCCACACTGTTGCTATGATATGATTGATTGATGCTGCTCCTGCTGCTGGTAGTGGTGCCATGGGCCTGCTAATCATCGATCCCGTCCTTCACCCGGCGTACCTCCGTGCTCGGCGCCTGGCAACGCATAGCGGACATGTTAAGTGACGTCACAACGTCTTGATCCAAGGATTCCCACAAGACGAAGACTGAAATAACGCGCGAACTCGTTTTAGCGTGGCACCCCCCAAACCATAACGTGTCTTACCTGTTGTTGGAGTGAGTTGCCGGCCGGTTCTGGGGGGGGGGAAACATATGTTTCAGACGTGATGCTGATTTTTGGGAAGACGTTGACCCTTAGGCCCGGTGGGCAAGCAGGTCTCGAAGACATGCCAACGGCAAGTCGAAGCCACCCGCAGCCCAGATGCGTGATGTATGATGTAGAGGAACGGGCAAGAAACCAAGAAATTCGCCGTCCGGCCACCCGTCATCGGGCCTTCTTTAACCATTTTCATGAAGAGATTCGGTGTGAGTGAGAGCTTCTCCCTATAAACCTACTTCTGAACACGTGCTGTTGGGTTCATGTTTTCGTGGTGGTTTTCTAGCATGTTCGTCCTATGAAATGCCTTATCTCCCCTCGTTCCGTGTTTGTTTTTCTCGCAACTTACCCCCCACCCCCCATTCCTCTCCCTTTGTTTCACGTTTGTCCGAAACCCCAAACACTCAGGGCGTGTCTCTGTACCTCATGTACATCCTGCTCGTCGTGTTACAGGATATCTGCCTGATCTGTGTCAGCATTTACGGCGTAAATCTGGCCGTGCTCGTTCTCAGCTACCGAGGTTTACGCGGAAGTGCTTCTGGCCCCCGAACATCCTTCGATAGAAAATCAGACTGAAACGTCCGATCAATCTCGTTTATTTCCTCCTGGAGCATGGTTGCCTGGGCTCTGGAGCTTGGGGGGGGAGGGGCAGTTTCGTCCCTCTGCTCCCACTGGTTGTTGCTAGCGAGCAATGGTAGGGGGAGCAACAGGTGAATACCGGACATGGTTCTTCGGCGGTGACTACTGCAACTACCTCATTACTGGCGCAGCCTTGAGTGATTTGTTGAACGCTACACGGCACGTGCAACACGGTCGTTCGCGAGGTTTCATTGAGAATGCGGTCTGCTCAGCTTGTCGGGGCAGAGGGGCAGAGCGACTATACCCCATCACCAACACCATCACATGTATGCCGTCGCCGCGCTACGTAGCAGCAAGGTTGTTTCCTGCGACCAATCACACGAGTAGACGGACGACTGGATGAGGTGACATGCCCTCAGGGTGGGTGGTGCATTGTGTGATTCTGTTCTGATCGTGCCGGATGGGACGGCACTTGAGGCTACACCCCGTTGGTGTTTTGTTGTTGAATCCAATCAGCGAGCAAAATCACTCGACGAAGCAAAGGAAGGATTGGTCCCGAAGTTGAGAGAAGGGGGAGAGGGGGAGAGGTACATAGAGAGAAGCAACGACATGCGCACGGGCTGGCCGTTGGTCCTCCAGTAGACTTGTTCGGCAAACCGATCGTATGCCGTAGGCCGCTCGTTTGCTGCCGTCTGCCTGCGGGGGGGGGCGTTGTCTGCGCAGTGGCAAAAAGAGACGAAGCGCACATATGCGCATCTTACTCGGTCGATATGTCATCCGAATTGCTGGGTTGTTTTCTTGGTTTCGAAAGGCCTGACCCCGAAGCTATATCAAAGTTGTTAAAAATTCACACTAGGAACAACTTTAATGGCAACGAAAAGTATTCTTGGGGGGTTAAGGTTTAACTTACCAAGAGTTGGGAGAACCTTGCCGGTCATGAAGGTCCTGGCTGAACGATCCCTCCCCTTACACCGCTGTAAGACAGGTACCGCCAATTCATCTCACGCACGCACGGGTAACACTGTAAAGTGCCTGATCCCGAAGCTATATCAAAGTTGTTAAAAAATCACACTAGGAACAACTTTAATGGCAACGAAAAGTATTCTTGGGGGGTTAAGGTTTAACTTAACAAGCGTTGGGAGAACCTTGCCGGTCATGAAGGTCCTGGCTGAACGATCCCTCCCCTTACACCACTGTAAAATCAGGTACCACCAATTCATCTCACGCACGCACGGGCAACACTGTGAAGTGCCTGATCCCGAAGCTATATCAAAGTTGTTAAAAAATCACACTAGGAACAACTTTAATGGCAACGAAAAGTATTCTTTGGGGGGTTAAGGTTTAACTTACCAAGAGTTGGGAGAACCTTGCCGGTCATGAAGGTCCTGGCTGAACGATCCCTCCCCTTACACCACTGTAAAACAGGTACCACCAATTCATCTCACGCACGCACGGGTAACACTGTAAGGTGTACTTGTCTTTCGGTGGACTTCCGCACATGACCGCCCGTGCTCTGCTTTGCGCCTACGCTACATAAGCCATTTGCGTTTGTGAGCACATACATAACATATATGAGTAATTCTCGCTCCACCGCAATGCCTGCTAGCCCACCGCGGGCAGGAACCCGGGAAAACTCCTCTCACGTGATGAGGGGTAAAGAGTAAACCTGCACCTGAACTGGTCTCCCAGACACATCACCGGGTGCACACTCGCATGTCCACACTCGCATGGAATTCGTCAGGAACAAGTTTTACGTTCCGTGGCCGAGAACGCAGTCACGCGGGAAAAGTTACCGCTATACTTCCAATGTAACACCGCTTTGTCTGCTGGATCGGTCCTATTGGGTGACGACACCCTACTGCTTGCCACTGCTTTGATATGTACTGTACGTTGCAGCATGCTATGCTACTCACGAGGTCAAGGTGGCCATTCTGCAATCTTATCAGCACCGGAGGACCTTGGTCTCCCCCGAGCCCAAAAGCCCGCCGGCGGGCTCCACCTCCCAGAAAACCAACGGTCCCCTACAACTGCCGAATGAATCGCCACGTAGAGTCTGTTCCTGCAGTACCTCCCCCGTCCTACATGTAGTACCAGCTCGAGCCGCCTGTTGGCCAATCTCGTACGAACTCGACGGGGTAAGGGTCAGCATGCACGGTCCTCTTTTAGCTCTTCCCACCGTTCGGATGAGACTTTTTTCGGCCGCAGCCGCGGTCGCCGCTTTCTCTATTTCCGCGGCCGCCATTTCCGCTGCCGCTAGACCCGCTTCCGTCATCGCCACCCCGTCGGCAGTTTGACGAGGAGCATGGGAAGCAGGACCACCACCACCGAACGCCGAGGTATTTCTCGTCGCGAGGCCGCCGCCAGCGGTCTGTGCGACATCACCGGCGCCAATCTCGTTCACAGAGGAAACCGAGCGTTTTTTCTTGCTCTGGTATTCCTCATGCCGCCACCCTTGCCGACGATACGAGCTCGCCGCAACACGCCTGCCGTGCGTTGGCGGACCGGCATCTGTCGACAACGCTTCGAACAACTCCGCCACCGTGGACGATGGTTCGGGCATATCGTCAACCCCTTGTGTCATCATACCATTGGCTCTCACATCTGTGGAATCTGACCTCAGCCCATCCTGTCGGTCTGCTTCTGCCCCCCCGGGCCCACGACCGCCCCTTGCGGCGTGCGCATCTGCTTGGCGACCGGCCCAATTCCGCGCGAGTCCGGCGGCGGCCGTGGCGGCGGCAGCCAACTCCGCTGCCGCGGCCGCGGGGAGAACACGGCGCGCAAGCGTGCGTTTCTGCGACGACACGAGTCTGGTGCCGACTGCTGCTAACGACAGAGGAGCGAGGGCGCCACCTTCCGACCCACTCGCGACGCCACCCCTGGTCCTTCCGCCCGCCCCGTCGTCTCCGTCCGCTGCGTTCGAACCACCGATGCTGGTCGCTGTTTCCATGGAATCCCCGGCAGTGGTTGTTTCGTCCCACATTGTCGATGGATGTGGCGACAGGAGCGAGAATGAGTTCGACTGTCGGTGCCGGGGGCTGTGGGGGGTTGTGGCAGCCCCCGCCGCCGTATTCTCTGTTCCTAGTGACGGGTTGTACGGCAAACCGGGGCGGATGGAGGTTCCTAGCCAAGTGTTGGCTGTGAGTGTCGGTTCCACGACAACGAGTTGGCCGAAGCACATGGAGACAAGTAGCAGAGAGGGCGAGAGAGGAGGCCAAAGGATAAACAGCGCGCAGGGGGGAAGGGACGACACGGGGAAAAAGTCGGAGAAAGTACGTTTTGGGCCACCTTAAAAGGTCCCGCGGCAGAACAACCATATGGACTAGGATATCTGCCATACTTCGCGTACATCGGATACAGGGGATGGACTGCAGTGTTCGCCCAGGACAGGAGATTGAACACGCAGCCTGCCAATCCCGTGTGAAGAAATCCGTTGCAAACCTACCCCTAGCCGTATCAAGAAGACCTCCAGCCCCCTATTATCTCACCTGGCGGCGGCTGCCGTCGAGAGCTCACGAGGTCGTACCTCTCCACCGGCCCCGCCATGTCCCCCCCGTTGCTCATCTCCCCGGACCCCGGGCCCAATCCCGCAGACGTTGTTGCCGCGGACAACAAGACGGGGTCGGGAGCGAAGCGATCCGCACTCGACAGAAAGCATGCCGCGAATCGATTTGGGTTCTGCCGGAAGACGCCATGGGCAACCGTCTGGCTTGGATGGTTATTCGTGGTTCGTTGTCGGGTTGGAGGAGAGGGGGGTCGAGGAGAGGTGGTGGTGGTTCCAGTGGTGGTGTAGTTGAGGGTGATGTCATGTCAGCGGTAGACAAGGCGAGCAGGGCGGCGGGAGCGGTGGCAGCGGCGAGTGACAGAGAGAAGAGACCAACGAGCACGGGTGAGCGAGAAAGAGGGTGCGGTTCAATATCCAAGCAAGGTCGATAGGTCGGGGTTAACCGGCTGACGTTGTTAGCGGGGCACACATGATTCCGGTGCATTCGTTGACCCGCCGCCGTAAGCACCACCACCGCCGCCGCCGCCGCCGCCGCCCCGGCAGTGTCGGCTGTAGCACTGCCGGCATAGTTTTGGAGTAGCAGCAAACGATCTCCGCCGTAGGTCAAATTTGGTATATATTCCCGTCAACAAGATGATCTTGTCGAGACTCCTTCGTCTCTCTGCTTCAACCTCCTCCTCCGCCGCCACCAGGAGAACGACAAGATGCACGAACGCTTTCGAGATAGGTCAGGGAGGGGGGGCGCTTTGCACCTCCTCGCATTGTCGTTCGGGTAGTCTCCCAGTTCGTTTGTCAATCTTGGTCTAAAACCTAAACCTAAGACCACCACTTCGGACTCGCACTATGCGTGGGAACCGAGGTATTGGCTAATGAGAGACGACGACGAGTACGAGAACAACAAACAACAACAACAACAACAACAACAACAACAACGCGTTCGAAACTAGCGTACTCAAGGCCTTTCACACGCGGTGTTGCCGTCACCTTCGGTGCTGGTGGTGAAAACTCCGGATACAGGCTGGACCAGCTGGCGAGGGACTCAGGAGTGCCTGGAGAATCCATCCTATTCTCACCGGGACCGACCGCAAATCCTTCCGTTCCCGTCGACAAAAAAAAAGTGGTTCGTGCGTGTGACGTTCGAACCGCGCGGGCGGATACACGCGAGGAGTAAAGTGTTGCGTTTCAGGTCCGAACGGGAAACGAAAAAAGCAAAGTGTGGTTGTTGACGTGAAGCCATCGGTTACTGTATGGTGGTTACGAGGACCCGACCAACCTCTCAACTTCAGCCGGATGGTACGGCTGCTGTTGCGTCGTGGAAAAAAATAAATAACAGACAGCAGTGAGAGACGTTTCCTTACAGTGGGTTTACTTCACTCACTACGACTCACCGAAACTCTCGTCGACGTGGGCCCCATCACTAAGCATCGACCTACATACCCTCTCGTCGTTGTGAGAAGCAACATGACTGAGCGTTGCACAGCGTGAAAGAGTTGAAGATACGGGTAGGATCGATCTAGATTGAATACCCGCGAGAGAACCAAAAATAAACTGGCGTCTGTTTTCACTGCTGTCGTTTGGCATTGACTGAATAACGTACCATGGCTGACCATTTTGACCAGACTGTGCCAACGTGGCCATGCAGCATCTTGATATTTTCAATTTCAATGTGTTAACGTCAAACTTTTTGGAGCGAAGCGCTATTGTTCAGTGTCCAAAATGGAACAGCGGGGCCCGGAAACACTCGCCAGACTAAGCAATTTCAGGAACCAAACCTCAACCAAAAGTAATAAAGGTCATGATTGAAACAGATAGGGGGACCGAAATGTTTCTTGGGAAACCTTCTTCATGTTTGCGAAAGCTACGCCGGCGGTTACACTGAGGCAACACCCGACTACGAATAAGTAGAACTACAGCGTGGATCGGAGCGGGTGGCTCGGAACCACTCACATGTATGTGCGTTTGAAATCACTCTCCTTTGGGGTGGAGTCTACCAGGCAAAAGGATGGGGTTGGGAAAAACTCTAATGGATGTGCGGGAAAATCTTTGGGCGCCTGAAGGCGGCACGAAGTTGTCAAATTAAGGCTATCCTCGTGAAACAAAGTAGAGGTAGCAGCTGGGACTGTCCCCTGCAAACACATTTTGAAAAATTCAGGTCACGCTGCTACAAGTCTCACGGAAAAATAAACTACAGCGGTGAGATATAGAGCACCTTCTGGCATTGGCCCGGCCGAAGACGACACCCCCCCCGGGCTGACCATTTTCTCCCTTTCCCTGCGGTCGACATCCCGTCCCCTTTTCCCTCCCGAGCCCTCTCGGAAGACCGGAGACTTCCGTCCGGGTTCTTTCACTCTCACGCCCGTCCCGCTGCCGGGGAAAACACACGTTTCGATGGACGAGAGACGAATGTTCGGGTTGATTTCGAAAAAGATCAAGGGAGGGAGCAATGGGTGACGGAAAAGGGTCCGAACATTAGGCTCTACGAGAGACACTAGCGTACTCGACAACACGCCTTCTGTGCCCCGCTTCGCAATATGTTCATCCAAAACGGGCGGATGTCGCGCGCTACGTATTGGTCCATAGAGTCCAGCCCCTCCTCGCGTCCCCGGCAGCCTTTTTCTTCCAACGCTTGCGCCGTAAGTCTACAGTCTACCATAGAGAGGAACACTCCACCGACCATGGCCTCATCTCGAACTCCTTTGACGATCGCCCTACCGGTTGCAGCACTCAGCACACGCGCTATGCTTTGTCGCGCTGGCCGCTGTACACAAGCACACCCTACATACCGCGGAACGATAAATCAACAGCAACCCCCCTTACATTTCAATAGCGTATGCCCCCGGCCCCTCCCAGCCCAACGTCGCCACCGCTGGCTCAGGCTCCCTGCCGGGGGGCTTAAACATCCATAGCTGTTCGTAGGAACGCAGGTTGTTGTTGTCCCCGCGGTGACATCAACAACAACAAAAACAACGACCAGGGGTCGGGAAACGGCGCCGAGTCAAAAATAGCGCAAAAGAGTAGAGGAGGGCCGGAGGAAGAGAGAAGAGGGGGAGATACACGTACAGTAGGGACGGACAGACAAGCGGGAGGCAGAACTCAGGTAGATTGAGGGCAGAAAGGTGGAACCAGGGAAGGGGAGCACAACACACAGAAGTTGCATACTGTAGAAGAAGGGTCTTCGTACTACGAAATGCCAACACCCAGAACCCTTTTACGAAGATCCCACGACGTCATTCATGCAAGGGCGGCCAACTCACTCCCCGTCAACTTTTGATCCTGCTGCGAGCAGTGACTCGCACCGCGAAATAGATCGCGTCGGCTTGTTCGCACCCTCTCCCTTCCCCCCCTCTCACCGTTTGAGGCTTTCTTCGGTGGCCCCCGTGGGCCTTTTTCTTTGCCGCTGACCTCGCGCTCCTGCTGGCGCCACTCCCCCCCGCCCCGGCCCCACTTCTGTTCCCGGTTTCGCTAGCTTCCGCACCGGTGGCGGTAACGTCCCGTCCCTCGGCCGCCGCCGCCGCCGCGGCGTCGACGCGTTTAGAAGAGGGTGCGAGCGCGAAGCCGCGCACGTTGGTCTGCGTCGGGGACAAGAACGCGGACGATCCTTCTCGAAAGGCAGGGGACGGTCTGCCCGGGTCTCGCACGGCGATGCCCCTTGGCCGAGCTCCTCCTTTCTCCGCGCTCTTCCTGCCCCTCCCGCCGCCGCCGCCGTCGCCTCCGCTGTCGCCGGGGGCTTTGCCGCCACCGCCGCCGCCGTCCATGTCGATGTCCGCTGTAGCATTCGTGTCGGTGTCGTTGTCGTCGGGTCTGTCGTCCCATTCGTACGCGCCGGGTCCGTCCCAACCCCGTGTTTCTCGTTGCGGGTCGTAGCACACGATACGGGGCTTGTGCACCCAGAAGAGTACAAAAGGCACACCACACACACAGCATGAAGGGGGCATGAACGGGGAATTCGTTTTTGCCGTTTGGTCTTCAAGTTGCCTAGAGAGTACAACAAATATGTGAGCAGCGGGGAGACAGCGAAGTCCTTTCGACAGCACGACTCAGACTACGAAGGAAGCGGGAGAGAACAAGAACACCATGCTCTTAGTAGAACTAAGAGGCGAGAGGGAATTTCACCACTGCCGCTGCTGGGTGTAAGAGCAAAGAGACCCACAAGCCCAGCTATGCAACAACGGCTACACGAGAGATGCATGCCCCTAACCGACTTCCTGTGGTGTCATTGAATCGTAAGTCGCGATGTTGGGGTGACGTGTGAGACTCCTAAGGCATGCTTACCTGCTTCGATCGGAACGCGACGGCGTGGCGTATTGGGGAGCGCTGGACGTCAAGCGCCAGGGCCGGAAGACTCGCGTCCTCCTTCGGCCAGTCCACGTATCTGGACACCAGACACGGCGCGACAAGACCTTGTTTGGAGTGTACATTGCGCCCTTGCTTCTTTCGTTACGTTGTTCCGGACAACATGAAATCGACGTAACGAAGCCGGTATATTATTCTCCCTCGGCGCTAGTGGTACAATATGCAGATTTTCTCGCCGAAACCGCTACTCTCTGTGGGAGTTTTAGTAAGTAGCATCGACCACGCTATCCGACTGGCCGAATTAAAAGACGTCACTCTCGGTGCGGATTTAAAAAAAAAAAAGTGTGTGCATGTTTGGGGTGTGTTTCTATTCGACGGTAATGACTGCTGTCGTTGCTAATACCTTTGAGGGAAAATCAGTGACTCCAGCCTCCCCGGCAGCGCGTCCACCTCGTTGCCCCCGGCGAAGGGTTTCTCAAAAGTGTTCCCGGGCATCGCGATCCCGTGGTACATGTCCCTTTTGTCGCTCGCTGCGGGACCCCTCTTCAGTTTCCGTCGGTTGCCCCCACCCCTAAGTCGTCTCTGAGTCTCTGGGTCCGGCTTTCCTTCACGAGGGCTGGCCTGGAGAGAGTGGGTTAGCGGTGTGCTTGTTGCCACGCGTGTCATACTGCAGGGAAACCCGCTCCCCTGCGCGAGACTCTTGCAGGTGCTTCCTCAAACGGGAACGCATTCGTTGCGCCGATTGAAGATAACCAAGAGATAGGTCGTTTCTGCCAGTGAGTCGAAGGATGGTTAGACGTTTGTTCCCTATGCGGCTAATGTCAGGGCCAGGTTGGAGGTAGAAGACGTGGGGGATATGATTAACGGAATCCACGTTGTCCTACTGCTACCAGCGGCAGTGGCTTGCACCATCACGAACAAAGGGTAGCCTCCACCGTTTCAGCTTTCCTTTGCATCTCCATTCAGCTTTCTCCAACGCGTCGGTTTCGCGTCTCAAGCCAAGTTACTCTAGTATGTCGTCCTTGCGTAAGGTTCAACCGCAACAGCAGTAGCTGCAACAGCAGATGAAAATTCAGCAACAACAGCAACAACGGCAACGAAAACAGGAACAACGACTTCGACGACGGCGGTGGCGATAACGGCGACGGCAACCCACCGCCATGGCTTGCGCTTTAGCCTCAATCGCCTCTCGCAGGGCCTGGTCCTCCAAGCTCCTCGATCGCGGCGGTCGAATTATCGGCGTCAACGACCCCGTGGACTGCTTCCACGAAAGGGCACTCGGCTGTCGTTCGGAGGAGAAATACGAACACGCACCATCATTGATAAGGATGCCTTCAGTCGTGGGGAACTCTTGGGTTGAATCAGCGTAAGGGTTGCATGCAGTAGAGTGTTCGAGCCACTGGCCCCCCAACCCCACGCGCCCTCCAAGTCGACACCGTCGACACTGCGCTCTGCAAAATCACCAAAAAAAAAGATGATGGGAATGGTGCATGGATTGCCCGCAATCACTTATTGGACGCTACTATGTAGTCTGATCTACGGTCTCTGGCAGATAACGGACCCTTGAGACCGGAAGGATGTGGTATGTTTGTAGGGACCACAACAGGCAACAAATTCAACTACATCAACACAAACAACGACGCAGCCGACACCACCACCCACATGTCCATCACCAACAGCAACAACAACAACAACAACAAACCACCACCTTGTTAGTGGAGCCTGGGCTATTTGTGCTCGTCCGGCTTTTCGCTGTTTTCGCCGGGTTCGCCCGGAGAACGTGCCGATCCCAGCGCGACTTCATGGCAATCTTTCGAGCCTCGTCCGCTCGGGTCTGGGCAGCCTTCCCGGCGTCCTCGAGGCGGTCGTCTCGGGTTGGGCTGGTGGGGTAAGAGCGCACGCAAACGCCCGGCACGCCGGCGGAGCCGGTCCTGGCGCTAGCGGCCAGGAAGACCGCGGAACTGGTTTCGGGAGTCGATGAAAAGTTGGGGGCAAGGGTCATCCTAGTTTTGTCGGTTTGCGGCTCTGATTGTTGTGCCAAAGGTTGCTATCAGAGGGTATCATTTCTCTTGCCAAAGACCTTTATTCCCCCGTCCTGGGTTTCCTCCCAAAGGACACCGGGCATCGTATCCCCAACCCCCTCCTGCGTCATCGGGAGAGAGCGCCAAGTGCGCGAGAAACACGAAGTACACGCGCCATCTGTGTCTTGCACAAAACCGCAAGCTAAACTCGCGACTCCCTCCGGCGAACTAGGGGTCCACGGTCCACGCTGCTTCACCATTAACTTGCTTGTCGGGAGAAAGTCGCCCTGACTGGGATGGGCATGCAATCGACTACGCAGCAACCTTCACAGGGCGGCGAGAAAGGGTACGCATGATACGGGTTGGGCATGGATATGACACAAGGTATGCGATATGGCCCAAACAGTATTGAAGGACTGCGGTCATCGTGACAGAGGACTCGGGAGAATCGTGTGCATGTTTGCTGTTCAACCAGTACGTACACATCTCTCGGTGAGATTTGAAAATGAAAAACGTACGAGGTCACTGAGCCATACCGTCGAGCATTATTGCGAAAGCATTGGAATTCCCGCGATCGCAGGCTGTATCTCAACATAATGCTGTGGAGGCCAGGATACATATGTTTTGTGGAGGTTCAGGAAGCACAGACACACGTACATAAAGAGTAGGATCTGAGGGATGTGTGATAATATATACTTTACTATAGCTGTTCTCCCCAAGAATCCGTTCCTCTTCCGATTCCCAACAGCTGTGAATGGTTGATGAATCAAGAGTAGATATAGGACGATGGGAAAATGAGTCCATGAAGGCTCGCCCACTCTCCGCGCCACCCTAGCTTGACTGAGTTCGCTCGGTCACGCTTGGCATTCCTCGCCACATCACACCAAAGGAAATAGCCAGCCTCCGGTGGCAGGTCATAGCCACTACACTCCGGACTCTTCGCTCACCAGAGTAGAGGGCACGGCGATGCGCTACAGCTAGAGGAGTCTAAACAATGTAGGCTATGCGAGTACAAAATAAAACGTCACTCACCCAGGAGTACAAGGCTTGACGGCCGCGCTCACAGACAGGTACTCCGTGTTGTTGTACTCGTACCCCAGGGGTCCTTTGTCCCTCATGCCGGTTTTACGAACGAAGGTCTCAGTTGGCTGCTCAAAGCCGCGCGGCGGAGGGTGGTACACCCCGCACGCCATCCGGGAACCATCGACCCCCAGCACTCCGAGCTCGTCGAAGGTTTGGTCATGGGGTACTCCATTGGGTGTTCTGTCCGCGGTGACTTCAACTTCTTCCGGTGGCGCCATGGCGGTGGTGGCTCTCGTTGTTTCAACCGGCGTCCCCTGCTGCCGTTGGTGCAACAAACAGTATTTCGAGTACCCCTCTGCTTCAGCAGCAAAATTGATACAAGCAAAGTGCTTTTTTTCGATACACCGGTCGGCGTTTGGAGTGCGTTTTTCCTCATCATCAGTGAAAAAATCGATTACCTCACCTGTTTGCTCGGTGCTCAGGACATCGATGCTTGAGGGACAGACCCAAGATGCACCGACATCTGCTCACAAGACCGCGCCAACACGCTGAGCTTTTCAGCGAGGGAGGCAGAACATTTGATTGTTCCGGAGCCCTCGTGGCGACAACGACCAGTTCCACAGCGTACACGGCCCACCCACCCACCCGTGATCCGAGTATGGCGACAGCAGTAGCCTCTGTTACCAGCCGACGAGCTGTTCATGACTCTATGCTGAGCACACCGCAGCAACAACGTCGCGAAAAGACAGAGACACCCACACGTACGACAACACCCCCCCCTTTGCGGCTCAATTTTTATTATCCTCGAACAGGAACAAAAACCGTCGACGATGAGTCACTCAACGGTAATGGAACAATGCGGCGGAATCTCCAAGCTGATGGTGATGTCATGTCGCTTGACCTCATCACTTCCTACGAACTTCGACTGCCGACCAAAACCAGAGACCGACGCACTTGGTTTCCTCCCCGAGTCTCACACACCCATCTTCACACACTTCACGAATCCCAAAATCGGTGAGTGGGGACTGATTAGGGCATGGGTTCCATGACGAACACCCAGCGTTGAGAAGAGTGGCCGGCAGAACAGTCTGTCGTGCCTGGCCGCTGCTGCTGCGGCTCCGTACTTCATGCGTAGCTTACTCTCTGCGGTTGACGGTTCAGCAACGCTGAGATCTTGTGCTGTTGCATAGACGATCACCACGACACCACAGCCTGCTGTGATGCTTGGCCATCTGCTTCCAAGCTCTTGCGTAGAGAGCGCGTCCTGCCGCTTGACGACTCGTTGATGCAGCCACGTCGCCGCACCGCCTGTTGCTGTGCGCAGCAAAGGTGGGGCAGGTTTTGGCTCGAACGCGTGTGTTGCTCGTCCAAACACACACTTCGAATCATGTTCCATACTGGTTCTCCTGAACATCCCTCGCGCGTCTAGGTACATTGTTTTGTTTGTGCATGTCAAGCTCTGACGCCACGTACGTCTGCGCGTTTGCGTTGTGTACCAACAACACAGGCCCCAAGCAGCATCATGAAAGGAACTTCTGCGCTCGCGCTGCTAGCCTCCATGGCGACGGTCAACGCCTTCCTGGTGCCCGGTGCCGTGCCCCGCCCGTCGTCTGGCCTCCGGATGTCGGCCAGCGAGAAGGTCGAGAACGTTGCATCCAGCGTCGTGGATGCCAACGACCTTAACGTCCGCAAGCCCCCGGGCGACGTCAAGCTCGACCAGGGTGTGATGGACCGGTGAGCCTGCTATGCATTGGAGTATTACGTCAGCACGTGCCGGCCAGCACGAGATCTGCAGCAGTAGCTAGATGCCGAATCTGCGAGCAAACGTGCACGTCTACGTACCCCCACCCGCACCAACCAAGAACGTTTTATGAAGCAACGATGACGTGTACCCCGTAATATACACGCGAACGGTGCTGTATTTTAGTTACTCCAAAACCGCCATCAATCGCATGTTGTATAGCTCCTCGACATCTTCTCACCTGAGGCTTGAGTCATCGGAGGTTGCGACGTACGCACGTCTTGCTTGAGTCTATTATACTGTGGCGGAGGAACGCCGGCCGGCACCGAACACCTGGAAGAGCAGAGAGCAGGAAGATGCACCGCCGCATGATATACCGTTCTAGAACATTTTCCCCTCCAACCGGCAAACTCTTGGGAGTGGATCACCATGCTGGATCGAATAAACCGTCCGTCCTGCAAATGCAAAATCAAGATGTCTTGTGGTGTATGTACCCATACAGTAGTGATTTTGTGATTAGCACCTCTGCTGGCATCACTGATCGAAAATTTTCAGTCCAAATAAGCCCAGTACCCAGCCGGTTTCCCTCCATTCACTGTGAAGACTTCAACACATCCCGTTCGACTGCTGTGGTCTTATCTCGAATGGGTTGTAGTCTTTCTGTGTTTGTATTTATGTTTCCTAATAATCACCCCGCCACCACCTTTCAACATGAGTAACACCCCGCTACAAATCAATGGCCGCCACCACCACAGGTACATGGCCTTGCCGCAAGGCACCCGCGTCCAGGCCGAGTACGTGTGGATCGGGGGCACCGGCCTCGACCTCCGCTGCAAGACCCGCACCCTCGAGGAGAAGCCCGGCGCCGTCAACGACCTGCCCCTGTGGAACTACGACGGCTCGTCCTGCGGCCAGGCGCCCGGGGACGACAGCGAGGTCATGCTCCGGCCGGTCAAGATCTACCCGGTGAGCGGGAGAGAGCCATGTCATGTCGTGTCATGTCATGTCAATCCAGATTGAGTAGTCCACGTGGTGACACATACAGACAGCTGTCGGTGTCCTCGGGGGTGGGGGGGGGGTCCGCTCTGCGTACGTACGTGAGCGATGAGGTTGTTATTGGCGCAGAATAGCAAAAGACATCATGCGCAACAGCAGTTGTGCGGTAACTATACACACCGCCACCCTTCACTTGATGGGGTTATTGGCGCTGAAGAAACAAGAAAATGCGCAACAGCAAAGATCATGGCTGTAGGTATATACACACGAGGCGCTTTCCGCTTTGAAAAACACAGCAGCGTTGCTGGGGGACCTTTCGCGATGGTGCGGTTCAGACCACACCGCTGACTAGAGTGCCACCGTGCCACCAATCGTGGAACGTGCACCCTACCGCGAGACGTAGCCGCTGCACACAGACGCCAAAAGCGCGTTATTGTGTAAATCATATCTCTAACGGGTAGACTGAAAAATACAACTGTACCAAAGCCCTTCTGTGATTTGTATGTTTGTCTTCGAAGAAATCGCTCGGGAAATACCATGCATCAAATGACCGCAAAGTTGCACCCTGTTTTACGACGATTTTGTCGAGAAGAACCTCGCCCCGACAACAACTCAGCTCCAACCCCGCCGCTTGTACATACGCGACGCATTAAAAAACGATGTGAACACAGGACCCCTTCCGAGGTGGGGACAACATCATCGTGCTGTGCGAGACGTGCCTGCCTACGGGCGAGCCGATCCCCTCCAACACCCGCGCCAAGGCGCGCGCGTCCTTCGACGCGGCCCCCGGTCTGGAGCCGTGGTTCGGCATCGAGCAGGAGTACACCCTCTTCGACAAGGTGTGTAGACTATGCGTGTGTATTATTTGTTGTTGTTGTTGGAATCGACCGCACTAACCGGCTTGGAATCGACCGCACTAGCCGGCTGACCGTTGAAAAGACGTCAGCCTACGGTACGTGTACGTGTGTTTGAATTAGCATCGACCCCCGCTAATCGGGTGACCAACGAGAAGACGTCAGTCGGGGTCAAGATTGTGGGTTTGGATTTTTGTTGTTTTTTTACATGAGATCATGAGGGGAAGGAAATCAAACACGGAGTAGATCTCTCTCAGGAGAGAACTCCTGTGTAACCCCAGATCGGCTCGGAGCTAATGTTTTCGAGACAACACCGTGCGGCATGCGTAGAAACTGTCATGGATGAAGGGTCGTGGTGTAGAGAGTAGGCAAGAACAGGTGGGAGGGAGAATACCAAAACCTTAAACCCTAGTCTCCCGTCACCTTGCGACCACACCATTAACCTGCCCCCCACCCTCCACGCCTGATGGTGACATGGCGACCTCGCCCGGCTTCAATTGCGCCGCCCACCGCTCCCTCCTCTCCCTCCCCTCCCTCCCTCGTGAAGAGCGCCAATTGATTGACAATGTCTACCAACGGAGCACAGCATTGTGCACAGAAACTTGGAACCTAACGGAGCACCGATGGACATAGAATGCAAGGCAAAGATTTTGAAGGAAAACGTAAAAACAAACATGCATATGGGTTGGTCATTGTGGGTCAAGCGAACTAATGATGAGTAACCCCCCCCCGTCCCTGATGCTACTATTTTCAGGACATGGTGACCCCCTTCGGGTGGCCTAAGGACGGCGAGCCGGGACCCCAGGGGCCCTACTACTGCTCGGTCGGCTTCGAGAACGCTTACGGCCGCGGTGTCGCCGAGGCACACTACCGCGCTTGCATGTACTCGAACATCCCCATCTCCGGCATCAACGGGGAGGTCATGCCCGGACAGTGGGAGTACCAGGTACGTTATTGCCTGGGTGTAAATAATGTATTTGTTTGGGGGAAAGGGGAGGGGGTAGGTTGTTTTCTCGTTTTCGATTTGCTTGTGGTTGTTTCGATTTTTTTTGTGCCGTTTGTATGTACTTCGCGAAGTGTGTAGTCTCTCCTAGCTCTCTCTCTCTCTCTCTCTCTATTTCTCTCCCTCTCTCCCTCTCTCTTCCCTTTCCATCTCTCTCTAGCGCACGGATGTCTTGTCGATTGCGATGGGTACACGAACAGATCTTGTAAGCAGTGAAGGGAAAGACACACAACGAAAAACAACCACCAACCAAGAGCACAACAACCAACGAACACAAAATCGGCAGGTCGGCCCGGCGGTGGGCATCAACGGCGCCGACGACCTCGTGATGTCGAGGTTCCTGCTCCAGCGCGTTGCGGAGGACCTGCAGGTTGCCGTCTCCCTCGACCCCAAGGTGAGAGACTGCGACGGTTGAAAGATGACCGTTGACGACGGGAGGTAGACTAATCTACGGAGAATCATTTTCAGATTTGTTCGTGCTTTGCTTTACTTGGCAGGCAAAGTATCTAAACTTGTTTTGGTGAAGTACATACGTTCGATGTTTTTCATCCGAAAACCCGATACCTGACGAACGCGAAAAAAAAACAGCCCATCCCCGGAGACTGGAACGGAGCCGGGTGCCACACGAACTTCTCCACCGAGAAGATGCGCCAGGAGGGGGGTTTCAAGGAGATCGTGGAGGCGGTCGAGAAGCTGGGGAAGCGCCACAAGCAGCACATCGAGGCCTACGGCGAGGTAAGCGTGCTGGGAGACGGCTACGGCGGCGGTGGTTTTGTCGGTTGTCGTCTTTGTTTTACCTTCTCTCTTGTCGAAACTAAGCAAGATATATGTAGTTCTACTCTTGAGTATCAAGTCGGTATGTACACGTGTGCTTGCGGGGTGCGGGAGGACGGGGGAGGGGAATGCCAGGCCACCAAACCACGGCACTAGTATCTAATACTGGAGCACCGTGCGAGTGCTGCCACCGTACAGACCGCCGAAATCATCGCTTGCCTTTTCCCTGTCACAGCCAACACGTTGCCTTACATCTGATCTATCCCCGTCCCCGTGCCTTTCCATCTCTCTCCACAACCTTGGCGACGCCAACGATTGCCCGTTTCGTCGACAATTTAGGGTAACGAGCGCCGCCTCACCGGCCTCCACGAGACCGCCAACATGAACACCTTCAAGTACGGCGTCGCCGACCGGGGAGCGTCCATCCGCATCCCCCGCGCGGCCGAGGCGGAGCAGAAGGGATACTTCGAGGACCGCAGGCCGTCGTCGAACATGGACCCTTACGTGGTGTGCGGCATGATCTTCGACACGGTGAGCTACTAGCTAACCACGTGTAACAGTAGGTCTTGTTATTGGACAGCTGGAGTGTGCATTCGTTAGTGGCAGGAGGCGACCCGTGTGTGTGTTTTTATTGCTAGCATCGACCGCGCTAACCGGCTGACCAATGAAAAGACGTTAGTCTCAGTGCGGTTGAGTGTGTGTGTGTCTACAAGAGTATGTAGTCGTTTCGCCAGTTCATTGGTTTGTCAGCACGGCATCGAGGAGTATGGTCAGGGATTTGCATGATTTTCTTTTGTGTGGCGCGTTTTAAACATTTTGGCGCAAGAACCACCGTGCGTCGAACGGAAAAGAGGTTGCAGTTTATTTACTACGGTAGACTAAGCGTTGCACTCCACGGGAGCGATCAGGATATCACCCGCCACGATGACATCGTCACCGCATGAATCTGGTCTGCGATTTTAACCCCCCGACACCACGACCCCTCTCTCTCTCTCTCTCTCGCCTTCGCCGCGCTGTTTTTTTGTCGCTCTTGTTGGTTGCTTCCGTTCTATCAACATCAACCGTCTCGGCGGCAACAAAAAAATATTCAGACCTGCGTATGGGATGGCAAGGACGAGTAAAAACCCAACATACGGTCCATCTAGTCTTGAGAAAAAGTACTCCACGGACACGATTGCGAAAGAGGCTCTTCCTCGCAGCAGAATGAGCACGTAGAGACACTGCTATTTCGACAGCAGTACGCAGCAGCTTTTTGGTGGATACGGCGAGAGGTCGGGGCGACCTCTCTTTTGGTCGGTGGGCGGATTGAGAGCCTTGCTGCCCTCACCCACTGGTGGATGGTTTCGGGGAACTGGCTAGCATTTAACGAAACCAGCAGTTTTGAGAACATTGCGAAGATGAGGGAAGAACAAGAATCGCTGCGTCAACGACCAGCACGCATTTAGACACATGGGGGCGGCGGGGGGAGGTCACGCTCTTTGTTTGCTCGGGTGAGGGGAGGGGGGGATTCGCCGCAATATTTTCTTTTCGCGAACAGGGATCGAGTGATGGTTCAAAGAACGGCCTTGTGACCTAGAGTAGAGGAAGCCGTCCTGTTTTTCGTGTTGGCGCATGCTGGTCGTGCCCCCCTCCCTTCCCCTCCTGAATTTAAAGAGTACTTAAAGCGTGGTTTGGTATTTGCTTGCCCTTTTCCCCTCTATTTGGCTGTTTTTTGATCCGTTCTTTGTAAGTGATTGGCCTTGGGATCCCTATTAATTATTGATGGTTGTTTGGTGGACACTCCAGCAGCGGGTCGTTCAAACTTCGACTTTCTTAGAAGGCGGTTATGCTAATTTGTTAAACAAGTAAAACGAGATGTTGCATGTTGTACGTAAGAGTTTCGAGAAGCCAAAAAAACGAGAAATATCGGAGGGAGGGGGGTTGGGAGATAAATTAGTGTCAAGATCTCCATGAGGAAGAAGGCGAAAAAGAGGTGGCTGTTGGTGGTAGACTACTTTGTAGAACATCCGCCCCCACATGAAATACTCACGGTCTTGAGCTAAGGCATTGCGGAAATGACGCCCCGGAAATGGCGCCCCCCCCCCCCCCCCTCCTAGGATATGCTCTTTCTTTTGTCGTATCCCCGATTGGGTTTCCTCTCAGTCAGGGAGGAGGCGATTTAGTCCTTCGGTGCCAAACTTCGTGACAATGAGTGGAATTAGAAACGAGTCGTCGTGCGTTGTGGTCCTGCCTGCCCAGATGGGGAGCAAAGGCAAGACTAATGACACGTTCTCGAGTTGGTCGACAGCAGTGCGGGAGGAGGCGTTGTTTTGTTGTTGACGGCCGATGCCCTCTCCTCTCTCCTTTGACCTACTTGCCAGTTGGCGCGATCGATAGAGGCGTCGTGTTTTTTTTTTTTGTGTAAAGAGGGGAATAGAAACGACGTGATTTTTCCTGCGAAAGCAATGGAGGTTGGTTGTGCTTTGCAAGTTTCCACACTCACTCAGGTCCGAGAGCGCCCGCACTTTTTATGTAACAACTTGGCAATCAACTCAGAAAATCTACTCTCGAAAAGAAACAAGTTCCAAGAACTTGAGCGCACCGTGTGTGAGCTAAGAACTCCCTAAAAAAAACGTACGTAGCGGCCATCCGTTGTATCTGAGAACCCAAGCCTCAGCCAAAACTAAGTAGAGGAACCGTGCAGTTAGCCCTCGTTTCTTCGGGTGATTCTGAACGTCCGGCATCGCCGCGTCTGTCGCGGATGGATGGAGGTGAAAACGAGCGGGATATCCGTCCGTTTCGGTCGCTCGGGGTGTTGTGTGTGTGTGGACAACACACATACATGTGTGGATCTGTTTGTCTGCACGTTTGTTTCGTGGCCGGCGTCCAACGGCGCTCATCGATCAAGAACGGTTTGTGGCGGACGAAAAACACCAACGGGCAAGAGCAAAGAATGTAGCGGCCGCATCCTCACCCCCATCATCCTTACAACCTTGTAGCGCGTACATGTCTTTCTCCATCTCTGATTTATTAGTGTACCAGGGTAGAGAATGATGAAAAGATTAGAAACAACAACAACACCAAAAACGAGCAGCGTTTGAGAATGCTTCGCTCTTCTTCACGACATGGCAACAGAACCTTTGAACCACAACGCCCGTTGCTGGCCAGAGCGCCCGAAACATGGACGGCGTCCCGGTGGAACGTAGCAGCGGCGCTCCATTCCGTCGCCATATTCGGATCGGAAGAAGAGAGAGGTGGTCCTCTTCGATGTTCGAATGGCTTGGGGCAGCAAGCAACACGCATGGTGTAACCCCTCGCCTAAAAACCACGTTGGGGGGGGGGAGGGGGGTGACGCAAGGCGCCCCCGCGACCAGCAACCGGACGTATCGTATCAGCATCCAATCTCTTTCGTCGCCGTGCCACCCCGAAAACAAAAACACAGCGTACGTACACAAGCACTGCTCATCTGTTACCATCCCACAGACGAATAGAAGACGTTGACCGAAAGGGGCTGCAATAGTAGAGTAGTGTCGCCACAAACCATGACATAGACTGCTGCTGCTGCTGGTGTCGCTGCAATCACGGGCAGGAAGAAAGAAGGAGATATGGATACATACAGCAGAACCTCGTTCTCTCTCAGCTCCCTTAAACGCGGTCCGGGCAACACGAACGCTGCGGCGGGGATACGGTAGTCACCACCACAGGATAACACACACACCAACGTCGACGGAAACAACGAACAACAAATCTACCGATGCTTCGAACTCCCAGCGATATAGATAGACGTGAGAAACGTGTACGAAAGAGCAATAACAACACCACTAGATACAAAGGGCGCTTGTTGTGCCCGAACAGCCAACCCTACATCACGGAAGAAGGTGGGGTGATGGATGTTTCCTTGGATCGCTGGCTCTCTTCTTTGTCTCGTCACGCCGGCACCCAGTAGGGTTTGTAGCTGAGTCGGAAGGGGTCCCTATGTGGGAGGGCTTTGCCCTTTCCCTCTTTCCTCAGGCTTCTCGGAAACAAAACTTCCATGAGATTCTGGTCGAAGAAAGACAAAAAAAAACGAAAACAACGACGTTGTGGTCAAACAAGAAACAAAACAACGCGACGTGATTCCGGTCAAAGAAGCGAAAACAAAAATGAACACGACATGACAGGGACAGGGTAAACACGACAGACTTGCCAGCAAATACAACCAACGCGGGAGGGGAGAAAAGAAGAAAAAAAAATACACACGCAAACACAAACACAACCAAGAACACGCAACCTGAAAAAAAAAACAGAAAACACTACTACCAGCAAACCGCTATCAAAGCTCGAGTTTGATCGTTAAAGGTTGTTGTTCGCGGAGTGGCGGGGGGGTTCCAGATCTTGTAGCGTAGGCGTGTGCCATGTTCAGGGTGTACACGAAACCGGCTGGAGCTCCAACCGATACCTACACTACGCGGGCAGAGGCCTGCCTGCCTTTTCGGAAATCGAGACGGAGTGTTGTAACCTCAAACGAAACAAAAAGATTCTAGAGATAGCGAGGGGCGACAAAGAGAGGTGGGGAGCGTGGCATGCAAGAGGGCGTCTCTTCTTCGTCTCTGCTCCCATCTTGTTGCGAAAGTTCAACTTACTCCGAGCGCAGGGGCGGGAGAACGGAATCAACAGAGCAACAGCAGCAGCAGCAACAGCAGCAGCAGCAACAGCAGCAGCAACAGCAGCAGCAACAGATTTCGCCTCTCACCGCCCACATCCCGTTGTCGTAGATGTTGTCCGGCAACGGACCCGGGTGCGGCACCGCTGGTGCTTCTGCTTCTGCCTCCTCTGCCTCCGCCGCGGCCTCTCCTCGCCCCCGCCCCCCCCGTCGTCTCATGCCGGTGCCGCCGGTGGCGGCGGCGGAAGAATCAACGGCGCCGGCGGTAGCGCCCACCCCATCAACACCGCCGTCTCCTTCCACGCCGATGTCCCCGCCGTCAGCGTCGTCGTCATCGCTGTCCGAAACATCGCCCCGCCCCCCCCCTCCCCCTCTTCCTCTCCCTCGTCCCTCCCCACCGTCTCCGTCCACCGGTGCCGATGCGGGCGCCGCCGGTTGTCCTTCTCCGGTCTTCGCGCGTACGGGGA
>FN649736.1:2981449-2998066 GCA_000310025.1 Ectocarpus siliculosus
TTTTTTAATTTTTTTGGTGAGGGTGTGTGGTGTGCAAGGGGGGGGGAGTTTCACGTGTGGTTATGTAGGCCGGTAGATTGATGACACCGCTTTGGAGCTAACAATACGTCGAAGGCCCGTTTGGAGGTTTTTTTTTGTCAACGCGCGGACGCTGCGATGTGACGGCAGCTTGTACGATTCCCATTTTTCAGAAAGGCACCGAGAAGCGAGAAGAGCCCGCACCACGGTTCAGCCTGACTACTGCTCGTAAAACATTACGAGAGGGTTGGATCGAAGCCGACTCGTGCCCGATGAGTTTGTCGTTGGTGAAGTTCAACGCTTGCATGTGAAAACAGTCTTGTAGCCCATCCGCGGAGGCATGCATGTAAAGGTGGCGCCATTTAACCCTTACGTGACTGGGTTAATTTGATTTTTTTGTTTTTTTCCCCACAACTGGCTCTCTGCGGTCAAAGATCTTCCAAGCATGCGTGTACACCCGTAAATCACGGCGGCAAGGATGGTGCAGCAGTGGGTCCATGTGTGGGGCTCACAGGGATGGGGACGCGGTATATGTAAGGGTGACGAACAGGAGTACAGTATTATAGTACTACTGCTGTACAGCAGTAGCAGCTATGCGGAGAGAAATAGACTGCTGTACAGCAGCAGTAGTTTCTGAGCAGGTGTGCATGCCTGTCTCCGACAGCAACCATCCGCACAGAGGATGTAGCTGTGCAAGCAATACCTGTTGGCACATCTTCTCCTCCTCATCCTTGGACAGAGCATACGGCAAGCGCAAATGCAAGCGGCGCTAGATGCGAAGACGCTGACGGGAAACCGCCTCACAGAAGCGCCAGATCGACAAAAAACGGCCCGTTCATCAGAGAATCGAGACCATCATCCACTATCGCACAAAATGCATAAAAATCGTGATAAATTTAACTATTCTGTACTACAAATAGAGAGCTGTGATCGGAGCTGTGATCGGAGCTGTAGTCCCGAAAACCCTTGCCTTTGAGCGAAATTTTGCACACAGCAGACGAACCACCCTTCACTCCCAATATTGGGAACCACACGCACCGCAATCACAACAACATCAAGCACCGAGGCAGTACGTTAGCATCGGCTCCGGTGTGCGCTTTCTCTGCTCTCCCACGCGGATGCGTCACCGGGTTGATCACATGTTCAGGCTGCTGTATGTACCCTCCAGTGGTGGTATTTTGCGTTTAGAATCTTGGACAGCCGGTAGGCAGTAGATTGGATCTGGAAAGGATATCTGCCCCACGTCAGAGAGATTAGGCATGGGTGAATAGTGTTGTACTATGTGAGTCCTGTGCGCATTGCTGATAAGCGTGCTTTTGGGGTGGGCTGCCTGTGTCTCCCTGCTGGTCTCTATGTATGTTTTATGCTCTTAGCCGAGGCACAACGGCGATCTTTCGGCACGCAAAGTGATCGGAGCTGAGAACGGAGCTGAATCGGCCTGTAGTCACAGAAGGGTCAAGTACAGCAGCATGCTAAGGACAACGGTGCTGGAGGTGTGGCCGAACGCTTCCCGTCTCCGATACATACCGTATTGCACATGTAGTGGCGCAGGCACTGGCGCAGGAGGCTGAGATGGTACTGTGTATAACGGCAACAAGCAGCAGCTCTCTCTCCCCCCGAGAACATCATCTTCGGCACAAAGATCGCAAAGCTCACCGGACAGATATTTGACCGTGTAGCCGTGTAGGCTACGACGTACAATACCACACACACATCATCTTCGTCGTGCCTGCTGCACGCATTGGCCGTGCGCTACGCCTCTCTCACCTCTCTGGGTCCGCGAAAAACATGAGGAAAATGGCCAGCACCAAGAGCAGCACATTTATGCTCATCACCACGAGGAAGCCCGCCATGTTCCTGATGGGCGCTGCTGGACTGAACCTTGGCTCTGGTGCTGGTGCTCTGGTAACGTGGACCGTCTCTTTGCTTCTCCGATAGAACCAGAACCGTCAATAAAAAAAATAGGCGCTTTTTCCCTGCAAGCTGGGAGCTGTTGGTCGTAATTGAGCAACCCTAAACCAGCGGCAGCGTTGAATACCCCGCCGTCTCTGCGCTCGTGGCCGAGTATCTCTCCGGAATCTGAAGGCGTGGGTGGTCAAAACAAGCAACAGGCAAGGACAACCGGTTCACACACTGCTGTACGGAGCCCCTTGAGCCAGCGTGTTGATGTACGGGGCCCCCCGTTTGGTTGGACCGCACCGGCATGTGCTACTGGTGGTAGTGCTAGGCTAGCAGTGTCTGCTGTTCGCTGTTTGCTGTGACTCAGGAACACAACAGCAGCAAACCAGAGAGAAGGAAGGAGGGCAGGGGGAACAATGGCGAAGAATGCTGCGAAAAAGCGAAGGAGCGGGACGAGGAAGGTCTCCAAAAATCTCAAAAACACGTGAGCAACCACACAGAATACACTGCTGTAGAGCTGGCTGCTGCTGTTGTGATCTGGACAACTGTACTCGACTTTTGCTAGGTGCCCATGAGACGTTTCTCGTGCTCCGTGCTTCTCGCTCATCAATTATCGTTGCAGAGCTCACTCGGCCAAAAGGGAAAGGCATTTGCTGTAGGTTCAAAAAATGCGGCGCAATCAATTTTCAATTTTCAATGTGCGGCGGTGCGGCGGTGCGGCGGTGCGGCGCTGTGGTGCGGCGTGCGGCGTATGGTGTTTTGTGTGTTTGTGCATGCATACACCACGCGTGTCCGTGAAGGCGCTGATTTTGTTCGTCGAGTAGAAGGGGGAGTACCGGTCGTGCTTACCGCAGGGTTCGTAAGGTTTGCCCCAGCAATATCTGTACCCTCCGCATGCTCTGTAGTCTGCCAGAGAGCAAAGAAGACAACAACGGTGTCAACGTCCACAACAACCCTCTGCTGCCACAACAACCCTCTGCTGTCTGTACGTCTGTACCCTCTGCCTTCGGCATGCGACCAACACGTAAACAGCTGTACTGAAATCTTAAATCTTACCATGTACGAAACCTCGAGTAGAGATCTTCACAACGCCTCCTTGTGTCCAGTCTCCCGCGCGCATCACTGAGCCAGAAGCGTCAAGGCTTCCAGCACCACCTGATATTCGGAATCGACATTTTCGATACTCTGAATGTATTCTTGTCGTAATCGTCGGATACGTGCAGACTATGTCACAGCTCAGCGACCGTTGCTCCCCGTGCGGCCATATCTGATACCGTCGTCGCCGTTTCAAGACCACAACGCCACAGCACACAGCGAGCGGTGGTGGATAAGTCCACAGCAGCAGGAGCTGCTGTGTCCATGTGGCGTTAGTCCCCAGGCGCCATCCGTTGTTTTTCCAATGCATTGCTTGCGGCACCCTATTTTTCTTCTGCGCACCGACATCTCGATCGTGTTCGCGCACGCATTCGAACAGTACATCGCGTGTATATCACGCCCGTGCTTGCTCACGTTGGTCATCGGGTTAGAAGCAACGGGCATACTTGTACACGGCTACAGAGTAGGTCTCTCCATGAGTACACCAGGGAAAGAGGCGCGTGGGCATGCGTACAACGCAGTCGTACCTACGTGAGGTTTTTGTCACAACTACAGCTTCGGTGTTGAACCAACCCCCCCTCGAGAGAAGGTTGGCGGTGGAGGGCACCCCTTAACGTCCCTATCCTGTTGCGGCCTCGCGTGGGGGTGGTTGGGTATGGTGTGCTGTGCTCATCTTTTCGTTCCGAGCTCCTTCCGACAAGGCAAGGCCTGTAGAGGCAGGAGAAACACGCTGCCGAAAGTTGTTCTCTCGCCCCTGCCATCTAACGTCGCAATCAATCCATCTCCGAGGCATCATCTCTCTGGGAGGGAACCTAGCGAACGGTGTACACCCGAAGTATATTGAAACTGCTGCACTCATGTCGGCTGCCTTTCTTTTCGCTATGCAGCCGCCACATCTTTGCACCGGCCTAGACTCAAGTCTCGTTGGTGAACGGGGCAGGTAGTCTTCCGCCTGGTGCACAACGCGCAATCCTAGACTTTCACACTTCGGATAGATCATGATCTAGATGATCTGTGGTCTATTGGTCAAGCGTTGGAGGTATCATAGATGATCTGTGGAGTATAGATCAAGAGCACGCAGGTATCATCGATGATCTATGGATTACAGATCAAGAGCGGCAGATATGTTCGGATCAATCTGTGTCTATAGATCAAGAATCGGAATTATCACAGATAATCTATGGGTTGTAGATCAAGAGTCGGAAATATCACGGATGATCTGTGGATTATAGATCAAGCGCGACAAACACGTTCGGATCTACATATATATCCGAATCTAGGATCAACACTTGACTGTCACAGATGATCTGTGGTCTACAGATAAAGAGTCGGGAATATCACCGATCATCTATGGATTATAGATCAAGAGCGGCAGATATGTTCGGATCTATCTGCGTCTATAGATCAAGAGTCGGAAATATCACCGATGATCTATGGATTATAGATCAAGAGCAGCAGGTATGTTCGGATCAATCTTCGTCTATAGAGAAATCAAAAACATGTACAGATCGATCTGTAGCTATACATTTTGGTGATCTGCGACCGAAATGATCTATGGCGATCTATAGCGATCTGATCTGTCCTATGTGTGTAGACTTTTGTAGGAATAAGTCCGCGTCTGTGGGCTTATTTTTGTTTGTACGAAGGAGGAGTAGAGGAACGAAACACACAGCAACAATTCGGCACTTACCGCCCCACCACTCAGAAGAAATACCGCCCCACGATGAGACGAAAAGGGTATCCGAAGAGCACCCAAAAGGGAAAGGGGATACGGTTCGTTGAATGAGAAGGAGCCAGGATTTCGTACGGTTTGGAGCACGGGACGACTCCCTAGAGCGCTCGAATGGCGGTGGTGTCTTCTTGAGGAATTAAGGAAAGGTGACGGTAAATTGTCTCGAAGGAGAAGTGCGGTCAACGGTGAAGCGATCATGGCGAGCAATCGAACGAGTACTCCCCCGCCGCCGCCGCCGCCGCCGTCCGCACGTCCCTTCCTGTTCCCACAGGTTCAGGTACAAGAAGCCAGACATCAGCTCTGCGGTCGTGAGGGTGAGCAATGAGTTTTCAGTAAATGTGCCATTCTGCCGCCGCATGTGTGAGCGCTTTGCCTCGACAACGCTGACGCTCCGCGCACGGATAAGACGAATGATGGCGAATAGACCAATTTTCGTCTCCGCGCTGTAACGATTTTCGGCCAATCAGAGCCCGATGGCAACGAATTCGACCAATAGGAAAACCGCGGGTGCTTCTTGCTGACACTTTTCCCCCCCAGGAACGGTGGGACAGCAACCTGACTGCCGAGACAAACATGGCCAAGATGGGTCTAAGGCAGAGCGCAAACAGGGATATCCGGGCACCGGCGAGGCGGGCCGCTGCTAGCGCCGCGCCAGGGGGGAAAATTGTCGAGTCCTGCGAGGTTTCGAGATTATTTGGTAAGAAAAAAGCTGTGTGGTACGTGATGTCATGTAACCCCCCCCCCCGAACGCCACCCTCGACCATGTCCTCCCACAATACCCGTGGTCCACGCAACGTCGGGAATGTTGAGAGAATGACAAAGGCACGACAGGCGTCGACAGCAGAAACAATAACGATAGCAACGGCAACATGCAACCACAGCGAATGAGGGAGCACCCAGCAGAGAGACTCTCGAAGCCCTCCCTCTGACGATTCTAGGGTTGATACATGATGGACCGGCGGAATACGCTGGCAATGATGTTACACCTACCTGTTGTAGTTGTACCTACTTCTGTAAAGCTCTCCACACGCCACGCCTTGCGAGAAGCTAATTCTTTATCGTGTTCGGTTTTTCCGACTATTGCTTGCTGTCTTAGCATCCAGACTTCCCGATAAACACCTCACCTCCGGAGTAGCTTCTTGTTGGTAGCGGCTACGCCCACTCCCAGCAACCGAAAATGCCTTGAGATGAATACTAGCAGGTTTTCACGTATTGCCCCCACCACCTTTGCCGGCGACGTGTCATGTTTTTACCGCGCGTTTGCATATTGACTCCCGTTTTTTGTTGTTGTTTTTTCGTTCGAAGTGCTTGCACGGTGGGTTTTTGTGTTGTGTTCTCGTCCCCCCCTTGCTCGATCCAAGGCTAAGGTGAACGAAAACCCTCTCTCGACCTTCCCCGGCTCTGCTACCATACACGCAGCTTCGCTTTTGAGACTGACTGAAAATACCCCCAATACGTAGAATATGGTGCAAGGGGGGTCAAGAACGCCCTAATATCGGGTGATGTCTCTTGTGTGGAGTATATATATTATGAGGAGTGTACACGTTTTCTTTGGCGTACGCTAACGTGATCAATGGTCCGATGAAAGCAACCACAATGGGTAACCCTGGCCTCCGGAACCCCAACCCCCGTCCCCCCACACGTTTTTCTTCTGGTGCGGGAACTTGCGTCCTCGCCTTACCGCTTGCTTCACGCCTCACCGGGGCGCGGTGCAGACGTCGCGGACACCGCAGACCTGAAGGTGATCGACCGGAACTACGGGCGGCGGCCGATGTCGGACGAGGACCAGCGGTACATGGCCAAGCTCCTCACGAAGCACGGTCTCGATCACGAGGTCTGTGTGTGATTTAGCTCTTGGATCAGTAATAGGGTTAGGCCCCACCTCGCTTACACCAGCAAGGATTGTGTCCAGCTCCTTGTCTCCCGGGGGCATGCAGCGGCAACAGCAGTAACCGTATGCGTATGTTGTGTAGACGTTGTGCGGTGTTGTGGAACAGGGGGAGCGCCTTGCCGTGCGAGGGGAGGAGGGATCTCCCATTTTTTTTTTCCGCCGCGTGATGTTGTCGTGTGGCGTCTCGTTTTCCACTTCTGCCCCCTCCCTTGTGGTTTCCCTTTCCCCCCATTGTCCTTGATCAAGTCCTCCGTGGTATCTACACTGTTGTCTCTCTACATCGTTATCTCTCTCTGTGAAAAAGAGAGAATCGTCCTTGACAGACAGACATTCGGAGATGCACCCCGTTTTGATGGTGTCACTACCTCCCCCTTTTTTATTTTTTATTTGCCCCTCCAATGCGTGTGTGGCGAGAGGCTTCTATGGCAACCGAGCGGCTGGCGGCGAGTGGATTCGTTGCTTCACATTCTTCTGTGCGTGTTTTAGCTGGTACACTACGCCCCCTACTTCGCCAGAGAGTTTTTCCACAACCGCACCGAGATCGCTTTTGTGCCCCCCCCCACTATCTTCGCCCCCCCCGGTGTTTGCCATCGGGGTTGGGTTTTCGTCGCTTGGCAACGACGTTGTAAAACAAGCCAATTCACTTCGTGAACTCGGCAACCAGGTTACCGTTTTTTTTCTTACCTCTGTGTGTTTTTTTTGCGGTAACCATAATGGTGGTCGAGTAAATTATGTTGTGCGGGGTCAAGAACCCTCACTCCGCGCAACGGGGGATGATCGCACCAGGTTGTGTTGAAATGGTCAAGCACCCTCGAGGCAGTATACAGCAGTGTTAACTGTCTCTGGAAGTGAAATCACCAGAAAATAAATTAAGTCATACGCAGCTGTCATCCGTATGCAAGGACGTGAGCACAAGATGCCGAACACGCTTTGCAGGATGCAGCGCACCCTTCATGCGACTCGCCGAACACCTCACGGCGCTTCGCGCTTGGTGATGTGAGAGCCTGGTCCGGTGAGAACCCGGCGTGCCCCGTCCCGGCTTTGTAGGGATGCGAGGTCAATGGTCTAACGACTACGGCATGCACGACTATGAGTACACCCCCCCACACTATCTTTCCGGTGGGAGCAGGGATTTGAATTTGGATCGTTGACCACCGTAGCACTATCAGACATCTCACCGCGACGCCATTGTGAATGACGATAATCGCCCTCGACCGGCGTTGGGGAGCTGTACCAACCCTTCTCGAGGCCATCTCCACATCTTTTCCTATTTCGCTCTCCTTTTTTGCCCTCCCGTCTGACCACTCGCTCTCATTTTTGTCTGTGCCCGTCTCTCCCTTTTGATTCTGAAAAGGCCATGACTCGAGATATCAAGGTGAACTACAACCAGCTCACGCTCGGACAGTTACGGCGCATGTGCGACACGCTCCTGTCCCTCGGCGAGGAGCAGCGAGTCGTAACCTTACCCGAACGAGTCGCGAACGAGGCCACCAAGGCGGCGTCCACAACGGCAGCGGGCGGTACCGCCGCCGGTACCGGCACCGGTCCCTGCCACAGCGGGAGGGTTTCAGCTTCAACACCGGTGGCGATGGAAGTAGGGGAGGAGTCTGGTGATGACGGAAAAGAGAAGGCGAAAGATAACAAAACCAAGGGCAAGGCTGCGAAAAAGAAGAAGAGAAAACCCTAACCCTAGCGACCCAGGCTTTTTTGGATGTGTAGGTTTCTGCCCGTGGAACAGGGTGGACGCCGGTTCGCCACGTTGTTTGTTTTCTCTTTTTTGAGAGGTGGGGCAGGGCGTTCATGCAGCAATACAGTAGCTGTCACCCGGGTGCTGTGTGGCGTGTTCAGCAGTGTGAGTAGCGAGGGAGCGTTGCAGAGGGATTGCTGCAGTGTGACAAGTGGAACACCGCGGTAGTACTAGTTTATAAGCATTTGTCGACTGGTGTTCGTATTCCGTGTTGACAAAAAAAGGTTATACTCTCCAGCCAACACGGTCAAATGAGAAAACAAACAACTTATCCAACTCCACTCCCCCGTCTCCGCTGTGGAGACAACAATCCATATTCCAGCCATTCAATCAACTATGGAGTAGCCTCGGCTCCGTGTGTGATGGGGTGTTCGCTCCTTGCAAAATACGCGCATACAGTCTTGTCACCTCAAACAAAACTCTATCGCCGCCTGATCTACGGTCTACAATCAGAGCCTGCCGCCGAATGCCATTTTGAGCGCCGTTGACACTCCGGAGGCGTCGTGTACGTACTGTATGTTGTTGTATGTAATGTATTGGCCCTTCCGGCGTAAGACGTCGGCGTGGTACCGCGAAAACCATGGTTTGCCAGAATGGGTAAAAAGCTGTGTTGTACGGCAGTAGTGTGAACCCAAACTGGGGGTTCTTTTCGTTCAGGGCGGGAGGGATTTTGATCAATCCTTCAAACGCACCCAACTGCATCTGCACCTCTCCACACTCCACAGGGCTGCTGTGCTGTAGTGGGCCATCTTTCGGGCGGGTATATACTACGTGCCCAGAGGCCGATTCATTCACCCGCGCTCCAGCAGTGCCAGCCCCCGGCGGCATTTTTACAGCAACAGCGTAGTCTAGACTGCTGCTGTACATGTTCAGGTCAAGAGAGTCCACCCGCCCCACAATGGCCCATCGGGCTGCACTATGCTGCTGTATTATGTACACGTACAATACTCTGGTCCAGCCCAAGTACGGGCCTTCGCCTGACGTGCATCCGTGTTCTCGGCCTGCGGGCCTTCTGGCTCCCTCTCCACCCGCTCTCAACCCGCTCTCATCCCGTGGCTCTGTGTCCCCGATCCCCGGCCGCCGCCGAGGCGTGTTTTGTTCTCCCCATCTCCGATCTCCGATCACACGGAACTGAGCCACTGAGCCACGACCTGTCGAACGCTGATTGGTCGGGAACGGTCTTCGTTCTCTTCTAGAACAAAAGAGGGAACGAGGCAACACAAACGAGCGACAGGAGCAGGCGAGAGCCCCCGCACAAAACTTGGACCAGCCTTCCCAAAAACACAAACAATACACGAAACAAAGAGGGAGCTACGCACGAAGCCCAGCACACGGACCAGGTAAGGACCCCACGGGCGTCTACGCCGCGGCGATCTTGCATGCGGAGTTGGAGAGTCCGCGGGAGCTTTTCGACTTTTGTCTGCTTTTGTTTTTCTTTGGGTTTTTCTCTGCACCCCTGCCCCGAAAAACAGATCGGGCAGCGCGGATACCGCGGTCTCCCCTGCCGGAGTCGGGAGACTCACCGCAGGAAACCCTGCCCCACTGCACCCTCTCCCCCTTGTGCGCGTCGTTTGGTAGCGGGTGCGAAGACAGTTGACGATTTGGTACGGGACAACGGCGGGTTGTTGACTGCAAAGCAGCGTGATTGTGTCATTTTCGGGGTTGGTTTCCTGTTGAAGGCATCCCGAGAGAGTCCGCTTTTGGTCTCTCTTTGGCACGTTGGATAGCGAAGAAGCGCACCTCAGGGCGTGTCTGTAGGTCACGGATTCGGGTAGAGCACGTTTTGGTCTGCTCGATTCCGTTTGGTCGGGATGATTTCGGTCGCGCACGGGTATTTCGTTTTATTTTGAGATCGGGTCATGATTTGAGTTTCTTCCGAAAAAAATGCCTGCCCTCGTGCCCTTGTGTGTGACCCGCTTTTTTTTTGTGCCTGCCCCTGCGACAGAGAGCCGGCGGTGTTGCCTCGTCTGTGTAGACGAAGAGCAGAAATTGGGTGACCTTGCAATCAGAAGCTAACCACCGAGTTCTCGTCTTCTCCTCCGCGCCTCGCTCCTGTTTGGTCGCTGTGACCTACCACAGGGAAAAACCTCCTACAATAGTAGCACCTCGCACGTCTGCTCGGGAAAACAAGGAGCAGCAGGAGGCGGGCGTTAGCAGGCGAGACAAGGCCGGAAAAAGGGAAAGCAAACGCACAAAAAGAGAGAGGGGCTCGCCGGCGTCAGAGAATGTGAGGCCCCCTCGGCTACAGCCGTGTTAGAGATCGCAAAGAAAAACAGAGACTTTTCGTGGGGAGGTCTCGAATATCAAGGCGCGGTCGGGCGGAGTCTTTTTGTTTCCCCGTCTCTCGTGTCTTTTCTGTGGTAAATTACGTTCAAACGTTCAAACAGCAGCTGGCCGGCCTGTGTCACATATTGATATTGATGTCATCTCCGAGTACTTGCTGTTGATCTGGTGTTTTCTATGCATACAACAGTCGCAATGAAGTGTGGTACCTGGTACCATGACCCCCAGAGAAGAGGGAGGCGCCTTGGCAATTCATGGTCCGTGTTTCTATCGTTATCGTTGCGGCGGCTCTGCTTTTGTCGGTTTGAAGCTTAACTTTTGCCAGGTAGACAACCGCCTCTTGAGGGCTGTAGGCCTAGACTACAGCAGCTTCAGGGGCAGCCGTTCGTAAGCTGCAAAGTAAAATTTGTAAATTTCCCTGGTGCCGAATTTATTGTCAAAACAGCAGCAGCGGGCGTAACCCCTCACCGGTGTTCTTGCGTCGCACACCCGCCCCGCCCCGAGCTGCCGCTGCCCTATGTGTGCTGATCTAAATTTGTCCGATGATGCCCCCACCCGCCGCCGTCGCTCTTCCACCGTGCAGGACAGCGCAGAGCCGAACGAATTCGTCTTCGCCTAGTAGCGACTCCATCCACGCCCTCAGGGCGGCTGTTGAGCACAAGGTACGCACGTGTTACGATACCATTTGTACTTGTATGTAGGCGGTGGGGAGGCCGTCGCGTGCTTTCCCTTTGCTGGTGATGGCGTCTATAAATGTATAGAGGTAATATTTAGTACCGCGTATTGCCCACGTTGAACTATTTATTTGTTGTTAGCATGCACGGACCGCAGTAGGGCAAGGAGTGTGCCTCCGCTTTGTATCCGTGAAGCCGTTCGTGCCTGAGAAGCATGTCGAGTCCACGGGTGGTGACGTGCAAATCGGTTTTTTTGCCCTGCAGTGTTAATTTACCCTCCTAACAAGATCTGCAACCTCTCCCTCGCCATGCATTCCTCCCTCCTCCGCCCGCACCGCCGTTTAAATCTGCAGCCTAATTCAGAGCCCTACCGACGAGAGAAGGAGGCGATGTCAGTCCCCCATGACCAGCACCAGCCGCACGAGCAGCAGCAGCGTCAGCAGCAGCAGCAGCAGGCGGCGGATGTGGCGGGGATGGTGAGACCCCAGGCGTGGTGCGCGGCGAACAGCGTGGAGCCCGACTCCCAGGACGATCAACAGCAGCAGCAAAGACATAGCAGCAAGCAACATGCGATGGTATTAGTAGCCGATGACCCCGCCGCCTCCGCCGAGGAGGAGATGCGGGAGGCCGCCGCCGCCGCCGGTAGCGGGGCCGCGATCCCGATGTCCCCTCCGTCTTCGCCGACTCACGTCGCCCCGACCCGCCTTCCGGCCGAAGCCCAGGAGGTGGTGGCGGCGGTGGTCGAAGCGTCCAAGCCGGAGACAGCAGCAGCAGCGGTGGCGGCGGCGGAAGCAGTGCCATCGCCGCCGGCGCCCGGTTTGCCCGCTTCGGCGGGGGCGGAGGGCGGCGGGGGCCCCGTGTCATCATCAGGGCCACCGGCGGCGGCGGCAGTACCCGTGCGGCTGGGCCGCGGCCGGAAGCTCTGCCCCAGCTGCAAGGCCCTGACCAAGTCGGCGGTGAAGCAGTGCCGCCTGTGCCACCACGTCTTCAACCCGGTGTCCAGGATGCGGGCGCAGCACCGCGAGCCGAAGGAGAACGATGACGCCCCGGTCCTCCCGCGCCGACGGCACCGGCCCTCGCAACGCCTCCTGGAGAGCAGGGTGGTGTCCGCCGCCGCCGGCCCGCAAGAGGGGGCGCCGGCGGGGGGCGAGGGAGCGGTAGGAGGAGCAGCCTCGGCGAGACGGCCTCTGGCCGCCTTTAACGGCGGCGGGGACACGAACCAGCGAGTGGCTTCCGGCGCGATGGCGGCGACTGCGGTGGCGACGAAAAAGACGGGCGCGGTTTCCGCCAGCGGGGAACAAGCACCCAAGCGCAGCCACAAGCGCAAGGTCCCGCTGCCGCCAGGGGTGGTACCCCCGAAGCGCAAGAAGGGCGCGGCGGCGGCGGCCCGGTTGGCGGCGGCGGCGGCGGCAGAGATCGCGGCGACCGCGCCGGCCGCCGCCGCCGCGGTCACCGGCCCTCACGGCATCCTTCCCCGGCTGAGCCTGCCCGAGCGGCAGCGTGTGGCTGAGGACCTCGTGGCGTCGCCGGCCCCTTCGCACGTGCTGGTGCCGGAGTCGCCGGAGCTGGCGCCGACGGCGACGCCCGCCGGGCCCCTGTTGTTCATAGCCCCCCCCCCGGCTTCGCCTTCGTCGAACCCCCCGTCCTCGCTCGAGGACGACCCCGAGTGGCTCCCGCACAGCGGAGTGGTTGTGTCGCCCGCGGCGGCCTTTTTGCAGCAGCACGAAGTGCGGCAACACCAGCAGCAGCAGCTGCAGCGGCGGCAGAACCAGCAGAACCAGCTGTACCTCGCGGGAGCGGCAACTTCTCTGACGGGCCTGTTGCTGGAGAACAACCAAGAGGAGGAGGAGGAGGAGGCGGAGCTTGCCCTTCCCGTGCGAAGACACGAAAGCGGCGGCGGCGGCGGCGAGATTGACCTAGACTTGTCCGCGGATTGCCAAGACAGAGACCCATTCGCGGGCGTAGAGATGACGTGGTTGGAGAGCGGCGGCGGCAGCGAAGCGGCGGTAGTGAACCCCACGGCCGCCGCCGGCGGCGGCGGTGGCGGCGGAGGCGCACCGACGGTGTTTCCCCTGGTGTCGCGAGATGGAATGACGATGGAGCAGGTAGGAGAGGGAACCTCAGCGGCGGCGTGGTGGTGGCTGGCTGCAAACTGACCACATGGATTCTTTCCGTTCGATTGATGCTGAAATGAAGACAGCCACATATTTTGTCACATCCTGGATCGAGAAAATTTCGATATTTTTTGTTCGGGTGTTGCGCAGCTGTTGTAGTCCTGGTTACATGAGTAGGTCTTGGTCAAGGCCGTCTTTTTTCTTTAGTTCCTGGCGTTGTGCCTGTTTGTTCGGTTCCCGGGGTGCCCGGCGCTGGCCGGCTAACCCTGCACAGCGACCGGGCCCAGTCATCGTCCCGCTTGATTCTGTTGCGACAAACTCGCTTCCACTGCTCCTGTGGTGGAATAGTGTCTCGAACAAGGTATCTTCCTGTGACTGCATGTATATTTTCCTAGAACCTCGTGCCGAATCTTTCCCCCGTGCACACGAATGTACCCCAGAACAGAACACCATCTCAACGAGTATTGACCTTGAACCTCCCTCCCTCCCTCCTTCCCTCCGTCCTTGCTTGCTTGCTTGCCGTCCCCAGCACCGAGCCGTGTTCCCTCCGGCGCAAAGCACGGAGCTCCTGGGGGACGCGCACGACGCCCTCATGTGGAACCCGCTCCGAACTTCCTCCGTCGGCGTCGACACCAACGGCGGCGGCGGCGGCGGTGCCGCCGCGGTAACGGCGACGGCGACGGTAGCGGGGAGGAGCCTTACCCTGTGGCCCGGGAGCTCGGTTAGCGACTGCACTCTGCTCACAGCGGAGGCTCCGGCGGCAGCGGCGCAATCGGTGGCGGCGGGCGCGTCTTCTTGTTGTTCTCGCACCAGCAGCAGCGGCCGCAGCCCTTCGCCCGGCAACCTCGCCTTCCCGAACTTCGAGCGCGGGGCGGCGATCGCCTCCGCCGCCGGCAGCGGCAGCGGCGGAAGCGCCTCCCACGCCGTGACCTCTCCAGAGTACCTCCTGGCGGAAGCGAGCTGCTCGAGCCTGCCGGACCCGCTGGTTTTCGGGAGCCGCGGCGGGACGTCGGCGGCAGGAGGGGCGGCGGCAGTCGCGGCCGTCAGCATGGACTCCGGCGACGGCGACGGTGGAGGGTTCTGGCACCCGTTTCAGCACGGCAACGGCGGCAGCGGCGGCGGCGGGTTCAGCAGCTCTCCTCTCCACCCTCCGGCGATGACGTAAAAAAAACACACCAAATATTAGAGGTGGTCCGCGCCGACGGGAGGCGGTTGTTTGAATCTGCTGGGGGCAAGGATAACGTGCGGGGTGGAGAACGTCAGGACGCCTTTTACGCGATTGGGAGGGAGAAGAAGAAGAAGAACATAAAAAAAACTCGAGTGTGGTGAACGAACATGAAAACTTGGAATTAGCTGGTTTCTTTTCTTTCTTCCCTTTCTGGCTGTCTTTTATGTGTTGCTTTTGTGGAGGAGACCCGCGGGGGAACGTCGGAGAGCGAGGCTTCGGAAGAGGATGGCATAGATGCCTAGCTGAGGTTTGACAACGGCAAAAAATGGCCCAAGGTTAAATACCGCGAAAAACAATGTTCTGGTCAAGCCGATATAGCGGGAAAATAGTATTTTGCTGGGGGGGAATCTCACCACCACTACGAACGCGGTTGAAGTACCTGCTGTATGGGTGGGGAGGCCCGCAGGACGGGGCGGGGGGGTGGGGGGTCTCCTCTCCATGCACCGTCGCAGGAGGGGTATATACCCACGGGGGGGAGTGCTCCGCATCGCGGTGCTCCCATGTATTTATTATCGGGTGGGGGATGGGTTGGGTGTATGGCAGGAGGAGGACGCGGGAGCCATCTGTTCCGGCGAATCGAGACAGGGCCTCAAGCAGAGAAGGAGCTTAAAACAACCTTGGGACGTTATAAGTGTCTCGAGGGCTCACGTGAGCCGACGAAAAGCCGCTTGCTCTTGCTGGCGCTGGTTCTGTCTCTTCCTGCATCTTGGCCTGCGACACGGCGCAGCTATTTTTAGGTCGGCACCCATTCTCGTTTTTGTATCTAGATAACATACGTTATAAACATGCGTGGTTTGGTTTTCTCATGTCGACGGTGCCCCGGCTTGGCTTGGTTGCTTTTTACCCTGGCTGGGCGTGTGGTTGGTTTTGGGCGGTCGGTCACCCCCCTGAACAGACACACACAAGGAAGATTTTTTTTTGTTTCGGTAGGGGGGGGGGGGGGTTGCTCTCGAGAGAGAGCACTCCCTTGGTGGAGAGCGAGCGCTGCGTGTTTAGGTTTGAGAACCGCACGCCGGTCGCTTAAGAATCGCGTGTTGAGTGAGTAACGAAGAAGGGGCGGTCCTTCTTTTTCGAATGTGGCATGACTGGCTTCGAGTGAGTAGTAGAACTGAACGAATAATGAATAATGAATAATGAATAATTCGGGGAAGAAATGTGTGTTTTTTCTTTTTGTCCCTTCCGTTGTTTGTCTAGGCCCCCGATCAGCGGCCGCTGCCGGTACGCGGTTACTATCTTGCTTTTCGCGGAGGCCGGGCGGGGGGTTAGCAGCGTAGAGTGCCAAATGTATAAGCGTGCTAGCGAGAGGGGAGATGGGAGGGAAAAAAAGAGAGGAAAATGTGTGCAAATGGGAGTTGGACGAGAGGCGGGGACGGGCCTCTTGTCTACACGGGGGTCCGTTTCGTTTTTCCCAGTAGACGCGACAAAAATGTCGGTGAATGATGATACCGTCGTTTGTCTGTCGCTGCGCGTTTTGAGCGCGGACAGAGGATGATGTTTACGTTTTTTTTGTAGTTCCGGAGGAGGAGGAGGAGAAGGTTTGTGAACCCCCTCACAAATGAGGCCCGCGAGAAGGCGGGGGGGGGGGGGGGGGCCTGTGTTGGGTTTTGGTTTTGTGTTTGGGGGGGGTTTTTTCGGGGGTTTGGGGGGATTTTCGCGGGGCTTTTTTTTTCGGGTGGTGGGGGAAAAAAAAAAAAAAAAAAAAAAGGGCCTTTTTTTTTTTTTTTTTTGGGTTTTCAAAAAAGGGGAAAATTTTTTTTGGGGTTTTGGTTTTGCAAATGGGGAGGGGCGGCCGGGGGGGGGCTCCACCCCATGCCCCCCCTGGCCCCGGGGGGGGGGGGAAAACAAAAAAAGGCCCCCCCCCCCCGGTTTTTTTTCCCTTTTTTCCCCCCCCCCCGGGGAGTTTCGGGCCCCCCCCGGAAAATGCCCCCCCCCCCGG
>FN649736.1:3016927-3030604 GCA_000310025.1 Ectocarpus siliculosus
CCCCGCACCCTTTCCCTTCTTTTTCAGACCGTCTTATTTTAGTATAGCCTGTACCTTCGGGACAAAGGTCACAAAGCAGTGGAGAGAATAACAACGACGATCTATTGTCCCCAAAGACGCCCATCACGCGTCACAACAAGTGCCTAATAGGTACGCCGCGCAGGCGGAGAGGGGGGGGGGGGGGAGGCTGTCGTTGCTGGTGTGGTTACCACGCACGGGGAGGCTTTTACCGTAGGCGACACAAGGTACCACACACCCGCTGAACTGATTTTCAAAGCTCGACTACTCCACGACCAAAAGCATGCCAAAATAGAATGACAGTTTGTTTTCGGAAAGATCTCGACGAGACAACTCCAACGCCGCCACGTTCCGCCACCGCCACTCCTTCTACTGCTGTGGAGCAATCGAGCTTTCAAAATCGGTCCAGGGGGGTGGTGGTACCTTGTGTCATGTCACCTACGGCAACCACACACACGCCCTCGCCGTCGATCAACAAGAAACCGAGCACGCCCCCGTCCCCCTGATCCCCATCCTCCTCAAACGTCCTATTTATTTTGCAGTCGCTTGCCTGTACGATGCAGCTCAGGAGGATGAAGAAGGCTCCGAGGGCCGGGTTGTTGGCCCCGTCCGGTTGGGCGTCTTCCGGCGCGATGAAGTTCGTGACGGACACGAGCACCATGGCCACGATGTTGATCGCGACGCCCCACCACATGTACGCCGCCAGTCTCTGATTCAGCACGAATGCCTGCCGCCGCCGCCGCCGGTGTGCGTGCGCGAGCGAGTAAAAAAAAACAAAAACACACACACACACAGACATCGTGGCCTATTGAAGCATTTCGTGTTTTTCGCTGCACTGAGACTGACGTATGTTCATTGGTCAGCCGGTTAGCGCGGAGGATGCCAATAAAAAAGGCATACACACACATGCACACAAGACCGTAAAAGGTCAGGAATAGATGAACACCTGATGGAGAACAAGACCTGTAAGCTATTATTGAGCTGTCTCATGTTGTTGTTGCTGCCGCCGCTGCTGTTATTGCTGATGTTGAGGTTGTTGTTGATGTGATGAAGATGTTGAGCCGCTCCCTTCTTCGCTTACAGCTCTCATGCCGAGAGTGCATACAACCGCAGGCGAGAACACGATTAAGAGTCACCCATCTACGGCGTTCTGCGTCTCAACAACACCAACAAGCCAAACACAGATGACGCATTCGATTGCACCGCACTGCCCACGTGAACACCCACATCAGAAACCTGGCGAACACTACTTGGTGTACTGTCACAAGATCATCATGCTTCATGCACGACAGACGAACTCATAGAATCAACCAAAACAAAACCAAAAAACAACAAATCTAAAAATCAACCACAATCATGAAAAAAAGTAAAAAATTAAGAAAAAACAGCTATGAACAAAAAAAAAATCAACGACAAAAAAAAAAAAAACTTTTCCGCACCTTCAGGAAGGCAGTCACGACGATGACGGTGCACCGCAGCAGCTGGAAGTAGCTCACGGTGGTAAAGAGCAGCCCGATCTGCGCGAAGTTCGTCCCCGCAAGGTCGAATATCGAAGGCACCACGAGCCACCCCAGCACGCGGCCGGGGACCTTGGGGGGGCGATCTTCTGGCGCCTTGAGGAGCTGTTTTTTTTTTTTCAAGGAGAGAGACGTTCGGAACAGTTTTTTATTATCGAAATCGGTTCAGTTTTGGGTCAGAAAAAAGAAACAAGGGAACAAAACCCAGGCGCGGAATCACCACCGTCGTGCTAGATACTCTCTGTGACACAACACCGGGAACAAAAAAAGGTGTTACCACCAAAGCTGCAACCCGCGGCCAAAGAGACACGGAAAAAAATGTAAAGTGCTGTGTGGGGACGAACGTTGAACCTAAACGATCAGACAGAAACAAAAACCTAAGACTTGGACCAGAGCCAGCCAGGGTCGGGTGCTGAGGCAGATTATGTACACATGCACAGCAAAACCAGGTTATATCTCGAACGGGTAGTCTTTCTGTGAGGGTATGTTTACTTTCTCAAAAAACCAGGTGCCCTCCCCCCCGCACACAACACCTGCTGCACGTAGTAGATGGGCAGCGCCGCCGACATGGCGACGAACATGATAAACGTCAAGAAAAGAGGCTTCTCGAAGTGGCGCTCGTTGCCCGCGACATCCGTCGAGCTCATCTGGTACAGCATCTGGCAGAGAACAACAAGACGACGGCGGGGAGGGGTGCGTGTTCACGTTTTTGCATGCCTTAGCGGTGATGTAGACCGCTGAACACGCGCCCTCGAGAGGACGGAGCGATGTTCCCCGCACCGGCGGCCGTTCCTTCCTATTTTTCCAAACGTGGCCCAAAAATGTTTTCCCTACAATAGCCTATCGATATCACTTGACGCCTTTTCAGCCGACTTCTCACAATAGTAGTCGCAAAGTAGTGGTATTCTACACGCGGTCCGTGCATGAGTCACCTTGATGACGATGCTGCTGCCCGTGCCACCGACGAGACCGAACAAAAAGCTCACGGTCCCAACCTTTGGAAGCGTTTCGAGGGGGGGGGGGGGAGGGGGGGTCATGGTGGCTATCAGTATTGAAATTCGGACAAATGATCGGAGTGTGTGTTTCGATGATTTGATTTTACCATGTAGCAAAGAAGCAGCATGTGAGAGGCTTGTCACACTGCACAAACAGCGACAGCATCCTGCAAGGGGGAATCTTGAACCTTAATACACCGCACAATTTCCATTCCTCTGTGTACTCGCAAACAAACGCAGACTCTGATGTGAATTCCATTCGTCAACCGCGTTTATCGCGGTCGAGATGGGTCATCAACACAGAAATACATCGGTACTGCTATACACGCCCAAAAAATACACACACACACACCGAATCCGAAATCAGTTCGTCTTCAATAACACGGCAAGTAACGTGGAGTAGAGTCCCCCGTCCCGTCCTAGTGCCGGCTAGCAAGGCCTTGATGACTATCGTTCGTTCACGCGGGAAGAGTAGACAGACATCGGACACGCTACGGAGCGCGGGAATTCGATCGCGAAACAAACAAACCCCACCTACCCTCAGTGAATGTAGCCTTGTCTACGCCGGGACGTGAACGCAAATCGGTCAGAGATTGATATACCAACACGGGTCTCTCCCTCTCTCTCTCTCTCTGTGTGTCTCTCTCCCTCTCTGTCTGTCTGTCTGTCTGTCTCTCTCTGTCTGTCTCTCTCGCTTTGTATCTATCTCTCTGTCTCTCTATACCCCCCCCTTCCACTCTCTCTCTCTCTCTCCCTCTCTCAGAAAAAATCCACGGCACCATGATCATGCGGTTACGTTTTACGGCCCTAGCACCGCAAGCCTCCGGCCAATGATTCAGAAACAAAAATACCCACGAGATAACACGCCCGACCGTGTTTTGGTGTGCAAGCGGTATTGCGAACTTTGCGCACAAAATCATTCGTAAACGAACGTACGGTTACATCGCGATCGACGCCCTGGCCACGCACCGTATTGCAGCCAACCGGCTCCGCCATCCCGCTCATCTTCTCTCCGCCCTGAGGTTGTTACCCTTCGCCTTCCTCTTCCCAGCGGCGGGCCCCCCTCTCCCTCTCACCAACCTCCGGCTGTTGTTTCTGCTGCCTTCGGCCCAGGGCTCTCTCCCTCTCTTGTCCTATCTAGGTGACATTGCAGGGGCGGCGGTGTTGCACACTAAACGACCACGTGTGCGGAGCGCTTTCTCGCCGTTTCACGACTTTTCTGTTGAGTTGATTCTTGATATTCGCAGCATTTGACTGATGACGTTTGTTTCTTGGAGGCAGGCGTGCTAGCTTTGTGCTAAATTAAGCATTGCTGGGTGTGTATTTTTCGCAAACACCTCGTCAGGAGGAGGTGTTCCATTGCATTTTTGTTCCATTGCGTTTAGAGTTTTGACTTTTGGTGCAGGGCGGCGCTGTGCTGTGCTTTTTCAGTGTAGCCTTACGCTGCTCGTGTCAGAAGCCACACTCCACTACTACGATCATTCTCAAGAACACAACTACTAAAATCTTGGAGGGTGGTGAAGGTGCGTTGCGTATTTTGAGTGGCTTCTTCCTCTTCAAGCAGCTTGTCATGGTGCAGGAGGTGTGTGTATGTATTCCAAGGAACGAACGCATCAGGCCTACTACCTGCTTTCTGTGCCTATACACCTGCTTTATCTTCGTTCTACCGACGATGCTGGAGGATCGACACTTTTCAGGTACGGTCCCCAAAACGCCTCCTCATCATGTGTGCCAAGGGTGCTACGGACACTTCGTGAGGAGCGGACAGGCTGTGCTATCTGGTCAAGTAAGTACTACCGTGGTCGCAACGACTGCCTGCCTACCGAATGATAGGTGACACAACAATAAATACAACACGCGCGCCCTGGGTCGATTTTCACAGCTATTCATAGCTCCGTGTGCGAAGAGGACGTACAAACCAAACGATACAAATCATGTTTGTTTTCCGGAAAAGGCTTCCGACGAGACGCCTCCATTTTCGGCACCGCCGCTCTTCTTCTCTCCTGCTGCGTGGAGTAATCGAGCTTTACTTTGAAAACGGGTCAAGTGGGGGCGGAATCTCGTGTCACGTATTGTACGGTATGCATTTACAGCACAGCAGTACACCGACACCGGCCGTACGGGTGATCGTCGCCCCTGGCGTACACAGAACAACAGCAAGCAGTGATGGTATGTATGTTGTATGCATGTGATGGTGTGCAAATTTATCACGAAAATATGCACATGATCGTGCGCAAATATATTTGCAAATAAATTTGTCACGAAAATTCAAGACCGAACCAACCTAGACTATCCGTGTATCTATTTATTTGCTACAATAGGATACGTACGAGGAATATTGTTCCAAAATATAAAATATGTACACGCAAAACACAGACGGAAAGAGTACAGCAGTTGTCTTATGCTAGATGTACGGCTGTGGGTGGTCGCCCCTGACCTTTACGTAAACACGACACAGCACCAGCAGTGAGAGGCTGGTGATGAAAAATAGCTGGTACGTATGTATGCATATCATATGATGATCGCGTGGATCGTGCGCAAATTGTCGCAAATTGCAAGACCGAGCCGCGCTGTTGCGTATATCAATGAGGCAACCTCTTACCTTGGGGTAGACACCTCAAGTCCTGAAATGTGCACCGCCGTTGTAGTAGTACGTATGGACTGCTGTAGTACTTATTGTGTACTTGCACGAGGAGGCCACAATGGATGGAGACCACCAAGTCGACCGCGACCACAAGTGGTAAGCACTGCAGCTGCCCCTTGACAATGGAGCCTATTATGTACCCTACAGTGTAAGAGAGCCTTACAGAAATTACAGAATAACACATATGCACCGCCAACAAAAGATCCTGCGGTGATCTGATGATGCCCCCCCTCCAAAAAAAATCATCTGCCTTGGTTGTAGAGCAAAACAATCATCTGCCTTGGTTGTAGAGCAGTGTAGAGTCGCACCTGCTTACGGCTATATGCGTTTGATATGCATATGCATACTTGCTGTAAAACAACATGACCGAGGGGAGAGGAAGTGAGCTGGATCTACCCATCCGCAACCGTCAAGAGGGAAACCTTGGCCCCACATGACCCTTGGTGAAACACAACCGATGGCTCTGACTGGGGCAGCGGCACGGCGGTGGACAGCTCCGTCGCTATGCTATGCATGTACAGAGTCGACAGCAACGGCAAAATAAATGCTGTGCGTTCCATCACAAGTGGTGCTGCGGGCGGGGGGGGGAAAGCCGGTCTCGTGATCACAGACTACACGCTAGCCGGGGTCAAACCGATATGGTTCATTTGGATGGACACGGCGACACGGCTGCTGCTGAACGGCTTCCCCTTGCTTCCTGGCTTTTGGCTGCGCACCATCGTTTCGCACATGATAGGGTCGTCATGGTACTACTCCGTGAGAGGCGCGAACATGTGTTTTGTGTGGATATCTGGGGCATTTTGTGGAGTCGCTGTGTGCTTCTCTCGCTCTAGGTTTACAGCTCAGCAGTGCTCAATGGAAGCAAAGAAAACGCGTCGCGGTTCACGTCTGTGATATCAAGGCAACCCTCGCACCTCTCCACCGTTGCTAGAGGATGTGCTGCGGTCCACCAGAGTCGTTCCAAAGTTGGCATCATGGTTGCCCGCAAAGCTGCACGCTTGCTGGGGGGGGGTCCGGCAGACCATAATGGATGCATAACCAACGGTCGGTCTATTTGGTACCGGTTCGTACGCCGATAGGCGGAAACGTTTGGTCGAGTTCTCTTTCTCCTCTCGACCCTCCACGAAATCCACCACAGCAGGTAAGTACCTGCGGAACGGCGGAACGGTGGGAAGAGAAACCGAAGACCTGTGGGGAAAGAGGCACGCGATTCGCACCGTTCGAGAGCGACTCTGTGAGCAGGATTGTTGCACGATTCAATCGGTATTCTGTGACCGTCGGTTTTGGCAACCACCGCGCGGGAGGTTGCCAAAACACGCCGAGGGGCATCGGGACTACATCCACGTTGTTGGTCTCGTGGCGGACTGGAATTAAATCCTTCTGCTATTGATTGCGACGGCGTACGTCAGAAGTCAAACGTCCTCCGCGCGGTTCGCGAAGGGTGGTCACAGCATCGCAAAAGACAGTCAACTCAAGCCGCCGAGCAGTCGTTGCTGAACCTCTCGTTTGGCCAAAGGCTCAGCCGGCTCCAGGCACGACCTCGACCGGAGACAATTTCGCGAGTCACCTGTGACACCACACACGGCGTAACAAGCGCCGGGCGCGGACATGGAGGAGTATGAGCCAATCAAGGTGCTTGGCGAGGGTTCCTTTGGTAAGGTTTACCTCATGAAGCACAGCAAGACCAGGGACCTTGTCTGTACGAAGGTGAGCAGAGACTCTCCCAGGGGCACACCCGGCGCTAGCAAGCAGGCCGATTTTTCTGTCCAATGTGTCACGTATTCGGCCGGTGTTGACGCTAAGGATACAAGCACGAGTCCAGCGGGCATATGCGACTATGCAAAGCACCCCCCGCTGATATGAAATTTGTATAGTCTAGACCGCATGTGTACAAGCTCTTGCCCGACGGGTAAATGTATGTCAACGGGATCGTCCCTTATCTCATTAGTCTATGCGGGGAGGGGACGATCTCGCGGCAGCATCAGTCCATTGTATGGCCAACGATACACATGTTGCATGACCATAAGATGCTCCAATGCCACACAAAGACCTATGATAGCTAGACATTAGCCCTGCATTCCTTCCGATAGTGAAATGCGCGAGCTCACACACGAAGCGATACGCAGTAAGTTTTAGGGTCGATCAGTCACCTCTAGACTGTTCGTATCGAGCGCCCTGGTACGAAGATACAAGGACTTCGGACGTGGGGGCCTGCCACCGCCCCCGTCCTCCGGGATAGGGCGGGAGGATGTGATTCCTGTACAAAGGAACGGAGAGCTGCGTACCAAAGGGGCACCTTTTTTGCAATAACAGTCTAACTCTGCGGGTAAAGTGATGTACACACTTTGTACGACCCAACTTCCTTTTGGGGCCGCGAGGCTTGAAGACAGGTTCGGCCGTGTACCTGGTCACATTATTTTTCGAGAACGAACACGGCCTACGGTGGCCTTGTGCCTGCCAGTGGCTGTACACATGCCGCCCGAGGAAGGAAAGATGGGGAGGTGACTTTGCATCTACCAGCAGGGGTAGGGGTAGGTTTCCTCTTCCTGCACTCCCCCGCAGGTTGGGGACGTGACAGGCGTGCGCGGAACTACAAGAGCACCTGCCGGGGAGAGAATGGTGGCGGCGTAGTTGCATTTACAGCCTGCCATGGAGTTTTGTTTTTTTACGCCGATCACTGCATGAATCGCCCTACCAACGAAGCCTTCAGTCTCGAGAATAGTGTGAAGACGTGCCCTTCAGCACTGGAATACGCTGCAGTGCAAATACACGTTTTGAGAAAACCCTCCGCCAGGTCAGGAAACGTAAGTTTGTTTGTCGTAGTTTCTGCAATAGGCGGGCAATACTCATGCTGGCAATGGAGAAAATATATATGCGTAGATGACGATAACTGTATGTATTCCGGACGGACGGCCACTTCCTCAAAACTGAAGCAAGTAGGCTGAAAAAAGAGTAGCCGTTCCGAGAGTGGTAATCTAGTGGCATGCGACCCGACAAGGATCGTTCTTCGCTTTCCACGCAAACCGCCGGGGTGGAAGGCCTACTGTAGTCCCGCCTCTGGAGGTGAATCGAAACATAGAGTCAACGAAAAAATGCTGTCCGATCGGTCGAGGTTTTCACCAGTTGCGATCCGGTGGTACTTTGATCAGTGTTGCAAGACGAGGGAAAGCAATGCAGAAAAGTGCATCGTGACGAAAGCATTGTTGCTGCTCGTCTCTTGGAGCCTGGTGTAGCTAGTGAACAGGGGCTGGACACGGCAGGGTCCCACAAACGTCATGCGAACAGCAGAACTCAATGCTCTATGTCGGCCATGAAGGGGGCGGAGACACCCCACCCCTTCGAGAAGAGGCGCGTTTTAGTTCTCTCAAGCACCTTCTCATCTTGCAAGATTTTTTTGATGGGGGTGAACGTCCTTTTACAGTGCGTGGCCATACAAAACCACTCTCGACACCAAACAAGTGTCTTCTTGTGACCACTTATTTTCTGTGGCCAGGTGATCAAGCTCAAGAATATCCCACCGAAGGAACAGGAGGCCTGCAAGAACGAGGTCGAGCTCCTGAGCCGCATGTGCCACCCCAACATCGTGGGCTACACCAACTCATTCCTCTACAAGAACTGCCTGTGCATCATCATGGAGTACTGCGACGCCGGCGACCTCGGCGACCGTGTCAACGAGGCAAAGGTGTGTGCGCGCGACTGACAGACAGACGCCGGTTACATTTGCGCTGTGCTAATGTTTGTGGTGGTGCTTTCCTTTCGTCCGTATGCCTTGTGGTTGATGTTCGGAAACGGTTGTGCATCGGGGGCGACCTTCCTTTGTGACTTCAGAGGAAACCAGTAGAAAGTTATCTGGGGTCCTTGATGGCCTTGGCCTCTTGTTTCGCGGCGAGCGACCTCGAGATCAATTTTATTTTTGTCTTCGTTGTACGATTTTTTCCTTCGCTTGTCGACGAGTCGAGAAGGGCCTGCCACTGGCAATACCGATTAAAAAATAACACCGTAAAGTAGGTCCTGGTTTTACGAGCGGGATCGAATGCTTTCAAGAATACAATAGCGTTTTTGGGCAGCGGAGCAACAACAGTTACCATGTAACTGATGGCGCTTGACAACCTCTAACCCTTACCCGTGACTCCCCGCGCGGGAACAAACGCTCTCCCCTGCTAGGGCCAACTCCTCCCGGAGAGCAAGGTGATGACCTGGTTCGTGCAGACGGCCCTGGGGCTGCACTTCATGCACTCCAACCGCGTGCTCCACCGGGACATCAAGACGCAGAACGTGTTCATCCTCAGCAGCGGCAGGGTAGTGCTGGGGGATCTCGGCATCTCCAAGGCAAGCAGGGGGGGGGGGGGGGGGACTCCAAATCCTGCATGCCCTAATCCTTAAACCATTTACCCCCCATCCCTACAAAACCGGGACGGAACACGCCGGGTTTTCCCCGGAACAGGGTCTCCCATCACCAAACGCGAAACGCCCTGAGGGATTTGGGGAATCCCATGAAGGGGGAACTGCATCCTGCTAAGGGGGTTCGGCATCTTGTGCTTACTTCCTTGCGTACGGATGACAGCTACGTATGACTTAATTTATTTTCTGGTGCTTTCACTTCCAGAGACAGTTGTAAGCACTGTGTAACTGCCTCGAGGATGCTTGACCATTTTAACACAACGTGGTGCGATCATCCCCCTTGCGCGGAGTGAGGGTTCTCCACCCCGCACAACATGATCTACTCGACCACCATTATGGTTACCGCCAAAAAAAAACGAGGTAAAAAAAAACGGTAACCTGGTTGCCGAGTTCACGAAGTGAATTGACTTGTTTTACAACGTCGTTGCCAAGCGACGAAAACCCAACCCCGATGGCAAACACCGGGGGGGGCGGCTTGTTTTACAACGTCTTTGCCAAGCGACGAAAACCCAAACCCCGATGGCAAACAAGGCCGAGGAGGGGGGGGGGGTTGATCATCTGGCAGTCGACGGGCTCACTATACAGCGGTTTACTTAGCTGCCAATTGTTGTTGCTATTGGGGATGTGCGGAGGACGCTAATCTGTGAGTGTTCTTCCGGCCGGATATGGAGGTTGTATATCGGTGATGTTTCGACAAACGCGATTTTTTTGTACACATGACATTGAACATTTTCACGACGTTCTTCTTGTGTGTGTGTGTGTGTTTGTTTTTGCCGCCTGTGTTGTTGCCTTACCCGTTGGCACCCCCTCCCCCGTCTCCTCTGTTGTTCAACACGAATGCTTCCCTTCTGCACGACGAACTACAAAAACACACTCGCCATTTTTCTATTTATGGGTCGCCGGGCGAGAGTCACTGAGCCTGCACTTGAAAGAAACGAACACGAACAGCACCCTTCTGAAAAAGGAGTCACGGGTGACTAGCGCAATTATTTGACGCCACGCAGACCCGTTCTCTTCTGAAAACGAACAGCTCTTGGGCGGCACCCGCGATTTCGCGAGCACCTGCATCGGGACCCCTTACTACATGTCGCCGGAGATCTTCAAGAACCACCCGTACAACGACAAGTCCGATGTCTGGGCCCTGGGGTGTCTCTTGTACGAGTTGCTCACGCTCAAGCACGCCTTCGACGCGCAAAGGTGGGACAATAACCCCCCCCCCCCCCCTCCCGCTCGACGGGCGATAATGCGTAACCCCCGTCCCCTCCCGCGCATTGCCTCTCCTTTTTCAAGCTTGCACCCTTTAGATCGCCCCTACTCAGAAAACCCTTGACTCGCGGGGGGTATTTTTTAGGTTGTTCGTGCTCCGTCTATTTTTTCGAGTCTTCATCCTCGTTGGCTCTCCCAGAAGTAGTGTAGGCGTGGTACCATATACGTCTTGAATGGGATATGCCTGCGGGAGAAAATTGCCGACGAAGGCCATAAGCGTAGTATCTCGGCGATGCACTCCCGTGAGTCCCTCGGCCGCCGTCCCCTTCACATTGTGGGTATGTGTTGTGCGTACCGCGGCAGAATGGTTTGTATTCCCTCGGTTTAAAGGTGGGGCTCATTAGAGGTGGTGCTGTACCCGCGGTGTGCCTCTAAACTTGTTAGATACCGTCCCTTCACTGTTGTGGCTGTTCGGTTGCGAGTGTCTTGAGGCTGAAAAATCGACTCAATGCACACCAGCTACAATGCACGACGACAAAAATGTGAGACGAGCGTGATGCTGTTGTCTTTCCTGAACGCATGCGTACCCCCTACGTATCTCGGAATCCTGTGTCCCTCGCGAGCAATATTTAAGGACAGTTTTGTTGAGGGCGTTTCATTGTGAAAAAATGAAACGAAAAATATGCTATCAACAGCCCTGGAATATCCGACACACATATTTTGCTGCGAATCTAACCAATAACATATACAAACAAACAAAACAAGGCAATCGCCGAATTGCCGCCCATGAACAAGCAACCAACGTGCAAGTTACGCAATATCAGCTGCTTGTAGCAAGGACCACTCCTACCTTCAAAGTCGTCCAATTAAATCATTCCACCAACCACCCGAACTACCGTCCCAATCGACCGATAGATAGCCTGATCAACCAATCAAAATCCGAATGTTGCACTCAAACCCACCGAATCAGCAAATCACGCCCAAGCAGCTAACGCTCCGAAGCACCACACATACACCAAACCGACCGACAAACCGCAACTTCAGCCTGAACGGCCTTGCCGGCAAGATCATCAAGGGCAAGTTCCCCAGCGTGTCCACCCAGTACTCCAAGAACCTCCGCGCCCTCGTGAACGACATGCTCGCCACCAACCCCAAGAAGAGGCCGGACATCGAGCAGATCCTGCGCAAGTCGTTCGTGCAGACCAGGGTGAAGGAGTTCGTGGGCGACCTCGACGCCGACGAACTGCACCGCCAGGTGGAGAGATGTATGGTAGTCTTTAGGCTTCCAAGCGCTCGGGTTGCGCTCGGACGGATAGACGCATATGGTGCACCCTTCGTGTTTCGGTGACCGGCGACGCCGTTTACTGAGACAACGTGACACACAACATACAACAAAATAGGTGTAGTTATTGCTAGCTGCCATGGTTCAAGGACCGTTCCGAGGACGGTTTCGTTCTCCGGGCAACATTGCGCATCACCGCGCCGACGCCTGAACACCGTCCGGTAAGGGTCTGAGTGGCGGTAAGGCGTTGGCTGGGGCGATGTGCCCATTTCATTTCGTGCAAAGTGTTGTTCGTTGTCGCTATTGTTCCCCGGGGCACGGGGCACGGGAAATTTTTTTTTGGAATGCTTGTGGGGGGGGGGGGGGGGGCTGTTTGGGGAGCGCTTCTCGGGGTGCGACAGTTTCCCCTGCTGCTGCTTGTTGGTGGAAATAATGGTTTTGCGGCGGCGGCGGTGACGGTCGTAGCGGTGGTGGTGTTTCTGCCACGGCCAAGTCCCTACGCAACGCCACCGCCCGCACGTTTGTTCACCAGCCATCGTCACCAGCCGCGCGCATCTACCTTCCGTGGATACCTGTCCGGCTGCAGATCCCGGCCGCGGGGCATATGAATAAGCGATCCTTACACGATTGAAAAACAGCAACCAATGATGTCACCCACAAGAGAGCACGTCAACGCCTACCACCTACCGCGTAGCTTGTCCGGCAGAACACCCGCCCCGTTGCTTGAGCGAAAAGGAAAGACACTTGCGTAGTGCTGTACCGAAAAAAGCCCGCTGGTGATGCCACAACTCGATGATCGCAGGAAAAGGCCATGCACGCCCTGAGCGACCAGCTGATCGACCTCAAGATGGACGACGCCGTTCCGATGGCAAACCTTATCGTGGAAGAGGGAGAGGGGGACGGCCCTAACGCCCCCTCTCCCAGTGAATCGGACGCGGCGGCTGCCGCTGCCGCCGCCGCCGCCAAATCCGGGGGCTCTCGTTCGCAGCTCAAGGCCCAGAAGCACCAGGTGACCCGATAAGAAGATGATGACCAAGGTCTTGTTCATTTCCACACACCACAACAACGAATAACACCCGCGGAAACGGTCAGTTGTTCAGAGGGTGGGAGAAACGTGTGTCCAAACGCCACTTCGCCTGGCAGAACTAATTTCCGACACATCGAATGGTCGGCAATCGCTGTTGTTGGGCATTTCAGGTCCGCACAGCGATCACGGTACCCTTAGCACACTTGCATCATTCTTTACCGAAAGATGTAAGCTATCAACCAAATTAGGCATGCATTCATGGATCACGCACCGACGTGCATGAACCGTGCTGCTCACACCACACACCCCGACGTTCGTTACAACCACCCCCCCCCGGTTGATACTCCGTCCCCCCCCCCCCCCCCCCCCCGGGGGTTTCCAAACGGGTTTGGGTTTTTGTGCCTTTTGGAACAACCTGTAAAAAAAAGGCGCCCCCCCCGGGGTTGCCCCCCACAATGGGGTTTCCTCCCCGTGGAGAAAAGGGGGTGAAAAAAAGGAAAAATGGGTTGGAAGACTTTTAGGAACAGCTTAACCCGTTTTTTTTTTTACCCCCGGTTTTTTTTTTGGGGGGAAAAGAGGGGGGGGGA
>FN649736.1:3039187-3055179 GCA_000310025.1 Ectocarpus siliculosus
GGGGGGGGGGGGGCGAGAGGGTGGCATGCTCGGGGGGGGGGGTATTGCGTTGGGGGGGCGGGGGGGAGGGAGATCCTAGGCAATGATGAATTCGTTTCTTAGCGTTGAGCAGAGTATGGAATACCGTGTGCGTCGTTCTTCTCTGGCTCGTGTGCTATGCCATGCCATGTCTAGGTTTCCTTTCCCGTAGGTCATGGCTTTGGCGGAGCTCGGGGGCGTAGGGGGAGAAGGAGGGGGAGTGAGGCGGTGAGAGGTCAAGCTCGGAATGGACGTCGAAGTCACGAATGAATGCTGTGCAGGTTTTCGACGTGTACACTATAATCCTGCAATTAGACTAAACGCAGTGCGCACTACACGTACGTCGATATCAAGCGTGTTCGGAAGGGAAAATTGTAGCGCACTAGGAGCAGCTATTGGCGATATTCCCCTGCGTCAAGTCTGAAAAACAGCGAATTACGGGGGGCGCGGTCGGACATTGCTACGCAGTGTACAGCAGGGCAAGGAAGCCCGACATCTATCAAGCGAGGTGGCGTTGTTGTCGCGACGAAGCTGGTGTTAAAGTCAGGTTTTCGTCTCTCCGCCAGCTGTCTGTGTGACAAGACAGATAGACAGACTGGCGGAGAATGCACTTGTTTTCGATCTTCGAAGCATCATTTGAATGGTCAGATATTTAAGAAACGCCTGTTTCCGGAGCGTCATCAGCTTGTCTTCATTTTTTTTTTTTCCGGTGGGCTCTTGTGGCATGGAGCTGTAAAGCTGCTGTGAGTGCACTCGGGTTGTTTCGTGCGGTTTATTTATCCTGTGAGCTTGTGGACTTCGGTCCTAGAGCCCTGCAGATGTCCGCTGAACGCCGGCAATACCTTCTCTGGTCTAAACATCATTTGTACAAGAACCAAGGAAATTACAAGCGAACATTTGCTTGCGCGTTGGGAGCGTGCAAACGCCAGTTGGCACAGTCCCGTACAAGCATCCTCTAGTTAAGTTCAATGTACCCCCCCAGTAAGAGGAGAAGAAGATGGAGCAGACAGAGTGCGGCACAACGTAAGAGGTGGTGTGTGCACCATAAACATGCAAACTCGACTATGATGTTACCTCGAAGTGGATTATATCGCTGATGTATTTCCCGCTGTGCGGTGGATGTTGTCCACAACCATTTGAAGAACCTAAATCACGCGCAGGGCAGATGCATCCTTCGATGTGGCCGCGCCGCATGGTACCTCCCGAGAGAACACACGTCTTGTATCTTCACTCGGGGTCACGCAGAAGGAAGGAAAGGAAAAACGTTTGCATCTCTGTGCTTTCACCTTTCTTTCTTTCCCCCCCAAATTCCGTGCTTGCTTCAATTTTCAACGCCGTGCGAGGTTTGCATTGTGCTGCGCTTTAAATACTTGTCTTGCAAAACTGTCCGAAGTCACCGCTGGAAGCGGATCGAACCCCAGTGGGTCTACGACAAATTGGTTAAGGGACAAGGTTTACTGTGCTACAATGAGTGCCAAAGTTGTGTTGTATTCCCACCCTTCATGACCTGTCTTTGCCGATTGCTCGCAGGAACCCTCCAGAAAACATCAAGCTTCCCTCTCGGCAAATAATGCTTTTACGTGTGCGTGCGTCCGTACATGTTTTCCAATACGCGTGCTCCCCCTTTCTCAACAACCAATTCTAGCACAGAACAGGCTGCCGCAGAGGCAAACGCCTCCTCTAGCCTACCCCCCCCCCTCCCATTCCCCGTCACAACCCTCTATTGTACGGATCACGCAGGAGAAGAGTCCACCGACGAGAACCACAAAAGACAAATCCACAACGCGAATCTTTTCGGCCTTCATTCATTCATTCACACGTCCCCAAAAGGAGGCGAATGACAAGCCTCATCCACCCCCCCCCCCCAAAAAAAAAAAAAAAATCCCCGTTACCCCAAATAAAAAACGCGCCCCCCCTTAGGAACCCAAAAGTTAAAAAAAAGGGCCCAAAAAAAAACGAAATTTAAAAACTTGGGCCCCATTTTGGGAGCCCGGGTAAAAACCCCCACACTAAAACCTATATATAGCGACCATTCGTGGCATGACCCCGGAATACAGTAAGAACCCCAGCCTCGGTCGAGAGTAAAACATAGGTTCTTGAGTGCGGGCGATTTCTGTATTGGCCGAGAAATCGCACGGTGAGTGGAAACTGCTTCTTCTCCCCTCGTTGCCGATTGAAAAGAAACCCACGCACTGCCTAGGCATACATACGGGAATAAAAGACGTCGGGCTGGCCCCCAATCGGAGCAAGCGACCCTCACAAACCATAACAGACAGCGAACTCAATTTCCTGGAGTCTCCACATTGGTTGGTCAACTTCAAATGTAGCTAGAATCTGATTGGCCGAAATTCCGTGATCAATAGAACAAACAATTGCGGGCACTTGGCCGATCTACCCAGGGCTTCAAGGTGGCACCCTACCCAGTTCTTGAGGTATCACCCCCAACTTCCCGCGTGTGTGGGCAAGAAAAAAAAATCCTAATGTCATCGCCGATGTGGAAAAGTGGCCAAAACAAAAGATCTAAAAGTATTTATATGTCGTCCATCCCGCGGTAAACGCGTGTGACAATTCCGCGCCGAACAGTAAAAACAAAACACACACAAAATCTCTCCCGCCTGGCGTGGCAGCAGCACACACCCGACGTTACCGACACCAACAAAAGCTCCAAGCTTTCAGTGTAGATCTTCCCCGGTCCATTCCCCTGCTGAAGCCTGTGCTCTTGTCAGGGTGAGGTGTCCGCGACCCTCTCTCCCTGCTGAAGCCTGTCCTCTGTCAGGGTAAGGCGCTGCTCGAGGACCCCGACGGTCCTCGTCAACATGTCGAGCTGACCCACGATGTGGTCCAGTGTTCCCGCCAACGCTTCCGGCAGGGCCCCCCGGTCCACCTCCAAGCTCCTCCGCGGAGCCCCCCCCCCGCCACCACCAGTACCACACACCCCGCCTCCCTCCAGCAGACCTCTCCCGGGCGCACCTCTCACCGCCGCTGCTGCCCCTCCCCTTCGGCCATGCGCGGGGCCTCCAAGCGCTGCTTCGCCCAAGCCAAACATATCCCCTCCGCTGAATTTTGTTGCTGCTGCTCCGCTTCTGAACGAGCCAGGGGCCGAGATAGCGCCGGCCGCTTCGGGCGCCGCCCCCACCGCCGGCGCCGGCGCCGTCCAATCCCTCCAGACGGCGCCGCCGCCGCGATAGTCGTCCTCGCCAGCGCTAAGCCAATCGGCCGCCGCCGTTCTTATCGCCGGAGCGGCGGCGAGCGCCGCCGCCCCCGCCGCCGCCGTTGCCGACAAAGGACGTTCGCTCTGGCGCCCGCCCAGCAGCTCATACGAGTCCCGTTCTTTCGCAGCAGCGCCAACCGGGGCCGGGCCCCCAACACCATCATCGGCCACCCCGTCCTCCTCGAGGTCCTCCACGCCGAAGGAGTGCTGCTGCTGTCGCTGTCGCTGTCGCTGCCTCTGCCGTTGCTGAGGAGATGACGGTGGCGGCGGCAGCGGCGGCGGCTGCTGCTTCCCCGCCCCTTCGTACTCTCCCCGGGCGGCCCACCGCCGGCTAGCGGCTGCCGCCGCATCGGCAGCTGCGGCGGAAGAGCGTCCCGCGTGATCGCGCGCGTCGTAGGGATTCCGCGACGACGACGACGGTCTGAGGGACCCGCTCGCTGGACGAGGGTACGGGACGCCGCTGCTACCGCTACAGCTACCGCCCCCCCCCCCACCCGCTTCTCCTACCGCGGGGTATGCCGTCGCCGTTTCCAGGCGTCGCCTTCCCCCCGACACGGGCCGCCGCTCGCCCCCGCCGACTCCGCTGCCTGCGGGCCTGCCGGGAGTGGAAACCCTGTAGGCGTGTGCGTGCATGAGCGTGTGACCCGAAAATACAGCGTGAATGAATGGACGAAAGGAGGGGGGGCGGCTTTTGACCCGCGGTTCTTCGGCCGGGGCGGTAACAGGCACTTGAGCATTCGGCGGTGGCCCTCTCTCCATCTATCACTGACCGGCTATCACTACGTGTGTCGCCAGCCTGTCACAGGAGCCAAGTATTAACTCCACAACCGCCGTTTCGGTTGATTTTTCGCGAACATGCACGTCGCAAAAATGAATAACATAAAACATGGAAAAAAATGACATAGGGACGACTCGCCCCCCTTCAATTATACGATTCTACTACTCGAAGCATAAGACTAAAACCAAGAAATGGCATGTTACCTTGCGTTTGTCGTCCGGGTGCCGAGAGCCGTCCGCGGCTGCCCACCCCCCGAACCGGCCAACCCCCCCCGCCTAGCAACGCCCTTCACCGCCGCCGCATCATCACCATCCTCCTCCTCCTCCCCCACCAAAATCGCTCCCTCCTCGAAGCCCGTCGGGGCTCTAACGCTGCCGCCACCGCCGCCGCCGCCGCCGCCGCCGCCGCCGCCGACGGAGGCAAGGCGATTGTCTAGGTGACTCCTCCAGGACATGACGAGCCCGTCTTCCCCACCGGAGGCGAAACGGGCGCCGTCCGTGCTGAAGGCGCAGGCGGTGACGGGGCCGGAGTGGCCCTTGAGGGTGTACACCAGCCGGCCTTCACGCAGGTCCCATATCTGTTCACCAAGACCGGGGGGGGGGAGGCGGACTCATTTTTTTTTGTATGCCTTAGCGGTTAGACCACTGACCACGTGCCCTCGAGAGGACGGAGCATCGAACCGATAGGGGTGGGTTCTCAAATCATGACGGCTGCTGCTCCCCTGCTGATATATCTAGCAAAAGATGGGCGGGTGGGTGCGTTCTGTTTTCCCGGAGGGCGCGTGTGTGCGCGATGATTGAAGCACAGAAAAGAGACGGGGGGTTCGATACAGCACCCGAAAAAAAAAACATAGCCGACACGTGCGCATGTCGCATCGGGAAAAATGTAATGCCTGATGTTCAGGCTTCTTCTCGAACGCCGAAACCAGGTGAACGTTGGTAGGATCTCTATTTAGCCTTATCAGGACTGCGCGAGACCACGTGTGCACGCTTCGCTCGACGAAACGAAAGCCAAATCACCTTGAGAATGCAACGGGACAAAGAGGACTCGACCGCGCCACCGTAGGCCAATCGGAAAAAGCAGCTCATTCGTGAAGCAAGAGGCTCGGGGTTCGACACGGGAAGCAAGAGGCCGCTACAAAGAGCGTGCAGAGCAGACGGTACGCGGTAGGCAACCTACAGGGACACCGTGCCGAACGACCAAACACAGGCGCAGCCGCACGACTACCGTAGCCCAAAAGACATGGTAAGAAGTACCGGTAGGCGTTTCGTCGTGAACCGCAAAGCGATCCTACCGTGATGAGAACAGCAGCAGCGGGACATTATGCATAGAACACAACATATCCGGTGGCAGCATCAGCAGCAGCAGGTGCAGCAGCAGCAACAGCAACAACAGCAGCGTCAACCGGTCACCTTAAGGCTGGCGTCGGTAGAAGACGAGAGGAGGAAGTTGCCCGACTCGTGGAAGCTGATCGACGTCACATCCCCGTCGTGGGCAGGGTAGTGCTGAAGCAGCTGGTGGGAACGTGCGTCCCACACCTAGCATACAAACAGCGGCGGCAGAGGAATCGTGGACGGCGTCCCAGTGGGAGGGGACAGCAACAAAAACGATAAGGACTATTTTACAGGCACCGAAGAATAACGAAATGGTATAACAGTATCACGGCAATTTGCGCCCCCCCCTTTCCCAACAACAGAGCGCTACGAATGTTCCCCCCCGCCGTCTCTAGAAAAATAGACAACCATACCCAAAACAGCGGAGAACAGAAAAAAAAGCATTCCCTCACTTCCCTCCCGCTTCATCCATTGGCGAAAAGGGCATACAATACGCCGTGATCTATACCTTCAAGTCCAACAAAAAAAGTCAGATCTTCATCACAAAAAAAAACAACCGTCAACAATGCCAAGATACCAGGACGAAATATACCTTGATGGTGCGGTCCGCGGAGCACGCGGCCACGCACGTGCCGTCCGGGTGGAAGCGCGCCTGCCTCACGGGGCCGTCGTGGTCGAAGAAGGTTCGGAGGCAGTCCTGGGTCTGCACGTCCCACAACCGCACCGCCTTGTCGTCCCCGCAGGAGGTCGCCAGCCGGGAGTCGGGGCTGACGGGTACACGGAACGGAACGGTAAGTACGGCACGGTTCGTTCCCCACGAACGTTGTGCGGCAGACGAAACGGAAAGGGAGGTACGGCACGGTTCGTGCCCCACGAACATTTTTCGGCAGACGGAAATGCAACGGTAAGTACGGTACGGTTCGTGTCCCACGAACAGCGCGCGACGGACACGAGGTATAACCGTGACTCACACGCGGTAGCACGGATGTGGTGCGGTTTGACACGGCGGTACAACCACGCGGTTATTTTGTACCATAAATTACTTGCTGTACGGTATGGAATCATGCAACACGCGGTTGTGACGCGGACAACCATGGCACGGCGGCAGAGGGTCAACCCTCCGGGTCATTGTTTGACATGCCAAAAGACAACAAGAGGTGACGTAAATGTGAGGGACACAGGTTGGCGGGTTTTCCTTGGACCGACGACTGAAGGATGGTACAAACGTGCACGTGTACACGCATTCCATGCCACATTTAGCCGTCGTCATTAGTCCTGCGCGCACCCACCTGAACGTCGCACAACGGACCCAATTGTTGTGGCCGTTCAGGGTGCAGACGAATCTCTGTGAGGGCAGCGACCAAATCTGAACAGGGAGGAAGAGGGAGAGAGGGAGAGAGACTTATGAGCGCAGAATGCGTAGGAGCATCAAGACGAGAAAGAACGCAATGCCTGCCCAAAGAAGTTCCACAACATAGCATCCGATCGTTCGCCTCTCGTTCTTTTCCTTCGAAATGTTTATCGACACCAACATTACACAAACAACTACCACTGCAAACTAAGCAGCAGTGTATACGAACTGCTGTATCGTATACACACTTAACGACAAAACAATCCAAGCACAACGAAATACCACCATAACGACAAAAGCTTTCCACCCTCCTCTGCTCTCTCTTCCTCTCTCTCTCTCTCTCTGCTTCTGTCTCTCTCGCCCTCTCTCTCTCTCCCCCCTACGTCTCTTTCCTCCGTCTCTCTCTGATTGTGTGTGTGTATGTCTCTCTCTCTCTCTCTCTCTCTCTCTCGCCCTCTCTCCCTCTCTCTCTCCCCCCTCCCCCTCCCCCCCCTCTGTCCATCCATCTCTCTTGCCTTGACTGTCTTGTCCTCGGAGGCGGTGATCAGCAGCCGCCCGTTCCTCGAGAACGACGCGTGCCGCACCCCGCCCATGTGCCCCTTGAGCACGCTCGACCCCCCCCTAGCCGAGGGCGTCCACAGCCTCACGGTCCTGTCCTTCGACGCCGAGGCGACTAGCGAACCGTTCGGCGAGAACTCGGCGTGGTGCACGGTAGCGGAGTGTCCCTTGAGCCTGAGGGCCTTTTGGGGGTGGCGTGGATGGTGCACATGAGGTGGATCAAATTCAGGTCACCCTGCAGATAAGCTCGGGATGCGCAACTCTGCTTGTGTGACTCTAACGCCCCGTGGAGAACATTGTTCAAAGCACAACGGGCTGTGCCGAATGTTGTTCGAAGCACAACGGGAGGGAATCGCAGGAGGGTGATATATACATACAAGCATAGTACGACCGGCAATGAAAAAACTTTTACCGCTACATACTGCTGTGTTCGATTTACCACCCATTCCTCTGTTACCCCCTTCTCGTCAACATGGGGAGCCAAGTGAGCTAAACATTTGCGGACGATACCGCGCCCTCCCTAACCTCCCCCGCCTACAGGTAAAGTACTTCGGAGAAGCGTCGGGGATGCAGGAGAGGCATGACCACGAAAGTATCACCCGAAGGGTCTTGGGGAACGAGTCCGGCTATTCGAGCAGTGTAGGAAAAGTGCTCGATCTCGCATCATGTGTGGTCAGACGACTACCACAAAGCAACGGGAATGAGCCCGCTCCTCGCCGTCCTCTCGAGGACGGGTGGGCAACGGCAAAAAAAAGTAAGGCGTGCAAAACGTGAGCACGTCCCCCCATGGAAATGACGACCAGCTTCTGGTGCATTATTGTGAAACGTAGCCTGGGCCGGCGAAAACCCGGCGTATCGCTCCATCCCGGCATTGTAGGGATGCGAGGTCAGTGGTCTAAGAAACTAAGGCATGCAAAACCATGAATACACCCCCGCCCAGACCTCCCGCCTCCTGGGTCAAAACCACAACCCTTACCCGCAGCTGGGCCCGGAACGTCCAGACCATGAGGTTGTTGTCGGTCGCCGAAGACACGAGCTGTTTCATGTCGGGAGAGTACGACACGCCCGTCACCGCCGCCCCGCGACCTCGAAAAGTCCGCTCTAGCTCCGGATCCACCGGGAAGATGGAGGCGGCAGCGGCGGCGGCGGGGGGGGGCGCGCGCAGACCGCCGTGCTTGGCGGCGGCGGTGGTGCTCCGGCTGGTGCTCGCCGTGGATAGCTGGGGTGAGCTACCTGTTGCGTGTTTCGTGGGGGTCGTTCTGAGTGTTGGAGGAGTCGGCGTTTCTGCTGCGTGTTTTGCCCCACATTTGTTCCTCGTTTTCGTCAGTTGTTGGTGTTTTTTGTGCCTTTCCGTTTCGTCCTGGAGTGACAGGTACCGTAGGTTGCGTAAGATATCACACCCCCTCGGGGCCAATTTTCAAAGCTTGGTTACTCGGGTGGAAAAGCAGCGACGGTGCCGGAAATGGCGGAGTTCGAACCGTCCCGTCGAGAGCTTTCCGAACACGCATCGACTGCCTTCGGCCTTCGGCATCCGTGGAACAATCGAGCTTTGAAAATCAGTCCAGGGGGGAGTGGTACCTTATGCAACCTGCGGTAAAAGGTACAGGGCGTACTTGTACGTGTATCAGTGGGGGGGGGGGGAGGGGGGGTGTCGCCGCAGCAGTGGTTGTTTTGAATGTATATGCACCTATTCTTCGTGTGACTACATGGACAAAGATCCAGCGGGTCACCTCGACGCACGCCTGGCCCTTTATTGCCTTTAAGGAGAGGTGTATTTGTACAAAGCTCTCGTTCGGGAACTACTGTAGACTAAATTTAGGACATGACAAACATTGGCAACACTGTACAATACACAGCGGACGCACGAAGCGATTCTCGAGTCACCGGCATCGGTGAGGCTCTCTATTCCGTGCGCATTGAGAATAATAATGAGACAAAAAACCTACCAAGTACATACACCACCCTCTCCCCCCAAACTCGGCGGTAGACTGCGCACAGGTATGAAAATACCGCAGGTGACACGGGAAAAGATGTACTGGTATCAAACACCCCCCAGACCGATTTTCAAAGCCCGATTACTCCACACCAGAAAGAGCGGCAGTGCCGCCGAAAATGGCGGCGTTGAAACCGCTTCGTCGAGGGGTTTCCGAAAACGTGTCATGTGACTACAGGGATCATCTTGGTCGTGGAAGTGCAGAGTTGACCTTCGACAACACGTCCGGGGGGGGGGGGTGGTATCTTATGTCACATGCGGCGGTACATGCCTACCGCTGACCATCGGTGTTGCCGTGGAAATGGCGGATCTCACTACACACAGCTCAATTTGCCCCTTGCTACAGTACTTGCTATGTACAAATTGCCGCCGCTGCCGTCCAAACAGCGCATCGAGCGCCGCATGGGTGCGAAGCGCAAAAGTAAGATAACTGCCACACGGGCAGACCAAATTCCCAAACCGCCACACTTCCAACATTTGAACAGAGACCGAGAAATCCATCCACTGGGGTGAACTGCTGTCAACACCACACACAGCAAAAGCACCAAATCAAAGCACGCTAAGGATCGCGCGTCACTCTGCAACACAAGCAACAATGCAGCACAAGCACCGAAGGAGCGGGCCGCTCTGCTGTACCTAACCCGTTGCGACGATGCTAGAGTGCCTGCTGCCACAACACAACTCACGATCCGTCCGCATGGTTTGGTCCAGCCCAGAGAATCGTCGATGGCCGCTCCTGGCCAGCCGACTACTGCTACTCCCGCCTCCGAAATTCATCGATCGAGAAGTCATGGCCGCCCTTGCCTTGTGCTTAGCTCACGCTGCACGCGAGAGATGGGTAGGGCTCTGGCTTCTGGGGGGATGGACAACAAAGAAGTGGGGGGACCCACGGTCAGTATAGCTGGGGGATGTACGGTACGTCGCCTGTCTGACCGTCTGACCGTTGCCCTTTTGCTGCCACTGCTGTCCACGACTCTACAACAGCTTCGAATTGCTTGTGTGTTAGGGGACTGCCCCCCCCCCCCCCCCGTTAAGCCTTGCAACGCTGTCGCACGACCGGCAGGGACAGCCCAGGCTCCGCACCCTCCTCTACTGTACATACTTTGATTACACGGCGCGGTAGTGTAGATTAACATCAGTCGTTTTGGTGCAGACCAAAAGGTCTATAGACATCATGCTGCTGTAGAATACATCATCTCTTTCCGCTCCTCCTCCTCCTGTCTGATCGTGGCCGGCATTTGCTTGTCCAAACACACGCGTGTTAAACCGAAAAGCTGTTGGGGCGTGTGTGTGTATAGCATGCATGCATAGCATGATCAGCAACGACCCGATCACCAAGCAAACCGGGCGGCGTACTACTCTCGACACGATAATATCAACATCACGATCATCATGGGGCGGAAGATCCGGAAGATCCAGTGGAATATGCGAATATACTCGAATCGATTTTTGCCACACACACCACACCCACTACTACATTCTTGATGCCCCCACGCCCATAGGTGTAGGGGGGCGGTGGTCGGTTTGGCGCCACTCCGCCATCAACATCACCTCTCTTGCCTTCGGAAAAAATGCAATCACTGGGCGAGCCCTTCGGAGGAGGAACTGCTAGCAAGAAGAAGGTCATCAACAACAGCAGCGGCAACAGGAGGAAGAGTGGTTCGTGTTATGTCAACAATAAAGCGGCAAAAATTGTTGATCCGATGGACGTAATTCAAGGTCTTTTTTTCACGCCCGAAAGCAGCAGCAGCACCACCAAGCGGCCGGGCACCGCCAGACAACTAGGTCCAGCGACGACGACGAGCGGTGGGAGGGTGTCATCATCGTTAGCCGCCACCACCGCCACCATGGAAGGCGTCAGCCCTTCCGGCGACTCCCTCAGCAGCAGGGGATCCAGGGTGGGCGCCGAAGCGTTCATGCGCTCGGAGGTGGTGCTCGATGAGGTGCTGGAGGAGCAGCAGCAAGATAATACATACATCATCAGCAGGGATAATGATGATGATGATGACAGCAGCCGGCAGCAGCAGCAACAACAACAAGGTGGCGGTAGTAGCGCCATCAACCGGGGGGGAATTGCCACCGTGAACAACATGGGCCCCGTGGACCGCCTCCTGCTTCTCGTGGACGAAGCGCAGTCGCTCTCGAAGCGGGTGCTCGGCAACGAGCGGCAGTCGGCGAGGCTCGGGGACAGGCTTTCCGCGCTCAAGAATCCCCTGTGGCAGCTGCAGGCGAGGGTGAGGACCCAGGCCGTGCGACCGCCGGGCTTCGTCCACGACCTGACCGAGCAGGTGCAGCTGTGCCTCTCGACGCTGCTTGAGCTTGCGCACCCGGACTGGTGGAATCAGATTCGACGCAAGGTGCGTGCGTGCCAGGACGATAAGAGTAGCGAGCCGGTCGGCGCTTTTCAACGTCTCTGCTGCTGTGATCTTGGTTTTCTGCTGCTTGGTGTCAAGAGCTGGCGGCTCTACATGTTGATTTTGGTTGCATGTGGGTATCCGTGTGATGCCGCCAACATCGCCCAAATCGCGCGGCACATACGAGACGTTGTGGTCTGAAGTGGCAGCCCTTCCTCCCTGCCGCACACACATTATACAATGAACCACACCGCCGACCGCGGCAGCACCGGTAGGCTACATAGTTTCGGATCCGAAAGTTATTTGCCACATTATGGTCTATCTGGTATACACCCCGCATCCCTAGCCTGCTGCTGTGGCCGCATTAAAGAGTGCAATGGCAGATAGCGGCTGCTGCGAACTGCTTGCTGATACTGTAAAGCTCTTCGTCCGGCCAAGTTGTTTGTTCCACAGCTAGCTGAATGTACGTGGTCGTAATCCCTTTACTATGCTATGTGTGATACATAGCATAGACTACATACGTACCTTGCGGCAGGTACTCCCTCCTTTCGCAAGCAAGCTACATACAGCAGTCGCTAGATTACCAACAGCAGCAGGAATGGTGATACTCAACTTGAGGAAAGGGACGGAGAAAAAAAAAGTCGAGATTGCGTGATTGCTCTCGCTTGTTGTGCGGCCGGGAGGGCACGCACGCGAGGGGGGGGTGTTTTGTTGTGTGATTACCTCCCTCGTTCGGAAAAATAGCGAGAGGCCACAGGCCCGTGGTGGCCACCCGCTCAAAGCTATATACCAACGGCGACGGTGGTATCGGCACACTCTAAATAAACTGATCGATCATCATCGCGGGTGATGATGTTTGTCCTGGTAGTATGCATATGAGACGTAAAGAGCAGACGAGAAGGAGACTCACTACAAGTATCTCTTGGCGGGCTGGGGTGGGAGTGATGAAACGTCCTGCTACGCGTACCTACTCCGGGCTATAAGTATACGACGACTATTTAAACTGCACGAATGGTGTATCTTCTTCTGTTCTTCCTAGAATATGGTCGGTGGACGCCGCCCGCCGTCGCAAGTCTTGTCTGAATTGCTCTATGTACGCTCGGCGATAATATTGTCTTGCTTGCTCTCAAGTCTACGATGTAGTAACTTGGTGATACGAAAGGGTATCATCACGGCTGTGCATGCTTATTTTTCGTTTGTATGTACGTAAACTACAGCAGTACATGCATACGACAACAACATGGACGTCACGTGTGAAGATGTACCCGTGTCCTGGCGCGCTTGAATGCCAAATCGATTGCCTCCAAAACTAAGCCACGGTGGACTCAATGACGCAATGACTACAAAATACACCGACGACCGGGCGCTGCTGCTGTAGAAGCGAGTAGGGCGGCCGAGGCAGCACTTGTGGCGAACTATGTACCCGGCTGATGTTGTTGCACCCTGTTCCCCTCCCTGCTGTATGCTATACTCCTGTATGTCCTTTGTATTGCCTTCGGCCTCAGTGCTGTGCTTCTTTTTTCATGCCTGCCTACTCTGCCTTGTTGGGTACCTTGATCTCCCTTTTGCTGTTGCTTTTGCTTTTATATAGATGGCTGTCTGCCCATCTGCCGCTCTTTGTTCTGTTGCCTCCATTACTCTCATGCCCTGGTGCGTAGTGCCTGATGCTGGTACGGTACCCTTTGATTTTTTTAGGCGGGTGTGGGAAGCGTCCTCCTTTTTCCCTTTTTATTTTTGCCTTTATTTTGTTTTGTTTTATTTTGATCGGTTTCCTAGGGCTCCTTTTCTCGACCGGTCGGTGCGGTAGCTGTTCTTTTCTTTCTGTCATTTTGTTTTCTTTTTCCGAGTGGTTTGTACTCTAATACTCTTGTTTTGTTTCTCCGCGGCGTCGTATGTGCCGGGTTTTGCGACCACGAGCTCCCCATTTTTGTGGACTATTAGAGCTAATGTGAGAGAAACAAACAAAACAAAAAAAAACAGCACCTTACAGCACCTTGGTTACAGCCTTTCCCAATAAGCGGACGCGATTTTTTCTGGACCCAGTACCTGTAACTAACTGGGGGACTAGAAGGGTTAAGCTTCAACACCTCCTCATGTTGAAACCTGGGGGGGCATCCGAAGCGTACATATCACTTGAAAACATGTACATTTTCTAGACAACCTACATACGCAGTATTAAAAAAAGCTACATGTACTATAATTCTGCGATCCAGTAGTGAAAGCGTTAGAGAATGCAATCACAGAAAGACTGCCTGCCCGTTCGAGACATAGGCAAAACAGGCAGCAGTAGAAGGTAATGGCAGCATTTTCTTCAAAAAAATTGTTCTTCGTCTCGAAAGCACATACATGCGAACGGTACATACATACATTGAATGCCAATAGCTAATCCGATGCATATACTTCTATGCATATCTCCTATGTAACAACTATTATAGTCCGAAACCGACCCTACCACTTGTATGTATCTGTTTGCGACGACGACGGCCAACAACAAAACAGCACGACGCGCTCTTGTTTCGGGAGCTGAACGAGAGGCTCGTAGCCGCCGTGAGGGGGGACCGCGAGTTCGAGGCCGCGCTTGCGTTCCCGAGGGCCGCGGACGAGGACAGGGCCGACCGCATCGTCGACTTCGAGCACCTTCAGGTCTGTCTGTTGTATGTGCACCGCCGTAGCATAGCAAGGACACTTCTGTTTTTGGCAATCTGCATGAAAACACAGAATACATCCCGTTCGAGATGTAACCACACCAGTCGAAAAGGATGTGCTCGAGTCGTGTTCAGTGAGTAGACTTTACGGCCCCTTTCTCGGATCGATTTTTCTCAAGGCTCGATCGATTCCTCTGCAGCGAGAAAAAACAGCCACTGCTTTGTCGGAATGACGGCGTTGGAAGCGCCAGGTCAAAGTTCCGAATGCGTTTAATTTAATGTTGGCATCCTCTCCGTCGTGGAGTACTTGATTATGAAACAAACCTTTTAAGAAACAAAGGCTCAACTTTTGACGATAACGTGATAAAATTCGACTAATGAGAAACTCAACTATTGGCGATAACTTGAGAAGATTCGACCAAGAAACTCTCCCTTCAGCCGTGGATCCTACACTAAAACCTATATAATATGTAAAATGACCCATGCTCGACGGTGGTGACGAAATAAGAAATCGAGCCTCGACCCCAAACTGATGTTTCTAAAACGCTGGCGCTACATACCTAACGGTATGCAGAGGTTGCTGGAGATGCACGCGGACAGGCTGGAGGACCGGGTGGAGGAGAGGGAGGAGCTGTGGAAGGCGATCGAGGGGCTAAGGCTGGCCGAGCCCTCAGACATCACCGGCTTCACCGAGATCGACCGCGCGCACCTCACGTTCGGCTCCGGCACGCCCCTGGTGAGTACTCGCAGCGATAACTCTTGCTGCTGTGTAGCGGCAGATTGCCACGTTTGTAAGTCGCGAGTGGTGCGTGCGACTGGTGCTGCTACTGCTGCTAGTGTAGCGGCACCTTTACCACTTCCTATCAGTCGCGAGTGGTGCGTTTACGAGCGCTGTTGCGGTACCCACCTGCCTTGCTGAATGCAAGCGCGGTAAGCTTGAGGAGTTTTTAACACGCGTGGCCTTTTGTCGTGATAAACGCCGCCCCGGTTCTGCCGCCGTCGCTCGCTGACACCCCCCCCCCGCTCTTGGCACCCCCTCGTTGCCGTGTTCGGGTTCATCCGTCACCAAAACCAACGACGAAAAGGGCGCGTTTGGCACGTGCGTGGAGGCATCGTGGCACGGCTCTCGCGTGTCGGTCAAGCAACTCCTCGCGCCCTCGAGTACACGGTCTTGGCCGGGCGGGAGGAACGGCGGCGGCGTTGGCGGTTCACGGGGGTTGTCGACGGCGGCGGCATCGGCGATGCGGCGGCAGATTAGGCTCCTTCAGGCGCTCCACTTCGAGTTCTTGGTCCCGATTTACGGGGTGAGGAAAGAGTTTTTTTGTGGTGGTGGTGGTGGTGGTGGTGTTTCGGGTTTTCCTCTTGCTGGTGGCATACATACGCGATGTGGCGGGCGCTATGTACAGCAGTCTTCCCAAGCACCCATGGATGAACAAAAAATATCTAGAGTCGGGCGACAATTAGGGAACCGCGTGCAGCAGAACCCCAAAAGTTCATGTTACCAAGCAGAGAGTGACTACGATAGTAGTTACCCCTAAAACAAGCAGAGAGCGACTTGACGGTCCCCCCCCCGCCCACAGCAACAACTCGAAAACCTTCCCAACCATCGACCTTCTCTCTCACGCCGTTGCCCGACCGACGACCTTCTTCTTGTTTTATCTATGTTTTATTTTCCCCGGCAATTACCTGTATTTTTATGTCTACATAAGGCTTGCACAGCGCCTCCCAACGGGGTGAGCCTGGTGATGAA
>FN649736.1:3078401-3089496 GCA_000310025.1 Ectocarpus siliculosus
AATACCCATCCAGAGGCCCCCCCGCTAAAACATGGCCCTGGAACCCCCTGGCTATATACGTTCATCGTAGGGGCGGTGAAGGTGAACATTTTTTCTTTCTCTTTTATCTTTTTGCTTGTAGTATTATGATTGTGTCCCTTGTTAGTTGTTTCTTCGCAGTACAGCAAAAGTAGTATCTACAATGGTAGCGAGTTTTTTAGTCCCCCCTGGTGAACACGGCCATTTGGACCTACCATTCTGGGGGCTTACTATTTATACCTTGTTTTTCGACCGTTCATCCCCTGGTGAACACGGCCATTTGGACCTACCATTCTGGGGGCTTACTATTTATACCTTGTTTTTCGACCGTTCATCCACCATGTGGTGGGTAGGGCGGCAGGTATTACAATAGCACTCTTTTCAGTCAACGGAAATGCAGAGGTTTTTCCATGACAAAAGGGGAGCGAGATAGATATCAGCTCGGGAGCACACGAATTGTTTTTTGTCGTTTACCCGTTGCAAGCTCACCGTACTTTTACGACTCGGGCGTGACTTGTTTGCTTGGCTGGCTTTCTCTCGCGCTCTCTCTTTGTACAGCATTTCTTCATTCTTTGTTCCGCTCGAGGGAGACGATAGTCGTCGCTTCCGTTGTGCTGAAAAATCCCTGTCCGTAACCATACAACATCTGAGTGTATTTTGCCTCGGCTCCCTCCCCCCGTCACCCCTCCCCGTCCGTTGATTGTTTATATTTTCATACATGTTGTTGTTCTTGTTGTTGGCGGTGGTCTTTGTTTCCCATTCAGGTGTTGCCATATATATGCATACACACCCGCATGCTTTATATGCATACACACCCGCATGCTTTATCGCATCGCCGTTTCGCTGTAGAACAGCATTGACTGGCGTTTTCTGGGGCTAAAGACCCCCCCCTTTGGGCGAATCATTGATGACGTCGGATAGTACACGTATTATACGTCGTAGGCGTTTTGCACGCCGGGAGACGAGAGGGGTTGGGCCTATTGTGTGTGTGGGGGGGGGGCTATGTAGGCTCGCCCCGCACACTCCGGACTTTTATGAGTGAGTCGGGGCTAACACTTGATGTCTCACAACGCAAGAACTGGATATTATCTTGGAGGGTGGGGTTCTCGTTTAGTTTGCACATGGGATGCGGCAAAAAAGTGGTTTTGACATTTTTCAAAGAGCAGCGAAATTGATTGCGGCTGTGCCCGCAAAATTTTCGAGGGTGTCTGTCGAGGACAGGGGAGAGCGATGAGGTAGTTCCAAACGGACTGGACAGCCGTCAGACGGCAGCAGCTAGTTCTAGAACCAAGACCCTGCTGGCGTCGGCACTGCTTGGCGCAGGGGTTCGATTCGTCATGATGAGCGACGCTGCTGCCGCCATAGTAGTAAATAGTGATACGACACGTGTATTTCAAATGTTTTTTGTGACGGCGCACGCGCGTGGGTTGGCTCTCTCTCTCTCTCTCTCTCTCTCTCTCGCTCTCGCTCTCTTTTCTCGCTCTCTTCTCCCCTTGTGTCTCTCCCGGTACTACAGTACTATCTATCTATGTGGAACGTGAAAGATGATGCTGGTGTCGTGACTTGTTGAAATATCGGCGATGTTTGTCCCCTCTCGCTGAAGGAGAGTGTCGAAAATATCACGTACGTACGCCGTTTAGGTGTTGATAGAAAATCTCCCGCGTGTACCGTACGTCGGGTCTTTTTGCCGGTCTTTCTTTGTACCCTGATTTATTTTCTCGTTTGCGTTGATTTGTTGTCGCGGAGTGTTTACCGTCGATGTCTGCGTCGTCCTTGTATGCGTAGTGTATGACTTTGCTGCTGCCGTCCAACGGACCCCAGTCTGTACCAGGTATTATTATTATATTTACGTACTAGTTTGCATAAGATATTTGTTTTTGACGTCGTCGTGTTGTTGGGTTTGTCTGTCTCTCATCGCGTGGGAAATAAGTCTCCACCAAAACAGGAGGAAGTATATATATGTTTTCTCTCTCAACGTCCTTTGGGGGTGCTTGTGTTGATAGTCGCGTCGACAACAAGCAGGAAGCAGGGTGGATTCTCCTGGCCCTATCATAGATAGATAGAGTCGTCTACCAATGCCGGTTTTTTTTCGCACGGCGCCCTGCCTGTTGTTGTCTGCTCGAGGACCATCACACAGCGTAGAACCCAACGACCTTGCTAAAAGAAGACTAAATGTATAGACCAGACCGTCCATCAACGACCACACACAGCTTTTTCGGAGGGCCAACGCAAATAATAAGTTCTTCGTTCCTCTCGCTTTGCTTTGCTTGTAAGGGGTCGAATCTAAGACACTCAAATTGAGTTGGTTTCGATTCCGCGAAGGAAGTGCAGGTCCGCCCCGATCCCCGCCGACCTACAACGCCACCCTCCTCCCCGTACCCGTCACTGTTCCTCCTCCTCCTCCTCCTCCTCCCGCGGGCGATGAATTAATAATGCTGCTGATGATCGTCTGGCCGTCGTTGTCATTACTCCTGTCGGCCCTTCCCACCCCACCACCACTCACTCACTGCATTCTGTGTGGGACCTTGGAGAGACAGGTAGGTTTGCTTCGTCTCTAGACGTGGCAGTCGAGCACAGGGTACGAACCGCCGAATTTCTCAGACGACCGAGGAGGAAGAGGAACCAGACACGACTGGTTGTGTATCTACAAGTAAGTATTGTCGATTTTGTACGCACCACCTCCTCCATCCGCCTCCAAGCATTTAGTACTGTATCTACCCGCCGGCCGTCGAGACTCGCCAAATGATGATTATCACTTCGAAAATTGAAAATTGTTATCCAGACAAGTCTACCCCCGAGGAGTTTGGGCGGATGCCATAGAGTAGTAGTCGTGTAGTCGTGCGTGCGCTACGAGCTGCTACAACAACACACACAGCGGGCGTTTCTCATTGTTGCGGCAAAACTCAACCATCATCCATCCGGAAACTCTTCTCCGGTACAATACCACCGCCGTTCGTCGACCGTTCGGTGCGATGTCTCGCGATCCCGCCATCCGGCCGGGGCCGTCCAAGTAAAATGCAAGCGGAAAGTTCTTCCGGTTCCCTCTTGTTTTGATTGGCTGATGGATTTCCGGATATCAGGTCAGGTGTAGTAAAATCCCATGTGTGATGCCCCCTCGACCCCCTCGCGTGGCTGCTCTGATGGTCAAGCATTTGCTGTTGCGTCTCTCTCTGGTGCACGGAGCAACGCAGAACCGGGCCATGCTAGCCCCTTCACCAAGGATTCCCGTGCGGTGGCCATCGCAACTGTCGCTCTGCAGCAACAGCTCCTCTCGCGATGGCCTGGCGGCATCTTCGCCCGCTGCGGTTTTCAGCGTCTACGCAGCAGCCGAGCAGGGGGACCTGGCTCGGATGAAGGGTTTTTTGGTCGGAGGGGGCAACGTCAACAAGAGGAGCAAGGTGCGCGTATTGCTCCCTCGTTGGTGTTGCGGGAATGCTCTATTCGCCACGCTCACTCCCCGCCGCCGTGGGGTGCAAGTATATTCTACCACGGTTCAAGATTCCAAAAAGAGGCGGCGTTTGAAGTTTGAAAGGGCTATTATATTCTGTGTGTCGGCCCGATGACACCGCATAAGTCCGTCGTGTGCAACCACTACCACTTTCTGCCCTTCCATGCTCTGGCCTAACTGCTTACCTTACAAGTAAACCCGCGAAGTGTGGGGACACGTGTTGTTGATCGGTGTTGGCGATTCGACCCGCAAACAGAATACCGCGCACGCACATGGCTCTTGTTGCTCGTACAAAAAAAAAATGTGATGATGTGCAAAGCCTCTGACATCCTGTGTTGTTTTGTAGACTACGGGAGTTTCTGTTGCGTACGGAGTACAATACATGAATCACAAGCTGAACCCATGTCCGCTCCTGAGGGAACGAATGCTTCGAGGTGGAACAACAACAAAATAGTAATAGGTCCAGAGTTTCAGTTTTCCCCCGTGCAAATGCGTGGTTCTTGTGGTCACGTAGGAGGACTTCGTGGCTGCCGCTCATGCACTCGTGCATCTCTGGCGGCATCTCCGCCGTGTGCGGCTAGGTTGTATGATGCCGCACTGCTGTCGAAAGGAGAGCGGGAATCACGGCACTCCACGAAAACACACCTCTTTTGCACCCCTGCATTTTTTTTTCGTCGTTGGCAGGCTCTTGAACCCCCCCCCCCCCGATGTGTGGCATCATGCGACCGTGTCGCAAAATATGCGAACCTTGTCTGTCTGACTGTAAGCCATGCTATTGCGTCATGCTATTGCGTGGAAGGCGTCTGCCCATCTCCCAACGAGAGTTGGTATTACATGCATGTAGAGCAGCGCCATCACCAGCAACCGAGGGTTTATATGTCTGTCTCGATTGTGAGATTAACGGCGATGATGATTTCATGGAAGAATGGCAGCACAGAATGCCGGCAGACAAGTTGAAGTTTCCCTCTGGCCGTCACTTTAGCGTAACACTCTTTCACGATTGCATGTACATCTATTTATGACGATAGCTTGGCACACGTCTCTTTGGGGATTGGTAGATTTCGTAGATTCCGTAGACCATTGGATCTTGGTTCCGGCCCCGTACCGACGAAGTGTCGTGAATTGTGAAGATACAGCAGTTTTGTCCTCCTGCCAACATCCAAGAACGACCCCTCCCCCACCAACAACAGGAGAATCAAAAGCTTGCGTATGCTTATGTACTGGTAGCTGCTGCAGTCATTTCGTAATCGATTCGAGTGTAGGCATACACATACAGCTTCATTGAGAAGTTGGCCAATGGCAGAGCGTGAACCCATGTCGAGACGAAGGCAAATCTATCACAAATATCCCGTAAAAAGCCAGCGCTCGCGTCCATTCCACTACTCTGTTTCGGGAAATTGGACAGCACCAGGGATAGCGAGAGAGGGGGGGAACGGGGGCATTAGAGTGTGGATTTGTCTCCAGAGAGAGCGGGCGATGGGCTTTACTTGGTTTATATCCCGGTAGTCGTTCAGTATCGCCTCCTCCTAGCTTGTGATGCGTCAAAGCACGTGATATCTTCGATGCTTCACGTTCCGTGGCCCCCTTGCCCTCGTCTTCAGGACCAATCCTCCTACAAGGTGACACTCGAATATCTCAACAGATGATCCACCTCGCTCTCTTCTTTCAGAAGTGTTTTTCTTCTTCTGTCCCGACACGTTTGACTTCATCGTCGTTTTTGACCCGTTCGTGTTGTTTGTTCTCCCGCCTGCGTTGCATTTGATACCGACAGGAGGGATACAGCATCTTGCACCTTGCGGCCATGAGGGACCAACAAGGCATGGGTGAGGGGATCGATAAGACCGATCCAGGGTCGGGCAGGGGTAACGTCAAGGGGTACAAGGGGTAGAGGCAACTACGAGAGGGAGAGAGAGAGAGATACAAGCAGAAGAATGGCTATATATTAGCCATGCCATCTGGTTACTGTACTGCTGTTGCATTGGCGTGTACTGCAGTTGTCGTGCCTGGGGCCCTAGCGCCCCGACAGCAGCAGTAGTAGCATTCGCCCCAAGCTACAACCGCTTGGACTACTGTGGTTGTGTGGCGTGAAGGGGCGGCCATAGCATTGGTTACGGCCTGTCATGTTTTTGTACGGCATTTTGTCTACCATTGCACGTACACAGCGCAGCAATTCAAGCACGTACAACCCTTGTGCCACCAAATTCATAGCGCTGCTTTGCGAAGCTTAACCGCTTCACGTTCTGGATATTGTTGCTGCTGCCGTCAAACAATTACTGTTTCTAGTGGAGTTGCTCCTGAAGGAGGGAGCGGACCCGGACGTCCATGACAACGGGGAGGGGCTAACTCCCCTCATGTGGGCAGCACAGCTGGGGTGAGAGATACTTCATGCTTACCGTTGAACGGGCAGTTGAATATGCCACACGAGGCAGGAGCAGCAGCGAAGAAAATGGGATGATCGCAGTTCTAGACGCCTGATGTGCCTGGAACACCGCCTGCAGTCGCTAATTGTTCGTCGTTCGTGATTATGCATCATTTCCTCCATTGGGGTTGTACTCCTATTTTGCATGCCTTTGTTGTTAGACCATTGACGAGAGGACGGAGCATTGTTCCCACAGGACTGATGGCCGGTTTCCCCCTTGGGGGGAGCAGCTATGTGCATTGCGTTAGGCTTGCTCCAAGGGCCGCTAGTCGATGGTACAAACCCGCTCTTGCGTAGTAGTACGTAGATCAGGAGGCTGACCCACAGCTTTTGTTTTTTGCACCGCCCGGCGGTGCGCCATTCCAGTTTGGCACGACCTGTTTTTTATTTGCTTCCCGGGTTGCTTGGCTTTCTGTTGACAGGGGGCAGCTACTGCTGTACCCTGTCGCTCACGGGGGGTGTTCCTGTCGTTTACCATTTTACCACAGCGTTTGTATCTCTTGGTCCTTTCCTGGATCACGAAATCTCACGCACGTGCGCACAACAACAACGACAACAACGAAAACGACAACAACGCAGGCACACAGAGGTGGCGAACTCTCTTATCGAGGGCGGCGCCGACATGGAGCAAGAGGACAGGGAAGACCTGACGGCGTTGCACTGGGCCGCCCGCATGGGGCAGGAGCGCGCCTTGCTCGTGCTCCTGGATCACGCCGCAGATGTCGAGGTCAGCCGGCGTGTTTGGTGCAAGGGGTGGGGAGGGAGGTTGGCCTTGCTCCATGTGCTGTTCGAGCATCGGCGACTTGACCATCGCGTTTCGAGCGAAGCACAGGACAGCAGTCCACCGTTTGTAGATATCCGTGCTCGAACCAAGGTTTGGGGTCCTTTCTATCTATGCCATATGGGACGCGTTTGACTCTTGCAATGTTTTCGTACGGAGGAGGAGGGCGGGTATATTAGCTCTTCGTGTTTTTTTATTTTAATCTCGAACCAATCTGGTACCAAATCTTGGTGGTGTTCCTGACGGTCCGTCCTCTCCTTTCTTTCTTTTTTCTTTTTTTTTCGTCGTTCTGGTAAAAAAAAAAAAAAAGACGGTGGACTACGACGGAAACACGCCTCTCATCTGGGCCGCCCGCGGGGGACACCGTGACTGCGTCGGCCACCTCCTCGACCACGGGGCAACAACCACCACCCCCGATGAGAACGGCAACACCGCACTGCACTTCTCGTGCCAGGTAACACTAGCTGCTCCATGCATAGCATGCTAGATTTGTTCTTGACGAAGGCAGGGTGTGTGTACCAATGTCCAACGCTAGATTTGTGGTTGACGAAGGCAGTGTGTACCAATGTCCAATGCTAGATTTGCTCTTAACGAAGGCAGTGTGTATGTACCAATGTCCAATGTACGAGTACAGGCAGTAAGGAGCAGCTGCCTCCTGCGCAAAGAGAGAGTTGCTTGCTAAATAGCAGATGGTAAGGTTCCAGGTGCGGGATCGTCATTCTACCGTGTTGCAAAATTCTGAACGCGCACTTCCTAGAGCCCCCCCCCCCCCTGCCCCCCCCGTCTCATGGTCAACTGTGAAGTGACTTAAAGGCAAGCAACAAAATAACAAGAGAGTATATACCCCCCCCTGTTCGTTACTGCGCTTACGGGTGGTATGGTGGTGGTGGTGCTGCTGCTTCCATTGCTTGATGCAGACGGGCAACGCGGGAATCACCTCCGATCTGCTGGACTGGGGAGCGCTGGCCACCGCGCAAGACTATTGGGAGGTTCGGCCCCGCACGACGACGAGTTTATTCAAGACAAACGAGTTCCGTCGTGAAAATAAGTATAGGGAGCATGAAATGTTTCTAAACGTCCTCGGTTGCTAAAACGGGGGTGTGAGCCGCCCCCGCCCCCCGCCCCGATACAAACCTGAGTGTGCTTGCGCAGAACGGAGATGTGTCTCGCCCTTGTCGCGTGTCAGCGTGACTCCCCCGAATCGGCAAACCCCCTGCTTCGCTTAGTCCGGGAGAGCGACGTCACTTTTTTATCCTGCACCCCTATCTCGCTGTGTACGTGTGTGTGTTTGTTCCTCATGTCGACGAAACAGAGTGTTGAGAGTTAATCTGTCGGTCCCCTCCAGCAGCAGGATGCCGTCGAAGTCTGGCGCTCTACAGGCTTGACCCCCCACTCCTTTCATGTGTGTGATGAACGTGCGTGGGCGTCATTGTCCCCCAACCAACCGAACAGTTTACTCCGGTCCACCGGGCGTGCTCTCAAGGACACGGCAACGTGCTCAAGGAGCTCCTGCGGCAGCGCTCCGGTCGGGCAAGGGCCCGCGGTGGCGGCGCCGGCGGAGGGGGCGCCGACGACGGGTCTGGGGGAGATTTCTGGGAGAGTGGCCTGGCCAGGGCATGGGGCGGCGGCGGCGGCGGCGGCGGCGGCAGCGGCAATGTGGGAGAGAGGGGGGGCACGGGAGGAGGGCGAGGAAAAGGGGGCAGCAGCGGTAGCGGCACCAGCGGCTTCAAGAGAGGGGGGGGAGCGGGGGGGGTGGGACGCGGCGCCAGCAGAAGCGTGGCGGCCCCTCTACCCTCCGAGGTGGTGGACATCCGGAACCACTTCCACGCGACCCCGCTGCACAGGGCCGCGGCGAAGGGGCATGCAGAGGTGTGTATGTACGCAAGCGTCCTCGAGAGGGCAGGGCGTTGAACGGGGGGTGGCGGGGGTGGATGTGTAAGCGCGGCCGGCACGCCCAAAATATGTGCAAGACCTTCTCTCCTGCCCGGTTTTTCTCGTTGCCGCCGCGCGTTGCTTGTGTGTGTCCCCGACCGACCGCGTTTCGAGTAACCTAGAGCCCGTGCTGGTCGCACCGCCAGCGGGACAGAAGTAGATTCAGTGCCTTTGCTGCTGCTTCGGAGACCCGCTCGATCCGCCGTGGTTCTCAAACCAGCAGCAGCCCACACATTACCGTAGTAGGTGACGTAAGATATCTCACCCCCCTAGAACTAGCTGCAAAGGGTTCACTACTATACAGCAGAGAGAGTGGCGTACGATATCTCACCCCCCTACAACTAGTTGCAAAGGGTTCACTACTATACAGCAGAGAGAGTGGCGTACGATATCTCAACCCCTACAACTAGTTGCAAGGCTTTCACTACTTTACAGCAGAGGGAGTGGCGTACGATGTCTCAATCCCTACAATTTGTTGCAAAGCTTTCACTACTGTACAGCAGAGAGCGGTGGTGGTGCCGACACTGGCGGCGTTGAATTATTTTTCGTCGAGAGCCTTCGGAAAACGTATCGCTTGGCTTTGTCCATCCTCTTATCCTCTTCTTCGTGGCGGAGTATGTAGCCGAGCTTTGATTTTCGGTCCGGGTGTGTGATATACTGCTGTGTCTCATGTCACCTACGGCGGTAGTCTGCGCGATTTTCCATACGCCCGTGGGCAAAAAGTGGCCGGGGCGGCGCATCGCTACCCCGACCTTTCTTTTTTTTTGCTGGCGATCGATGATTTGACCGTCGCCTAGCCTCGCCGGCTGCCGAAGGAGTGTGGAGTCTGACTGGGAAGACGTTACGGCAGGTGACAACGGCAGTTTGCGAGCCCGGGAAGTGCTGCTTTGTGTGGTGGCGCGGGTTTTTGTTTTTGTCGCAGGCCTACTATAAGCGGAGAACGACTAAAACATGCGACGGACGGCCATGAGGGGGGTGTCCACATCGGCGGCATATACCGTAGGTGACATGACGTAAGATATCACACCACATGGACCGATTTTCGAAGCTACATAGATTACTTCCCGACGAAGAGGATGCATATTGTACATGAAAACGATACATACGTCTTCGGAAAGCTCTCGAACGAGACGGCTTCAAATGCCGCCGGTTTCGGCGCTGCCGCTGTTTCTGCTGTGGAGGAATCGAGTCTTCAAAAATCGGTCCAAGGGGTGTGTGATCTCGTGTGTCACCTATATACCACGGCACGTATGTCACCGACGTACCACGGCACGTGCATCCGTCTTTCTTTTCGTTCGCATCGGAGTGCTCAATAAAAGAAGGACGGCCTTTTTGCGTGCTGTAGACTATGTCCTATTCCGCAGCAGCGGCCTTTCGCATCCTCGCACACGAACCGAAACGTTGACCGTTATACACATCTGCGTACCGTTGTGCACGTGCTGCGGCCGCCCCTACAACAACAATCTAGAAGACACAAACACGCATAACCTACCAAGGCTGCTACTTGAGGCACTCGTGCTCGTTTCGGCGCCCACCTCGACGTTATTGGTGCTTGTGAGAAAATACTTTCGTTCGTTCCTTGTGAGAAACCAATATGTACCTGGCCAGCAGCAGTTCTCCCGTTTCTTTTGGGTTGCTCTCTTGTGTGTGTCTCCCTTGTTTTGTTGTGCGCTAGGTCACCAACAAAGATTTGGTGCTTGTTCTAATTTCTTCCTTGTGGGAGCCCAATACCCCGATAACATTTCTCCCTTACTTTTGGGCAGCTTCTTCTTCCTCTCGTGTTTGTTGTGCGCTGGGTCAAAGATGACCTTCCGCCTTCCGCACAACAAATGCCGGAGGCAGAAAAAGGTGCCCGAAAGGAAGGGAGAATTGTTGTCCGGGCAGTGAGTTCCCACAAGGAAGAGAGTGGAACAAGCACCAGTAGGGCGCCGAAGTGAACACGAGCAGAGAGTAGCGGCAGCCTTGATAAGACACGTGCAGTTTTCTTCTGTTGCTTCCGTCCTTAATCCGGAGAGCACCTTCGCCTCCCCCTTGACGTCCCCTGACGGGGTCCCAGATCATGGCCTTCGGAAGCATTTTCTGTTTTTTTAAGCCAGCCGCACTGGAAGAGTGACGTCTTTTTCATTGGTCAGCCTGTTAGGCGCAGTCGGTGCTAACAAATAAACACACACACGTGCCCGCACACCTATAATACACACACAGGTGGTGACGATGCTGGTGCAGAACGGCGCCAGCGTCGACTCGAGGGACGGGTTCTTCTACACCCCGCTCCACCTCGCCTGCATCAACGGCGCCGTGGCCAGCGTGGAAGCCCTCCTCCGCGCCGGCGCCGACCCGGCCATCAAGGCGCAGCAGGGCGTAACGCCGCTCATCGCCGCCAGGAAACCCGAGGTGCGCGAGCTCCTGAAGAAGGCGCTGAAGAAGCGGAAAACATCGCTCTGGGAGGTGGACTTGTCTAGCGGCGGCGGCGGCGGCGGGGGCGGCGGGGGGAGGGGCT
>FN649736.1:3127274-3141970 GCA_000310025.1 Ectocarpus siliculosus
AAAAGCCGAGATAGCCACCGCACGCCTGATGTCGGACGCCTCGAAGGCAGCGTGGAGGGCGTCTATGGCGGCACTCGAGAAGCAACAGAAGGCTAGGAGCGAGCGAAAAGCGATCAAGAAGCACGCCGCCAACTCTGCCGCCTCCGCTGCTATTCAGGTGAGACCCCCCTCACACTCACACGTTTTATTGTAGCAGCCGTGTGTTTCTTCTCTGGCCGTGCTTGGATGGGTTGCGTGTTGCACGTTGTGGTTCCGCGTCAAACCTACTTGTCCTGTCCACCATTCTGTCCTCTCCCAGTATTTTTCGCAAGGTTCGTTTTTGCCCGTCCTTCCAGGCGCCGACATGTACTAATGAAATACTCCGTATCTTTTTTTTTTCGTCGGTTGCGTCGCTTCCAGCAAGCGAATGAATTCCACGAGGCACGAGAGGAGAAGAGGACGGAACGGAATAACGTTGCAGCGGGAAGCACCGGCGCTGAGGCCACGGCGCGGGCTTCGACGGCGAGTGGGTCAGGGAGCGGGGGCGTGCCGGATCACGAGGTGGGTTCCCCGCAGTGTTTCCCCTCGTTTTTTTTGGTCGACAGACACTAGGGTCAATCATTGTGCAGCTCTGCTTCGTGCTCGTTGCGTCTACTTTGGGTGTGCGCGTTGATGGAAATGCTAACTACGCCCCCACACGTCATTCTCCATTCTCGCTTCCGCGAAAGATGTACCATCTTCCGCAATACTTCCACACTCCATGTGTACCATCATCATGCACGCGTTATTCCAACCTACAGTACGCGACAAATGTCCCACTTTTATCGTCGGCGCTTGTCCCATTTTCATGCACGGGTGCAAAGGATCTTGAACTTTTCAAAATAGAGAAATTGCTGTTGCGAAAGCGTATCGAAGAGTAAAGTAGCATGGCCTCGCAAATATATATTGCGTATGTTCGGGCCGACGTACCCCCCTGGTTCACTTGTTTGAAAAATGTTTGCACGCTGTGCGCGACGCTGCTCTGTCGCAACTTGCCGAAATTCGTTTGCTCCAGGCCCGACTCAAGGCGGCCGAGCAGGCGGCCGAGATCAGTCGACTAGAGCGCGCAGTGGCCGGCGGTGGAGACGGCCTCTCTGCCAACGGCAATCACGACCACGCCGCCTCCACGGGGGAGCCGTCGGCTGGAGACGCCCAGGGTGCAAGCGGTGAGAGACGAGGTCTTCAATATAGATGGGCCGCCATCCTCGGTTCCTTAGAACACTGCGCTACGTTAATCATTACATGGTAGTTCGTTTTTTCGCCGTGTGATATGAGCAGTATCCAGATCCACCGCGTTTGTTTGTTTTCTTAGTGATTGGGAAACCTCGCTTTGGGCACCGGCGTCGGTGCGGGCCCCGGCCCTGCATGTGCTCCCGCCATGTTTGGTCCACCGATTGTAACAGCCGTCCCTTTTAATGGGTTTCGTTTGTTTGGTTGCGTGGGAATGTTAGGGTCGGTAGGTGTCGAACCTTTACCTTTTTATGTTTTCGTGCGGTCAGGCGTTGACTTTGCGTCGGAAGGACAGCTATAGTCATGACACTAGACACCTCAAATCACTTGACCAGACCACATTTCCCATTGCTTGTGATTGCCCTTCTTGTCGGCTTTGAGACCTTTATAATAGTATTAATATTCATAACAATAGACTTATGCGCCAATCCTTGCCTCTATATTGTCCTCCAACTTGCATTGATTCTCCAACTTGCAGGGGCAGACGCCAATATGGGGGAGGAGTGCCGCGGCGAGGGCGACGACGACGACGACGACGACGACGACGACGACGACGACGACGACGACGACGACGACGACGACGACGACGACGACGACGACGACGACGACGACCCCCCACTGCGCAAGTTTGCCTCCAGTGTGTCCGCGTTGAGGAAAGACGGCGGCAGCAGGATGACCTACGGCAAGGTGTCGATCGAGAGTATGCGGTGCTGGAAGGAGTGCTACGACGATCTTCAAGGAACCCGCACTGCTGGTCGTGCCCAGCTCACCGCGATTATGGACGGCTCTACGTCGAGGAAGAAGGGGGCAGATGGTCAGAAGGTCACGACGAAGGTTACTGCCCCGTTGGTTCCCGGCTGCACCATGTCGACCGCCGGAAGGTGAGCAACGGGTTGGGCGAATATGTTGTTGGGATGTAACCTTGTGGTAGGTGTATCCCTGGATGTGGCAAGCACTGTGTAGAGACAGTGTGCAAAGGCTCACAGAGTGACTGTTAAGTACACTTGTTGAAAGACCAGATTGATGGTTGAAAGTGGCGCTTAGTTGGCCAAAAGGTAAGGAAAGAGGAAAGAGAGAGGAGTGGTCGAGTGGGGGCGAGCACCACGGGGGGCGAGCGTCCAAGCTATCACGGAAAGATGTACACACACGGGACATTGCAATATCCCGGTCACGCTAGCAGGCGGTTAATCCGACCTCTAGGAACAACGCAAGAATATCCTAACGGACAATGGTCTCTCCCAAATGGTCCGATAATTCTCCAGAGGTGAATACCTACGTGCTGTGTTTACAGTAGTACAAATACTAATGACTGACATTGAATTACCAACATATGTAACGTACAGACAACTGCTTTGTTTCAGAGCCCCCAGTCTACTACCCTTCTCCATCAAACATTAATGAAACATTTTGGCAATACTCCCCCCCCCCTCGCGAACAACTGAACTGCTTTGATCAGGTGGCTCCCAATCCTCTCGGCGATCAATGTTTGCCACAAGAAATCCTGCTGCACGAAGGATTCCACGATCGAGCACGCTCTACTGAAGCATCCCATCCCCAAGGCCCAGAAGCCCCTCCCCCTCCCCGGCAAGTGTAAGACGGGCGGCGCCAAGAAGCGGAAGACGGGGGCAAGAGTTAGTTTTTTTTTGTTTGCCCTTTAGCCTAACCCCAGCGATATCGTCCGCATATTCGTTGTGACTTGGAGAATTGTAACGGCATGTTCGTGTTGTAGGCTGGCCTCCTCTAGACTCGGCCCCAATCAACGGGGCGGGGGGGGGGGGGAAGGAAACAGGGGGGGAAGGGAGCAAACGAGAAGGGGCCGCCCGTTTCCCCCGGCATTTTGGGGATTGAAGCTGATTAGTTTTTTTTTTTTGTTTTTTTTTTTCTCCCCCCCCCCCCCATGGTGTTTACCATCGGGGTTGGGTTTTCGTCGCTTGGCAACGACGTTGTAAAACGAGCCCCCCGCTCGGTGTTTGCCATCGGGATTGGGTTTTCGTCGCTTGGCAACGACGTTGTAAAACAAGCCAATTCACTTCGTGAACTCGGCAACCAGGTTACCGTTTTTTTTTTTTTCACCTCGGTTTTTTTTTTTTGGCAGTAACCATAACGGTGGTCGAGTAGATCATGTTGTGCGGGGTGGAGAAACCTCACTCCGCGCAACGGGGGATGATCGCACCACGTTGTGTTAAAATGGTCAAGCACCCTCGAGGCAGTTACACAGTGCTTACAACTGTCTCTGGAAGTGAAAGCACCAGTAAATAAATTAAGTCATACGTAGCTGTCATCCGTACGCAAGGAAGTAAGCACAAGATGCCGAACAACCCTTCATGCGACTCGCCAAATACCTCACGGTGCTTCGCGCTTGGTGATGTGAGAGCCTGGTCCGGTGAGAACCCGGCGTGCTCCGTCCCGGCTTTGTAGGGATGCGAGGTCCATGGTCAAACGACTACGGCATGCACGACTATGAGTACACCCCCNNNTTTATTTTATTTTTTCGACACTTTTATTTTCTTTGATTTACCCTCACATACATAGCGTGTAGAGGGGAGCGGAGGGCTAAAAAATATTTTTGCTTCTGATTGTATTTTTCTCTTGTATTTTACCGCTCTGCTGACCCTTGGGGTCCATTTCATTTTGGTATACCTTTTCTAGGTATGTTAACCTGTGAACACGGAAATTGACCGAGTCAAGTGTTGGATTAGTTCGGAGAGATTCAGACAGAAAGAGGTCCTGGATAGAGAGAACGGGATGTTTTTTTTTATGTGAAGGAAATAACAACAACAACAACATTCGTGTTGACTTGGAGGTTTTTGGTAGCAGCGTGTGATGCGCATTCGCGATGAGAACATCACGTGAGGCTTAGGAGATCTAAGGGCTCAGTGGTTGGGCTTTCGTAGTGATGTCTTGTGCGGGAGTGTGGGGAACAGGTGCTACATCTTCGATCGTGCCCAAATCGTTGCGAGCTTGCTTTTATGTGCAACAGCAGGGGGGCGGGCTGTCTGCATATTTTGTTTTTCTATTTGATTCTTCACCAACGGCAGAAACTTCTCCAACGGTAGAAACACGGATTTCGTGTAGGCGAGTGCACTCTCTATCGTTTAGTGGATGTCGGATAATTTGTTTGGAGGAAGGATCCGACGTGTCGTAGTGACTGTACTCGTGGTTGGTGCCCTCGTGCTTCCGAATGGTGATTTCGGCTGGTCGTTGTGGGGATTGAATTTTTTCCGCTTGATTTCGGCTAACTTTCTTGTCATGTGTGGATTGTTTTTTTTCGGGGGAACGTAACATGTCGTATCGTGCGCGATGATGATCAAGCGACGTTCAGAATGGAGATGCCTGAAGTCGTTAGTCGGCTATCGTAGCGATGTGATACTATCGTGTTTCATGCGCTTATATTTGGAGGTTTGTGTTACTTGTATTTTGGGACATTGAAAGAACACCGTGTGTCATGCGATCTGCCAGAATGGAGGTGCATGAGATCATTGACTGGCTGTCGTAGATTGTGTGTTATCATTATGTTCACAAGGAAGGGCGGTTTCTTTTGTGTTGGCGTACTGCATACAAGTATCATATGCCATGATCCCCTTGTAGCAGTACGATTTTTTCATGTTTTGCGTTGACAAGGTGTTGAATTGCCTTAGGATAACGGCAGATGTCTGCACTATATATTGTCTGTTCCCGTTTTCTAGTGGCTTTATTTAAATCTCACGGAGCGAGGGGGGCGATGGAATGAGAATTATTGATGTAAAGGCAACGACAGTTGCAAGCGTCATTTTTGTGTTGGGTTTTTGGACGTTATTCTGTCTTTGCAGTCCTGGGTATTTATTTCTGGATGTTGTATTGAAGGAAGGATTTGGTATGTGCTGATTAGTAAATGGTTGGGGCCTATGTGCTTTCCGAATAATGATTATGTGCTGACCAAGAGGTTGAAAGGTACGGCGTTGTTTGAGGTTGTTGATTCTGATTTGATGTCGCGTTTCCGGTATTGTCCGTTGTTCTGCAAGACGCAACGCTGATGTAATGTTGAATCTTGTTGGATATTTTTCCAAGAATATTTCTGGCTTTTTTACGGGTTGAGTTTTCTCATGGGGGTAAGGTAAGTAGGCTCTTGACGTATGAGGTGTATCTTTGATGGTATATTTTTGTGTGTTTCTAGTTGCCGTTCCTGGAACGGTACATGCATGTAATTCGCTTGGACGACAGTACCTTTATCCAAGCAGGGGGCTGTTTGTGGTACTTGGGTAAAGATACTGGTCTGGGATGGATTTCGGGGATACGCAGTTGGGGTAGTGGTATGACCATCTGGTATTGCGGGGACCCTTTCACCCTCGCAGAGACCACAACCAAATAACACAAGAGCAAAAAAAACTTCAAGGGGCGCCTTCGGAGATTGTCGGCAGCGAGCTAAGCATTAGCCCTAGCGCCAGCACACAAGCAAAACTTTCATCAAAGGACACGCAGTCAACCCTATGTTCATACGACGTCACTATCGTAACGTGACGAAAGTCACGCACGTGATATGCACCGTGCACTGATCATGCACCTTAATGAAAGTGAAGAAATCGTTCGTCACTTGTCTTCACTTTCGTAAAAGTGAAGAAAGTCACGCATGTGATAGTATCGTGGACTAGTTCTGCACTTTTATGAAAGTGAGGTGCAAGTCACTCTCATAAAAGTATCATTCACTTTCATACCGTGAAATGACTCCCGTAATAGTGATTTGACTGTTGTAGGAGTGTCTGTGAAAGTGAGTGTGGCTTTCACTTTCATTGTGGGAGGGAGTGACGTTTATAGCAGTCAATATCACCTTTGTAAAAGTGACTATCACTTTTGTACAAGTGGCGTCACGCTTATGAAAGTGTCTATCGCTGTTACAAGAGTGCTTCTCACTGTTGTAAGAGTTACAGTTCACTATTATAACAGTGAAATTCACTGTTATAAACGGGATTTTCACTGCTATAACAGTGAATCCATTTACACGATAATGTGGGAAGCCCAGAACGCGCCACCACTTAAGAACTTACCAGTTAAGAACATGGGCCTCGAAAACTTCAAAATCTAACAACTTGGCGATCAGTAAGAACTTGGCGATAAGAACAAGTGCTCAGTTCCGACGCGGCAATAAGAACAAGAACCCGCGTTTGTGGTGTACCAATGCGCACACAGATAAAAACAGAGCCCCAAAACACGGTGACGGCGCGATAAGAACTCAGGAAGGTGGGGGGTGACCCCAGCTACATTTAGTCTCAGAATCGGGACGGGGGGGGGAGCACCTCGTGAAATGGGGGGGCGTACTCTCATGTTTCGCATGCCTTAGCGGTTAGACCACTCACCACGCGCCCTCGACGGCACGAAGCATTTCCCCACAGGACCGATCACACATGGCCAATCGCTTCTTCCTATTTTGCAAACGGTGTCCCAAAAATGTATATATATCACTTGCCGTCTCTTCAATCCGCTTGCTATGCCCCAGTACAGCTACCGTCTTCTCCTGTCTATTCCATCAACCATGTCCCTGTACCTTCCTTCTAATTTTCCCAGCTCAGTCATGTACAATTCTCTCTACTTGTACAACGAACGTTTCGCAACTACTACATGAACAAGATCTTCGCGCTCGGAGCTTGAAGTTGTCGTCGTCATCTTCTACCTTCCTAAATCTTCGTCTATGTTCTCGAAGACCGTTCTCGGACCAAAATTTGACCTTTGCTTTGTCTCTGGATATTCATTGGTCTATTTCTGTACTCCTTGAACCCTATTCCTTCTTTCAACATTCCGTACACCACTTCTACAGACCCTCCTTACCCTTGGTTTCTTTCCTTAGATTCTGTTCTTCTCTCTCGGCAAAAGCAACACATGTATTTTTCTTGAACCCCGTCTAGACCCTCCGTATCCAGCGTATCGTATTCGTCAATTTCTGACCCTTTCCATACGTCACCTACAACCTTGACCCCCTCCGTGGGGTGTCTACCCCTCTTCTTGTTTTCCCACTTCTCCTCCCAGACTATTCTCGGCAACCTCGCCGCTCCCATGTCGCACATGCGATACTGCCATGTCAGCTTCCTGGCGTCTCTTCCCGATCGTAGGGATTGGATCCCCAGTTCTGCCCTGACGGCTGCATTACTTGTGCGCTTGGAGCATCCTAGGATGGCTTTCGCTGCTTTCATCTGGGCCGCCTCGAGCTCTCTGACCACCTTTTTCTTCCCTTCCCATACTTCTCCGGCGAACTCTAGCGGCGGTACGACTACGCTCTTCAAAACCGTCAATTTGATGCGTGTATCGAGGTGCCCGTTTGGGAGTACTTGGTGCAGCTGCGGGGGGGCGAATATACTGCTGGTGTTAAACACGCTATGCATATTATTCTCTTGAAATCCACCCACCCATCGGAACCATCTGTCTGCCTGTGTCTCCTGCATGGGAAAATCGGCGTAGCAATAAGAATAAGAACAAGGGAGATGCCTGCTCTAAATAAGAACTAGGAAAATAGGAACAGGGTGCTCGGTTTGAGGCAACCAACAAGCGTTGAGCCTCGTTCACAATAAGCGGTTCTTGAGTTTGGCACGTGATCTCTCCGCAGTGCGTCGCGCAAGCAGAACAAACCCTATTCAGTAACGACCACTGACGTAAATATGCAGAGGACCCGACTGTGCAAAGTCACAGGTCAAAGGCAAAACTAAAGTGCTGCGTGTGAGCCTGTGCGTATCCTGTACAGCTGCAGCGCCCGTACCATGTCACTTGTTGTGCCGCTGGACTCTTAGTACGAGAGGCTTCGCTCGGAGTACGCAGGAAGTCCGAAGGAGAAGAAGATGGGTTGGTGAGAATGTAGTTACTCATCAGTCGAGACCAGAAAGAATGTGGAGAAACAGAGTGAAACCGCAGAGGTGGATCTCTCCAGAAAAGCAGAGGCCCAGGAAAGTGGAGGGTTGGAGAACCCCGAAGAAGCAGTGAGAGGATGGGGCGAGTGCGCGCTCATCCTCGAAATCATGGAATCACAACGTTGACCAATCACACGTGTTCAGAGGACGGTACTGGTAAGCTAAGATACGTTTCTGGAAAAGATTACTTCAACACCATGCTCTCGAACTTACCACGTATGCAGAAAAAGCACTGTACTTGCAAGCACTGGTGATTACTTAATTGACGTACGACAAAACGCACAATACAGCAACTACTTCTAAATCCCGCTGCTGAGCGCATACGAATATTCATTAATTCAAGCACGCAAGTCTGAGTTACTTGCGACAACTAGACGATGCAAAATATTTCCAAGCACGCAAGGCTGAGCTACTTGCGACATCTGTTGTTGTTGTTGTTGTTGTTGTTGTTGCTGTCTTCACACTAAAAACCGATCTGTTCTCTCTGCCCAGCACCGTCTTCTGTCTGTACTAGTCTAACACTTGACGGGGTCGATTCCCGTGGTCACAGGCTAACATACCCAAACAAGGTGCACGAAAATAAGATGGACCCGCAGGGTCCGCAAGACAAAAAAAAGTAAGCGACAGATAGTCTAGGCCACCGCTCGCCTCTGCACGCTATGCGAGGTAACCCTAGACTGGAAAAAGGTAGAAGAAAAAAAAGAAGAAAAAGAAAAAGAGAAAGAAAAAACAAGAGAAAGAAAAAGAAAAGAAAAAGAAAAAGAAAAAGAAAAAGAAAAAGAAAAAGAAAAGGACGAGAGCAGATGGAGAGACAGATATCCAGACTATGCATCTTCTGGATATGAAACATTAACATCAACCAACTATGTATGTATCCTTATTCCGAGGATTACTGACCACACGGAATTTATCGACGACATGACATAGCGACGTTGACAATATTGAACTACAGTAGTCAGGCTGAATACCTAATGCTGGAGCTACGGTAGTGTCAAATATTCCAACAGCAACGACGTGGGCTTCGCCCCCTCCCTCTCCGCATTCGTCTTGTGCAAGCAGGCCGCTCGTTTTTCTGTCCGGCGGTCGCCGTCGTTGTCGTCCGAATGGCAGCTGGGGGAGGGGTCGCGTTTGATGGCGACGGCCGGGCCTGCACTCAAGCTCAGCGATCGTTGTAGTCATTTGGGCGGCACTCGGACCAATACTGCCAGCGATCAAGCGAACAGCAAAGAGAGCAAGAAAGGATTGTAAATGTTTTTCTAGTGGACCACTTCTCTATTGATAGAGCGAGCCCAAATCATTGCGCAGAACACATACATGTGAAACAGCGGCTCTTCGAGGGAGGCCTAGTTTCCTACGGAAAACAAACATGTTCTGCTATTTCGTTGTTGTTGGCGTTGGCGTTGCTGAAAGTGAATGTAGATAAAAAATAGGAGGTTGGAACAAAAAGAAATTACATATTGCTGGCAGATGGGCAAGATTGCACACGCACCACCATTAAACATTAACGTCAACCCCGTCCCTTCAGATGGCCTATCTCCCTCCACACACAAACGTACCTGATCCTTGTAATAGCAGGTGGTCCCAACCTCGCAGCAGGTAGGACCGGTCCAGACACCATTCACGGCGTCCCCGCCAGAACCGCCGCACTGTTCCCACTCCTCGGCACAACCCGCCGGGCGGCAATCAGACCAATACTGCGGTGACGGCACCGAAGAAATGCACAACGATAGGGCGTTTTCGCCGAGGTAACGCGGAACAGCGTGTGTTTGTGAGGGGAGAAGAAAGGTGGCTGAGACACAGGAGCAACGCGCACAGGGAGGGTCATGAACCTTACTGCCAGCCAGGTGGGAGAGAACGAAGTCGCCCGGTTCCCGCGGTCGGTGTGAAAGAAAAGTGGCTTACCCTACAGGAAACGACAGTCGAGCGACGGCGTGTGCTGCCGTAGCAACGGGTACTTTTGTTGGAGGATATGTTGGGTCAGAGGGGCAGGGGGGTGTCGCACTAGCAGAGGGTTGAAGGAGTCGGGCGCACCGAGGTGAGACCGACTCGCATTCGAACTTGCCAAGCGCACGCAGTTTGCATTGTTCAGGCTACGAGCACAGCAATTATTAACACGAAAACACACCAGGAGAGAGTGGTTCGTGAGTTTCATTGTCTCGTTGTCGGGGGTAGGCTGGGCGTCGGTGAGCCATCGGTAACTGGATTGCAAAGTAGTTTCTCCAAGTAGAAACCGCAGGGAAACACACGAAGAATGGAAACGATGACCGGAACGTGTCGATGAGCTCAGCGTGCCGCATTCACACGATATGTACGCGACGCAGAAAAAAACAAAAACCCGCGCGCGTACACGCCCACCTTTGCTTTGGGAATTCGTCGTCGTCGAACTACTCAAGGTAGGGGAAATGGCATTCGTCGGATGCATAGGCGACGAGAAGGCACACGCACACGACAAAGAACGCAAAACCGTATATGGAGGAAGACAGACAGGCAAACGTCGAAACGGTCCATCTACGAGATCAACCGCACAATCCAAGGCATGGCAACCGTGAAGAGACGGTATAGTAGGCATACACCGAGAGGGGAGCTCTATATGCTTTGTTTTCGTCTTTGCGTGCTTGGCTTCGTATTCCGTTACTGAAAACAACCGATCATCGCTTGAAACATCTGTCGTCATCCAGATGGAGATGCGCGCGTCGCAACGTTTACGACGATGACAAGCTTACCTGGTCCTTGTAATGGCAGGTGGTCCCAACCTCGCAGCAGGTAGGACCGGTCCAGACACCATTCACGGCGCCCCCGCCAGAACCGCCGCACTGTTCCCACTCCTCGGCACATTCCGCCGGGCGGCAATCAGACCAATACTGCGGTGATGACACAAGAAAAGGCATGCCGACACATATTGCATTGTATTTTGGGTCTTTTCGCGCAATAGGCAGTGTACGTAAGGGGATAAGAAAGGTGGCATGCACGAGCCACAGCCACACAAGGGGGGCGACTCACTGCCCGATTAGAGACAAACACTTTCATTGGTGGTCCTCTTCCTGCGGTGGGAGCGCATAAAATAATTCCTGCGGTGGGGAGCGAATAAAATAAATGCGGACTGGCACGGAGAAAACAACGAACGGTGCAGCGGCGTTTTCTGCTGAAGAAACAGGTTTTGTATAGGGAGAGAAGAAGAAGGCAGACACAGGAACACGTGGAAAGATGGTTCGTTGAGGTCAGCCGCCATTCCCGCAGGGCACGGCAGCCGCGAAGACAAAGTAGTGGTAGAAACAGAGGAGGTCCAGACCTAATTTTTGTCTTGGTGTTCCAAGCTGCGCTCTCCCATGGGAATAATTGCCCAACGTTTGTTGACGCATCTCGAAGGCATGGTCTACAACAAACTGAGAACCGGAACAGAGATGCCTACACAAACGATCACATTCTTCGCGACAAGTTTACCACGTCCTTGTAATAGCAGGTGGTCCCAGGCACGCAGCAGGTGGGGCCTGTCCAGACGCCACCCACGGCGTCGCCGCCGGCACCACCGCTAAGGAATGGAAGCACAAAGAGTCGTACGAGAGATAGACGGTCGATTAGAAAAAAAAAGTAGAAATACAGAAGCGTCGATGTCAGGAGGGAAGGGTGACGGGAGCAGTCCTGCATTTCGCGATGGCGGCGGAATGGTTCTGCTTCCAAAACCAAGAGAAGGGATTGTGTATGTGTGTCTTTGACGCTAGAGGCTGTTTTTTTCCTCGGGCAAAGGATTGGGCTGCTTTGCCGCCGTACTCCCGCACCGGTTCCTGTCGACCATCTCCTCACCAGCGAAAGCCCGTCGAAAACGAGAACAGGCTACCTATCTGAGACCACTCTTGATGGTACGTGTGACTCATGCAACAAGCGTACACGTGCATGGGGCAATACGAACAAACGAGAGACCGAACCCTTCGAACTCACCACTGTTGCCACTCCTCGGCACACCCTGTTGTTCGCATTGTTGCCGTGGAGGGGTTTTTCAAAAATCGAGCGGACCAAGACACGGTCATTGGGTGTTGGGTGGTCAGTTGTGCACGGCGCGACAAAACAATCATGAATCTATATCTATATGTACGGAGTTTGCCCTCTGCAGAGTCGTGTGATCAACAACAGGAGCAACAGGAAGCTTCCAAGGGCTAGAGTTCGTGAGCCAATCCGGACGCCCCCACTCTGCCTCTCACCGGTTGGCTCGGTAACCGCGGGAGTTGTCTCCTCCGGCGGGGTCGAGCTCGGTGGCCCATCTGCAACGGGAGGGGGGGGGGGCGTTCAAGCAGAGGGTAGGCACGGGGTGTGCATCAGGCACTACTTGCTTCCTCCTGTGGCCACTGCCTAGTCTAATGTGGACCCTCACAAGCTAAGGGGAAGAGCGTCTGAGAGCAAGCACGGATGGGGTTTGGAAATAGACCAGGACAGTTACACTGCAAGGCGAGACGCATCGATGTTGAGTAAGTATCGTCGGCAACGGCATTGGGACGGCGGGGTGACTGATCCGCGATGATAGTCTGCGAGGTGTTTGTAGGGGCCGGAAAGTCGACAACCTCTGGTTGCTCTCGTGTGAACGATGGCCTGGAACAAGAATCTTCGTAATAAGGCAACAAACATGGCGTGTGGTCATCAACTTCTATCCCGAGTGATTCCACCCGCACATGGCAACAGCAGAACTTCAAACAGAAACCAGCACCACCTTTGGTAGGCAGGCACAGCCCCCGTGAAACATCAATCCGTACAGGCACCTGCCGCCTCGAACCGAGTGCTAGCTACTCGCTCACCGCTCGTGATGCTGAAGTCAGAGCACGCCCAGAACTCCTCGGGGTAGTAGCCTTCCTGGCCGCACGCTTCCACGGTAGTGTTAACCCATTGTTCCTTGGTGGTGGCGCAGTCGCCAGGCCACGAGGGAGGGTCGAAGTCATCGTACCCGATGTGGTAGCAGGTGTTCCCGGTGTCTTTATTGCCAACATTTCATGTTATTCAATCGATACATACAAAGCATTGACGCGCGAAATGGGGGGGGGGGGGGATGACGTAAGTAATGAGGTATATGCATGAGGATGTCAAGGAAACCTGGTTCGTTTGATGACGCACAGAAAAGGAGATACACGACGCGTGGGCGAAATGTACTGAAGCACTCTTGCGGTTGCTTTGAATTTTGTTGCCAACACGTTTTTCGTTGTGCATATTCTAGTTTCGTATCTGGTAGCTGCTGCCAACGTGCACGACACCCTCAATCTGATGCTCTCAATACAGAAACATCCGGTTCGGGTGTACGTGGCGTACGCCGTCGACGGTCTGGGAGCTCGTGGTTGTAACCGCTGTTCGATGTCGCATCCGCGTGCGTACCGAGCCTACCATGATACACAGACCACATGCAGTGTGGTCGCGTCGATATCAGTCGTGCAATTGGAGTCAGCAGAGTGCACCTCACGAATGGTGTGTGATGTAAGCTTGAACAGCAATAAACGAAGCAAGAACGGTAGCCACCCCCGAAACGCCGACAACACGATGGAAACCCCACCACCACACAGACCCCCGAAGATTATCACCAACAAGAACGACAAACAACAAAACACCCCGACTCACGGTACACCATCTGCAGGATGCAGTGCGAGCACTCGATGTCCGGCAGCACGTAGCGCATCTTCATGTTCTCGCCGGAGATGGCGTGCACGGGCTTGGTCTGGTCCACCTCGCCCTCCTCCCCGCGGCAAGTCGGGTCGCAATAGTAGCGCCCCGGGAAGTCGGGATCGATGGGACTGTTGTAATCGTCTCCTTCCGCGCGCGTGAGTGGGTATTCGTTGAAGCACTCTTGGGTGGGGATGCCGTTGGGGTCGTTGTCGGCGTTGCAGATGAAGAACTCGAGGTGACCCTGCAACAAGTATGAGTCGGTCGGGAAGGGTGTGCGTGTTTGTGCTCGTGCAAACGCAGGCAATAGTCGTTTCACCTTTGACCTCGCATCTCTGCAAATGCCGGGACCGAGAGACATGCCGGTTTTCCCCCGGCCCGGGCTATTGGTCGGGGGCGTGGGGGGGGGTACTCATAGTCGTGCATGCCGTACATTGAACTCACATCCCTACAAAGCCGGGACGGAGCACGCCGGGTTCTCACCGGACCAGGCTCTCACATCACCAAGCGCGAAGCGCCGTGAGGTATTCGGCGAGTCGCATGAAGGGTGCGCTGCATCCTGCTAAGGGTGTTCGGCATCTTGTGCTTACTTCCTCGCGTACGGATGACAGCTGCGTACGACTTAATTTATTTTCTGGTGCTTTCACTTCCAGAGACAGTTATAAGCACTGTGTAACTGCCTCGAGTATGTTCGGCCATTTAACACAACGTGCGATTATCCCCTTTGCGCGGAGTAAGGGTTCTCCACCCCGCACAACATAATATATACGACCACCATTATGGTTACCGCCAAAAACAAAAACAAAGGTAAAAAAAAACGGCAACCTGGTTGCCGAGTTCACGAAGTGAATTGGTTGTTTCACAACGTCTTTGCCAAGCGACGAAAACCCAATCCCGATGGCAAACACCGAGGGGGGGGCTTGTATTACAACGTCGTTGCCACGC